>WEKX01018745.1:37854-74578 GCA_013390025.1 Pitta sordida
CGCCGGACGGCGCGTCGGGGGGGGCGGGGCCGGCGCGTGCGTTCGCTTCCGGGGTGCAGCGCCCCCTGTTGCCATGGCAGCGACACGGGGAGCGCCTTGGGAACTGCGCTCGGCCCGGCTGAGGGCACCGCTCCGGCCAGCGCCGCACTCCTCAGTGCGAGACAGACACGGAGCTCCTG
Source organism: Pitta sordida (assembly GCA_013390025.1). Lineage (NCBI taxonomy): Eukaryota > Metazoa > Chordata > Aves > Passeriformes > Pittidae > Pitta > Pitta sordida. The sequence goes on from WEKX01018745.1 coordinate 38,034, forward strand.
GAGTGGGTCCAGTGAGGGGTGACAAAAGATGAATAAGGCGCTGGAACGTCTCTTATAGGAGAGCTGGGCCTGTACAGCCTGAGAAGAGACGAATGAGGGGATGATGTCTATCAGCATCTGAAAGGAAGGTGCCATGAGGAAGGATCCAGGCTCTTCTTGGTGTCAAGAAGTAGGATAAGAGGCAACGGGCAGAAACTGATGCACCTGAACATGAGGAAGAACTTCTTTACTGTGTGGGTGGCCGAGCACTAGAACAGATGGCCCAGAGTCCCCCTCACTGGAGATACTCAAGAACCCTCAGGACACCATCCTGTGCCACGCGCTCTGGGATGACCCTTCCTGGGCAGGGCGGTTGGGCCTGATGGCTCACGGTGACCCCTTCCAACCTGACCTGGCCAGTGTTTCTGGGAATGTCCACGGGCGAGAGGGGCAGCATCAGCCTGGATCCACCAATCCCAATCAGGCTGTGCTGCCTTCACGCCTGTGCAACAATTCTGGTTCTTTTTAAAATAAATTTTGTCTTTTTAAAAATAATTTTTCACCTTTTTGTCTTTTTTTTTTCATTCTCAAGGATTTCTCTGGGTGGAGGGATCCACCACACCTGGCCACTCTTGCCAACCCCCTTGAGTTCCCTATAGTTTTCAATTTAAGCGTTCCTAAGTGTGGAAGGGGTTATTTGAATATAAAGTTAATTTCAAGGCACTGAAATAAAAACCAGACTCCTCTAGAGGCTGCAGAGTATGGTTGTCTCCTGAAAAAGGGAGGAGGAACAAGACTTACTATTTTACAAAAATATGAAAACTTTCTTATGTGAATGAAAAGCTAATGTAGATGTAATTCATATGTAAATGTAAAATGTAAGCTAATCTCTCAAAAATAGATAATCCAGTCTCTGTTGCTCACTTCTCTTCACATGGGCTCTTGTGGGGAAATGCTGACACACAGCTAGGCAGTGGCAAGGCTGGGTAGTCCAGGAGGCAGGACGGCCTCCAAATCCAACTGGGGTGTGGCCATGACGTGTTACAGCCCACACTGGACCCCGAGCAAACAACATCCCTGTCTTATTTTTAATTCTCAGGGGTTTCACTGTGGGTAACTCTTTCTGGTTTTCAAACGGACCTCCCTGGCGAGATCTACCCGCCGGTTGAGTGAAGCCTGGGAGGAAACAGACAGTCAGACACACAGAGAGACAGACAGACAGACAGACAAGCAGACAGACAGGTGTCGGCTGTGGCAGACTCCCATTGCAGCTGAATGTTCAGAACAACACAAATCCATGTTCCCTCCATGTCACCACTGGCTGCTGTCATGTGGCACAATCAACCAAAAAAGTCCCCACCAAAACCAAACCCTATAGAAGGGACAGACATGAAAAGTAGTGTAGGAGAGGACATTGCTCAGATTCTCATTGCACCTTTCCATACTTCCTAGTATTTCCCATCAGTTTGGATTTGTGCAGCTTCAGAAACTCCAAATAACACTGTCTCATGAAAAACTCTTAAGTGCTGCAGCATTTCCACTAAATTCTTTGATTCTCATAACATCTTTAATTTCCTTTCTTCTATTTATTACAGGGTTTGTTTGGGTAACACACCTGTTGCTCACACAATCCGGTGCATAGCCAATGTCTGTAGGCAGCTGAGGTGTTACCCAAGGCATGTGTCCTGCAACACAACATTCCAATGCCTGAGAAAGCAGGAAGGAAGATATCTGGCTACAGTGGCCAACCTGTCTAAGGCAAGATGAAGCGTTGGGTGGGTTAATTCACACAGCATCTGGCCAGATACAGGATTGAGCATCTAAGTGCCTAGGCTTCATAATGTAGTCCTTAGGTAGGTAATTTTATTACATTTTCATGTAGTTTCTACATTACACAAGCCATTCTTCAAGTTTGAGATAAATGCATGTTAATTTATAGCATATACATTAGGTATTTCTGAACTCTCCATGTATTTAAAATTTAAGTTATTCATCCACCTTTCTCCTCCCAATTCCTACTTGTCTCATCCTGTAGATATCCTAAGAGCACAATTATAAGATCAAGCATTATGACAAGCACAGCTGGAGAAGAAATCCCGGTTCCCCCTTTTTATTTAAAATTACTCATGGTTAGGGTAATCAGGTTGTTAATGACCCAAGTTCAGTTTCTTTTCTGCCACAAGGGAGTTCAAACGTATCTCCCATTTCCCAGGTTAATATTCCAAGCAAATTACTTTTGTGGGCCTAATTCCATTCCTTTGCATGAGAGAATATTTAAAAGCCTTTGCCCATTTAATCCTCTTCTTCCCTGAGAACTCTCCAAAAGCTGCACAATGAGTAGGAGTTGTGGGGTGCTTCATGATCTGCCTAAATCTCTCCTTTTACTTTGCCTTTTGTGACTGCAAAGCCTCCTGACTCACAGCCATTTTAAAGGGTGCTCTGCCAGTTGGTCCAAACAACATTTCAGTGGATGTGATGCCATATGCTGTGAAGCCCCCTTCTCCCTGCTCTACAAAGGTGGTGTGGAAAAACAGTTTGTAGGCTGTGTTATTTTGGAGCAACTATAACCATAGGTTATAGTTATAACTATACTATATATGTGCATATATACTATAACCATAGGTTATAGTAACCCCAGGAGTGGTCATGGTCCTTGAGATCCAACTTGAGGCTGGGCAAAACCCATCTTCTCTAATTTAATGAGAACTTTGGTGGCAATTTGGTTGTTAATTTCTCTCCTTAAATTCCCCTTCTATGGGTTTTATAGCCATAGGTTACAGTTCAGGTGGTGTAGTTTTAGTACCAGAAGAACCAGCATCACAGGTTTTTATCATCAGAAATTCCAAGGTCTTGCAATACTGTGAAATAAAACACAGGAAAAAAACACTGTTTCAGAGAAGAAATGAACTAACAGAAGCCAAAGCAAAAGAACAGCCTGGGTTTTTTCCTGATAAATTCTTGTGATAATACAAAGTTAACAGAGGGGCCAAAGTTATAGAGGGCCAAAACCTGCTAGGAAAGTAAGTGTCTCTCCTTGAAAAGTGTTACCCTTCTTTTTATCAGAAACTGTTATGTATAACTTCTGCTATTTTGGTGGTGGTTCCACCTTCTGCTGTTCATGTCTGGGTTCCAACAGCCTCCTGGCCTCCTTCATTTGAGAATGCACGGCTCCCACAGTTTAATTCTTCATTTCAGCAAAAAGTCTTAAAAGTCCCTTGTATCCTACAGCTCAGTCGCTAATGTCTTCTCCCAGCATATTCCCTCCTTTGCCTGAGGGAACTGTAACCTGCTTTTCTCACAATAGTGCCTTGGCAGCCAGGATGTGGGGCTGTTCCACTTGCTGTGGACCAGATAAATAATCCTTGCTGGGGCAGTGCAAGCACTTAGTTGTTTTCCCCCACTACAGGTTTTGCAGGCCCAGGTTACAACTCAGTTGCAAATTTTAGTACCAGAAGAGCAAAATAATCCTCTGCTTCATAAGGTTTAGGGTGCTAACTGGATACAACTAACACCCACTTTGCTGCTAATTGTAATTTCAACTTCTTTCTTTTTCCATTTTAATAGAAACTGTTTTCAGCCTGGAACCAAATGTCCCCTATAAACTAAAATTTAGAGATTTGTAAATAACTTTGTCCTTTTTCTCTCTCGAGACAACTGGCACTAGTAATGACAGATTTCATATTTGTGGGGAAATCCCCTGCTGTTAAGTAGCGCTTACACTGGTAGATTGGCCATTTCTCTGTAAAATGAGAAGTAAGAGTGAAGACTTCATCAGCTGGAGGTGGAAGCTGAATGAAACTCACTGATGGCAGTGCTAACAATCATTGCTGGTAATAACTTCCACTCCTCCCCCAGCAGGTGTATCAAGTGTGTCTGGGAACTTCTCACAGATGAAAGATGTGAAGGATTATGGTTTGTGAAGATTGATTCTGCATTGGCCTGAGGAGATTTGAACAATACTGTCCTGCTAAGCATAACTTACTTCTGTTAGTGATCAAACCACAACCTTTAGGGAGCTTTTGAACCTGAAAGGTGGAGGGGGCTGCCTTCCTCCTCAGTAGGAGGACAACAGAACATGGTTACAGGAGCCCTGTGCCTAACATGGAAGTCAAGCACCTGGAGTGCCCTAGTCCTTTGTGGATCCAAAGCTTCCATGGCAATATCAACTTGTCATTGGCCATGTCACCTGTGGTAGTGGAGGCATCATATTCACATAGAATCACACAGAATCTTCTGAGTTGGAAGGGACCCACAAGGATCATCGAGTCCAACTCTTAAACGGCACCACTGCCTCCCTGGTGGGAATCAAACCCCGGTCTGCATGAGAGACCAGGACACTCATCACTGTACTAAAGTGGATTTATGAACAACCCTCAGCCCATGCATGGTGTTTGAGGTACCAGGGCAGAGATCCTGCTGGTTTGCCTCTTTCCAAAGGCATGGTTCTCCAGTGAGTAGGTGTTGACCTCCAGCAGCTCAGAACTGGAACCTGTGAATACTCTGCAGGGCTTGCTGGCGTGTGAGGTGTGCTTCTCCTTCAAGTCAGAGTACAGCTGCAGTGTTTCAAGAAAGTCATATCCCCCAGTGCCACGAATTCACTGCCTAATTAAACAGTACAGCATTCAGAGTAGTCACAGAGTGTGTAGAAACTCATCTGGTCGTACCATTGCTTTGTTTGGCTTTTATTACTTGCAAATCTGGTTTTGTGCCCACCCCCTGGCTTTAAAAAAAAAACACAAAACTTTGTTCAGGTATTAGATCCAGTCACTTCCTGTGACTTTATGACCAACTTTAAATTAATATTTAACATGAATCCTTTCAGGCTTTTGGTATGCTATAGAGGCCTATGTATTTTTTCCCCTCTCTTTCCTAGGGCACTAAAAATATGCAACAGTCCAATACCTGACTTGCTAAATTAAATAGAGAAAGGACTTACTAAATAAAATAGGCAAAGAAGAGCTCTGTCAGGTAAAAGAAGCTAATGAATTACATCTAAATGGAGAATGCTGAGATAATCACCATATATTTAAGGCTAAATTAAGCTCAGCTGACTCTTTTGCCTGAGGAATGGGACAGAGCCTTGGGAGGGATGAGGGACATGGCTGTGCCTCGAAGCAAACACCAACCAGACTCCCCCAGGAGGGGCAGGGGACTCTGGGCACCAAGTACTGTGATCTGAGCACCAGGGTCTGTGGGAGCAGCTGCATTTATGACTCTCTTCAGCAGTTGCTATGGGTAAGGTTTCTGTGAGGTCTCTGGTGAGTTTTAAACCAGCACAAAAGGAAGTGTGGAAGATTGCTGCTTGCCTGGCCCATGTCTCTCATGTTTGGAGCGGGTCTGGTTGAGGCTGCGCCAATTAGAAGGTTCAGCCCTCAGAGTGTAAGAATATAATTGCTGTTAACATCAGTACCAGTTACAGGGATTGCAAAGAAACAAACCTTTATACAAGAATATGTTTGTGTATAAAACAAAGGGGAATGCTTTCCTTTTATAGCTCTATGAGCCACAAATCAGTTGAGCTGGTTACTTGTGCTGCAGTATGCATGGTCAGCAATTAATAGTTCCACTGCAAGCTTAAATACCCAAGCTTGTTGAAGTATTCAAGCTTAAATATCACTCTGGTTATACTGTATCACACTGTTTTCTATTGACTGGGAAAAGAAGAATCTTTTGTAGGGTTTTTTTCCTTCAAGAAGAAAATGTTCAGGATCTTCAACGAGAGTTAAACTAGATTATTAAAAAAAGAAAATCATAATCCTCTCCTTCTAGCCCATAAATGAGAACACATGGAGAAACACAGACACCATTTCATTATTAGCAGTTAATCTGCGGTCACAATTCTCAACTATTCTGCCCTTGACCTGTATCCTTCTATGGCATGACACATTAACACATGCAATCAGCCACATTCATTGATAAAGGTCTTTACCCAAGGCCAGTTCCTGGTGGTGAATTATCTGTGTTTGTAATGCAAATCCCATTTATGAAATTGAGATTGAGGGAATCCTTCTGGAACAATGCAGTAAAGGCTGCAGAGCTGGTTTGGGATGCATATGCTGGAAATCTAGACCTGAAAGTAACAAGGCAGTTAAATCCTTCTGAGACTTACTTTTTCTACTTATTTCAATTGAGAATTATGTGCCAAATTAGGAGTCGGATATTCACGTACATTTGGTTTGCACTGTGCTCCTCAGGTGTTCATTTCAGTCCTTGAATTTTTTAAGTGGTATGCTGAGATATTTTTGGCTTGTAGAAAGAGTATTTGTCATAATGTTTTCCCCCACTACCGCTGCAGGAATTGTTTTACTACATGTCTATCACTGCCTGATATTTATGTGTCTGTCAAGGACTATAGAGCACTCCATAAGAAGGACTGTTTAGAAAGGGAGTTTCTCAATAATCCCTTCAATTCCTAGAATGTTATGCTCTAAAGTATGAGAAAGGTTATTTGTCATAGCTTTTAAACCTACTTCATCCACGTGATCCAGCTGCAACTATGACTGTTCCCCCTTAAAGGTTTAAGCATTTTATAAATTTCAAAATATTTTGGTCTTGGGTATGAAATAGTGTAATTACATTAATAAATACCTGACAAATTACATATATAAAAAGTATATCTTTCAATTTGTTTCAAATCTGGAGCTTATAAGTTTCATCCTCTACTCCTAGTATGGAAGAAAGGAGTGGATGACAGAGCCCAGTTTCCCTACCTTACATCACCACATTTCTCTCATAACTGCCACTTATACTCATCCATCTTAGGGAAAAATGTCAACCCTAGTGTCAGTCAGGCTCTGAGGAACACTCCTATCAAAATTTTTAAAAATCCTGAGCTGGATAAAAAGTGTCCTCTGGGGCAAAGGGATAATGGAATGATAGTGCCCGTGCTCCTTGGGATCAAACCAGTGCTGAAACAGACCTGTGGGAGCCATCAGCTAAAATGCTGTATAGGTTGTCCTAAATCACATCAAGCATCAGGCTGGTACCCTATACAGATGTTGCAGAAACAGACAGGTTGCCTTTGTCCTGTCAGGTGGCTGCAGTTGTGACAGCTCAGTGGGACTCTTATCCTCCCTGGAATGCCACCGGTGGGAAGGTGGCCTGAAGAAGGCCTCCAGCGGCCTTGTGTCCAGGCTACACTTCAGCCAAGGGTTCAACATTTGGAGTGCTTACATGAGCTAAACCCCTGCTAGCAGATGCTGGTCTACATGGCCAATTTATGACTCTTGTGCCAGGGTCAGAGCAAGTGGTGCCTGGCAGGAGACGCGTGAAAAGAGCATAAAAGAAGCTGCCATCAGCTGGTGGCTTGTGCTGGGAGGAAGGGGGCAAGTAACCTTGCTCCATTTTATAGTAGTGCTTCACCTGCAAGTGCCCGCTGTGAGTGAAATTGCCTGGGCTGGTGCTGTCCTTTATCAATTTCACTCTCAGCAGGCTCCGCAGGTGAAGCATTTTATTGCAGGAGTCAGACTCTACTTTCTCCTTGACAGCCTGAAATAGGAAGTGGAGAAAGGAGAGAAGGTAATAAATGGAGAAGAGCAAAAGCTAGACAGGGAGACACAAAAGCAGGATGTGTGTTAAACGGTAGTGGTAGTTTGGCGTGCTCAGCTCTCTAAACTGAGGGAAATTTGACACTGAAAAGAGTTTTACTTAGCTCTTTTATGCTTTGCACTTAGACGCAAAAGAAGTGAAAGGACATTACAATTAGAAGTGAAAAATTGTGGTGAATAATATTATGTTTAAAATACCATGTGAGATGATGTGCATAGAACTAAAAGGTAATTTTCTTACTCTTCAGCCTAACAGAGAATTTTAGTGGCTGTTTCTGGGAGAAATCCAGGCAAAAATTCCCTTTCTCCTGTTTTTCTAAATTCTGCATTTCAGATTTATATGTCTTGGGCTTTTCTGCGTTTTGATGGGTTTTTTTCCCCTTTCCTTAAGACAACCTACATGTGAGTTTCAGTGCTGCTGGGTGGCTGATGCCACTTCGCTCGACTTCAGAGAGAAATTCAGCATCCAAGATGAGAATCATACAAAATCAGTATCTGCATCTGAATGTCTGACTTCCTGTTACTGGGGAAAGAAAAGCATTGATTCACAGACCGGGACATCGACCAACTTTGAAACTCTAAGACCCATCTCTTTACAGTCAGTTACATCCTAGGGCTTTTAGGGAGTGGGGAACAGCACAGAGCCAAAGTATTTGAGCTGGTTCCTGGCTTTGAAGGGAATTGTTTGCATGGAGACTAGGAAGCTGATTGCAGAGCCGCAAACATCCTGCTCTAACCACTGTGAACTGATGTACCTTGAACCAGGTCCCTGCGTGCAGCAGGGGGCATGGGGAAGTGATATCTATACCTCCTGCAGGATACACCCCACAGCACCAGGAACTTTGTCCTACGTATGTGTTTGGGAGCCAATCACACTGTGTAGCCCGTCTCTGAAGTGTTGTGGATAAAGAGTAGCTTTTTGTTCCAGTAACATGAGGCTTATACAGATGTACCTGGTGACTTGTGGTTTGCTGATGGTTAATGTGGGAAAACTAGTTGAGAGGCTGCAGCTGAAAGAAGGCAATCTGAGTGGAAAAGATCACAAATCAGCAGAGCTCTTGAGTTTCAGGAGAGGAGGGAGCAAAAGCAGTGGACTAATGAACTCTAAACCAGAAGACTTCACCCCCTCTCAAAGAATTGGTGAATGCAGTCTTGTGGAAAGGAATTTTAATGGGAAAGGGAGCCCTGGAGAATTCTCGGCTCCTAAAAGAGGCGCCGAAGATGCAATGAAAAACCCCTCTGATGTAGAAGGCTTCTAGCAAGAATGGGGAGAGGCCAGTGTGACCACCTAGGAAGATGACCTGATGTTCAAAAAGGTGGTATAAAAGGTGGCTTGCAGGCAGGCAGTACAAGGAAACCTTCTTATGCTGTGCCATATAACACTCTCATGGGTAAACTAGGGGTATGTTAATCTTCATTAAACTACTGCAGAGTGAGGTAAAAAGGAAGCAAGGGATCAGGCAAGCTTGTGGAAGACAGAAAAGGAAGAAAGGTGGGGATAGAGCAGGCGGAACAAAACAGGGTAACTTTTTTTAAAATCTAGAATAACAGATAAAGGTCTAGACTCAAAGCTGAACACAATAGTACACATCTAGTGTCATAGTTTCTTGTGAACGCCTTTGCCTCCTTAGGTACGTGCCTTCTATGGTGTGTGACTTTAAACAGAACAGGATTTGCTGGATTGGTAAATACGAACCTGCCCTATGCTGACAAAAATTCATATTAAGATCCTTTGCTTGAAGGTTTCTGTTTTCCCAAGCGAGGGAGAAAAGCAAGCAAACCTACTGCGACTCCTGCCATAATGAATTCCCTTTCATATTCTCTAGGTACCCAAATTTGAATGATGAAACAAACCGAGAGGTGCATTTTTCTACTGGATGGACTGAAAGAGGTGGTTTTGCCAGTTCTGACCCACAAACTGGTTTATTAAGGTTATTTGCCCTCATTTGCAAATAAACTTCTTTCTTAGGTGTCCCCATTGCCTATTCCAAAGTGACATGTTAGGAGTGCTTAAATACTTTAGGGGAAAGAGTGTGTCAGGAGCAGGAGGTCCTCCTACTGATTTTTGTAGATCTCTAATGATCTAATTTTTAAGTTGCACATATTTTAAATTTTTTTTGTAAATATGTCCCAGTCAATACCAGGATGGAGGTTAGTCTAAAACTGAATTAAATTAACAGTCAATGGGATTAGGATGTCAAAAGTTGATATAAAACATCAGGCAGGAGAATTATCATCTCTGTTATTCTGTCTTATATATTCATTGTAAACTGGAGGAATGCTGGAAATTTCAAATTGCTTTCTGATTTATGTCTTCCATATCTCACTGAAGATAATAAGGTTATGCAGACTACAGTTAAATGCAAAACTGCCTCTTTAATTTATGATTGGTGGGAGGAAGGTTGATTAGATGTGAAAAAATCCATGCATGTTATTTACAGGAAAGAGACAGAAATGCTTGGGAAGTTCTGGTGAAAAGATGATGACTCTCTCAGTGACCTTTTCTCTCTGGAAAGTACAGTACGTTCCCTGGGAGGTTTACTCACTATGCTGTATGTGGATCACTATGCAATTAGGCAGAAGGAGAAAATAGAGACTATAGTTAAAAGAATCTCACCTGACGTGTAAGTTGGCTAACAACCCAAATCTCAGTATACTTAGAGTGAAAATAATCTACAAACACTCCTACGTGGTGGGTAGGTTGGAAAAGGTTACTTGGCACTGCTCAGAAAGAGGTGTTTGTAATTCTTGGCTTTGGATGAGCAGGAATAGTACAGTGCCACTGAGAAAGTGGAAAGGTAGCACAACCAAAAATCTATCAATGCTAAGATTTTTGCAAGTCAGCTTTTTCTTTTTTTTTTTTTTTACTTTTTGTTTTTTCAATTTAGATGGTTTCCTAAATAGCATGACTTTGAAACGTGGAGATCAGTTATATGGAGTCCTGATTCAAAGTAATATAGAATTTAAGTGTAGAAAGGGTAGTTCCTATTCTGATGTCACATGGTGCTGTCGCTGTGTTCACAGATACCCAGGCTGGATGCACTGGCCAGTATGCTGGAGGTTTGACAATGCTGCTTCAGCCAGATTCAGTTTCTGTACTGTTCCTCCTTCGTATAAATGAGTAAGTGCAGAGTGGTAGTCTGGCAGGCTGGCAATGCATTTGACAGAGCAATCTATGGATTCATATGTACATAGGACCTCTAAATACCGTGTTTGTGTTTGAAGCATGTTGAGTACTTCAGGAGCAGTGCAAGCCAAGGGGGAAAAAAAAGAAAAGCAATCTGTTGTGACTTGGCCTGCAAAAATTGTGAATCTGAAAGCAATTACAGAAAATCAACAGCTGAATCTGTCAGTGCCTCAGCACCGTGGGTGCCTTGGGAAAAGCATCATAAAGGATACAATTGTATTTGTGGGATCGGGCTGAGTGGAAAATACATATATGTAACCGAATATGCAACCTGTGCATTCATTGCCCTGTTTGAATTGCAGCAAGTTTATCTATGAAGTATTGCATTTGTTGTTTGCAACTTCTCTGAAATTCCATCCATGCTAGTGAAGTAGGCAGTACTTACACTGATATTTTTTATGTCAAGAAATAAGATCATAGACTCAGAGAAATGTTGGTTGGATGACAGCCTGGAGATCACCCCTGTCCAATCCGGACTTCCACCAATACTTCCACTATTAGATCAGCTGTGTCGTTATCCAGCCAAGCTGTGAAAACCCTCCAAGGCAGGAACTGCCACCACTTCTCTGGAGCACCTCGTAGACTTTCCTAATGAATGGCAAGCCTCAACGTCCCCATCTGCCATATGTGCCTTGATAAGTCCTCTGACACCACCAAGATTTTGGCTCTGTCATCTTTGTACCTGTTCTTCCTTCAGGCAGACGCAGTCTGTTGTTCTATCACCCTTTGGGCTCCTCTTCCCTGGGCAAAACAGGCCCAGCTCCCTCCACCTCTCTCACACTGTATCTGCACTCCAGACACCAGACCACAGTGACAGCACTTAGCTGGACCTGTCCAGTTTTCCACATCCCCCTTGAGGCAAGAGTCCCTAAACTGGATATTGTACTCCACCTGCAGACTTACCAGTGCCGTGCAGATGTCCCGTTTAGTCTGCTGGCCACACTCCTCCCAGCACTGCTGTTCATGCCATCTGCAGCTAGTTATTTGCAATAAGATCACACTGTAGTTCCTCTTGTCACCCACCGCAGCCCCCTGGTCCTTTTCAGCAGATGTGTTACTTCATGGCTTGGGGTTACTCTGTCCCACATGCAGAACTTTTAGTGTCTCCTTGTTGAACTTCACCGGATTGCTGGCATTGCAGCAGTGATAAAGGTACATGGTTCTTGGACTTGCTTTGATGATTTTCCACATTTTTAGAGTACACAGGTGACACAGTAACATAGCTCCAGGCACTACCAAGTCTCTCATTTGCACACAGACCCCAGAAATCTCTCAGCACCTATTTGTGACACAATATACCTCGATCTCATAGGGACACTGCAAATCTTTCTTCTGTAGCGTCTTGATTTCTCACATGCACCTTTGTTTTTCTTAAGCCTCACACATTCATCTTCATTTATTTCTCTTCTCCCCGGATGGGTTTTTTTCCTGAACACTGCCCACTTCTGCTGGCAAGCCAGCCGTGGCCCTCTCTCTGTTACTCTTTCAGGAGGGAGCAGAAGTGTTGGAGGTCCCAGGCACCAGCACCTCCTGCGGGTGAGGAACTACATACCTGCAGGAGATCGTGGCCAGAACCCACTGCCCTCTCTCTTGCTCTTTGCTCTCTCACCGAGCCGAATAACAAAGCATTTGTTCCTGACAAGCAGATGGGGCTGAATTGGCAAGGAGCCTGGATTCCTTATAACTTAATCTCTGTCTACTCGGCTGTAAGTAACGAGAGTTTTGTCTCAAAAGAACATGATTTCTCTTGCTTCACTACCAAATGTTTGCTAACTGACATATTTCTCCCCCATATTGTTTTCCCCAGAGAAGATATGGATAGTTAGATTTCCAGCTACTGAGAAAAATTATCCATGAGTAAGGGAGGATGGTAAAAGAGGCCATTCACTAAAAGGCAGATTAGTTCTCACGAGGCTATTATGCAACTTACAACCTTCTTTTCTCTTTATAAAACGCTTTCCCACCTCAAATGGAAGGAATTTCAGGCATAGAGAGTGTGGTCTTCCGTTTACTTCAAGGAAATTGTGTTGAGACAGATGAGCTGAGGAATTCACATAGAGAAATTATAGTCTCATGTTAGGCTGCTCTGAGGAGGAGTTTTGAAGACTACCTAGATTTTTTACTGCATTGAAAAGCCTATTTTGTTAGAACTTGGCAAAAAATTAAATTAATATTAAGCTGACAAGTGACATCATATTTCAACGGGCAAGATATCATAACCATATTCCTTTACTTAGAATATATAGCAACAAATCTTTAAACATCCATAACCTTTTCCTTTGTCAGACAAATGGCCATTTAATTTTTCATCCTTGACTATCTTTTTCACTTCTTATGGAATAGTCATACAAGCATGTAAGATATTACTAGTATTTCCTGAAAGTTTCCCAGAGAAGGCAATAGTTCCTGTTTTACGTCCCTGATAATATTAAATTGTCCTCTGCCAAGAGTGGAGAGCTCCTGATGGCCCTATCCTAGGCAATGAGCAAGAACAGCTACAAAAGGAGTCAAGCTTTGAACTCCAGAGTTTTACCCATGTTGATTGCACCAGGACTGATTTCTCCCAGACGGGCAATATTTTTTGGTCAGGAGTCAGCATAGGGATGGAGGGGAGAACTGCAGAAGGCGTGGAGGGTTGGCAGGAGTATGGTAGGAGCTGGTTCCATTCCTGGGGCTGCATGCTTTCCTGTGTTCATGGTATGAGGAAACCTGTAATGTAAATTATCTGTGCCAGGGCTGAGAGCAAAGGACACCTGACCTGGCACTGGCAAAGTGAAGGATCAGTGCTGCAGGTAGGAAGGCAGCAAAGACCCAATCACAGAGGGAACCCGCCATCTCTTGCTAGCACTAGTCAGGGCTATATTTAGCAGCTTTGGTTAATGAGTAAAAGTATATGAGAAAATAGCTGCTACCTCTGTGCATAGTGATGGCTCTTGGTGGCACTGCAGAGACCAAGAAGCCATGCCTGAAGCTACCCTGAAAACACTCAGTAAGCACAAGCTCCCTGAGCTCTGTGCCATGCCTGTTTCCTGCTCCCACAGTGCTCTCCTTCACAGCCTTGGCAGCCCTGGCAGAAGGAAGGCTGCACCAGCCAATGAGCCATCACCCTGCTTTAACCGTGGCAGTGCCCGCTCTGAGCAGCCGTGCGTGTCCACCCTGTGCCACCAAACAAAAGGCTGCCAACCCACTCTGGGCCTTCGGCTGGTCCCCAAGGTGGCTGCTGAACTCTCCCTCCCTGCCTGTTGATAAGCTTTGGTACTTTGTAATTCCCCTTTCCAATTATTGGCCCTGCTCCCAGTGCTGTCTACAGGGCCTGGTATGTGCTGCTGTCTCAGCAGCAACGAGGGGCTGTGGGGCTTAGGGTGGGAGGAGACAAAAGAAACAGTGAGGCAGAGCAGGGACATACATCAGTCACTAGAGAGGCATCACCTCACAGCTGCCTTTTGCCAAAGTCCTTGGAGATGCCTGCTGTGCTCAAGATGGAGTCATCCATCCACTTCTTGGCAGAAGTGGCTCTCTGTAAGTGTTAGGACAGGAACTCCGTGAGTAGCCGGGCAAGGGATGTCATGGCATGTACACATTGAGGCCAGGTGAGACAAATATCTTTCTGAAATGCTTGGGTGTAATTGACTGTTTTGGGGGCATGGAGACATTTCTCAAAGAATCTTAGGGGGATTGTCTATAGAAATCTAAAGATACAAGCTAAATACCAACACCACTACTCTAGGTGTTGTGGGTTCAGTATTTTCCCTTATAACAGGCACATTCTTATTTCAAGAACATCCAAGTAAAGTGATCTGAAGCTCCAGAACTGACATCCTGTGACTCTGAGTCAACAAAGAGTGATCCTGCTGTCATCAGCTAGCTACTGCTTCACTTTGTGGAGCCACTGACATGAGGCAGTCTGGTGGAAATTCCATCTGGCATAAGGCTGGAACCCTCCTCTCACCTCCTCCCGAAGCAGGCAGAGGACTGCCATGTGCCAGACATCCCTATGGCATCTTTTGTACCCAAGACAGATTTGCAAGTAGGACAAATCATGGTAGAGCTTGTGCAGCTGGAGCTGCTCATGAGAGATGGATTAGCAACCTGTGGACTACTGCACAGGGCAGAAGTGGGGAACTGGCATCTTCATTTTCCTACTTCCCTAAATTCCCTTTTCCTGGGAGCTGGGCTCTTCACCCAGGCTGGCACTGAGGTTTTATTGGTGTGAGACAGGAATCCAACTCAGACTGCCACTGCAGGGAATGCTCTTCACAATTAGTTCAAACAAGAGGTCTCCAGAGGAACAAAGGGCTTCTCACCATGAGAAAGAGCTCTCTATTAAAGTGTCAGCTCAAAAGCAAAGTTCATCTGAGTTGAGAACAAAGAGACTGCTAGCTGAGTTATGATTTTTAATATTTTTAAAAGCTCCTTTTCTGAGAAAGACTTAAAATAAAAACATGAATGTGAGCAAATCATGATGATCTGGTTTTGGCCTTGAAAGGCAAGACGTAACAAGCATGGCCCAGCAACTATCCTAAAATCCCTGTGGCAAGCAATAATCTTGAAAAAACCAGTGCAAGCTATGTTTTCAATTTATAAATTAAATGTGTTTAAAATTTATGAACTTTGACTGCACGAGTAACTACTTCATTAGACTTTAAGGCTGCATGTTTCCTTGGCTTTTTCACAGTAAAGTAAAACACATTTCTAATAAACATGGAAAGACGTTCCAAGCTAGAGTCACTACTTTTATGTAAAGGACCCTCCAGACTCATTAAAAAAGTTTACCACCTAAATAAAGCAAGCACATTGTAATTCTTTAACTCATAAAAATGTTAATACGTATATACAGAATATTAGCCTAGTCTTATATGTACACTGCTTGGTATCAATGAATGACATACAGTAAGGGATTTACTATGAGGAAATTAGCATATAAAACTATGTTTTGGCAAGTCTTAGACCAAAAGGCGAACTTGAGAAACAAGAGGACCTAAGCTGGGTGCTGTTCTGAATGGCTGAGTAAACATGGCAATTTGTATGCAGATACTGAGCTGAATCTGTAGCTGTAACCAAAATTACTCTGTTTTTCCTAGTTTATATCAATGTTTAGATCCCTTTGACAGCAGTGGGAACATGAGTGGAAGCATGGTATGCCATTCATTGGCCCACAAAATAAGGCTGTGGCTGTAAGAGCTGGCACCATGCACTTCCCCTTATCAGCACTGGTGCCATCCACAGCTGGAGTATAACATCCAGTTTGGGAACTCCTGCCTCAAGGAGGATGTGGAAAACTGGACAGGTCTAGCTAAGGGCTGCCACCACGGTTTAGTATCTGAAGTACAGATGCAGTGTGAGGGAGGTGGATGGAGCTGGGCCTGTTTTGCCCAGGGAAGAAGAGCCCAAATGGTAAGAGAAACAGCAGCCTGTGTCTGCCTGAAGAGCAGGTACAAAGATGACAGAGTCAAACTCCCGTGGCTGGTGCCAGAGGACCTTGCAAGGGGCAACAGGCACACATGGCAGATGGGGATGTTCAGACTGGCTATTAGAAAAGCCTTTTCCATCAGATGCTTCAGAAAAGTGTTGGTGGCTCCTTCCTTGGAGGCTTTTTGTGACTTGGCAAGATAAAGGCTGATTTAATGGTATGATGGTACCCTTTATGCATTTCCCAGAGCAATGAAGAAGTATGTGCCAAACCATCCACCAGTTCACTTGGTCAAATTGAGAGAGCAGCTCTGTGAGATTCTGTCTCCCAAGGGCTGGTCTCAATCTGGCACTTACAAGTGTGCATTAGGCTGTGCCGTGGCTCAGAATCAAGTTTGCAAACAAACCAGTCAGGCTTAGCTAGCCAGTGTCTTAAAGTCACCAGTGTCTGACTTCTGCATAGTTGTGCCTTGTAGTAGTCACAGCTCAATGTACTTGTGCGTGCCAAAGTAGCAAACTGGCAGAGACTTTGGTCTTCAAAACCCATTTTTCAGCAAGGTGTCCCTGTATTTTCAAGTCTAGTGATGAAAAATCTCATGTCAACTTTTACTCTGCCTTTAGCAGACACTTTAGACATTATGTGAAGGCTTGTACATGTAATTTGCATTCAGTTCTTCTCCTGCATTGAAATTAGTCACACGAGAACCACAGGATTTTCTGGTTAAAACTCTCCTCTGCAGAAACTCTTTCCTGGTCGTGCTTAGAAAACTGCTCAATCTTTCCTTAAAGCTGATATGGCCAGTTGTGAGATTCCTACTTTGAAGCTCCTTTCCTTTTAGGCTACCGGGGTGATGAAAATAACACTGGAAATCTCACTTCACAGTTTCTTGCACGACAGTAAGCAACAGAAACCACCCAAAAGAGCACCTTTTCCAGCGCCAACTCTCGCAAGTTTGCAGAAAGGACGGGGCTGCTGAACAAATAGACCTGCTCCGCCTCTGATTGCTTTGCTACTAAGACCATATGGGCCTCCAAGCTGGTTCCCACTCCCTGGAGCTTTTGTTTGTGGATATTGCACGTTTCTTAGAAACAAAAAAGAAAAAAACAAACCAGAACCCAATGATTTTACTAAGTGAAACAAGCAGGTACGGTAGTGCTGCATATGGTGCTAGTAAAAGTGCTTGTAACAGTGAAAGCACGCAAGAGCCAAGCAGCCTTTATATTAATTCTCTGGAGCTTCAGGTAGAGCCTAATGTAATTACTTGCTTTACTTTGTAGCATTTTAAGAGAAAAGTGTGTGCTTTAAAAAATTTTATTTCCAAATAAAGCGGTCAGGTCTGGAGCAGACAAAATGCTTGATTCTGGTCCCTCTGAATTCAATAGCAAAACTCTTAAATCAGAGCAGGATTATGTCCTAAATCTAAGAAATAACAGCAAACAGAACTGTACTGTTCTCTAGTTCACTGTCCAGGCTATCAGACTGTAACTTTTCACATCTTTCTTAGCCACTTTAAGCTCCAGAAGATTTCTCTTTTCTAAGCTCCCGGGTCTGGATATTAGAGTTGAATTTTTTTCCTCACATGAAGACATCTGCTTTGCAGACATCTCAGTGTAAGTGGGTGAGTCCAGAGATCCTGTATGTCCCCTCCACAAACACAGTGATTTCATTCCAGAAATATTCATGACATGCTTTTCATAGAATCATAGAATATTAAAAAATCCACTTTAGTACAGGGGTGAGTGTCTCCGCCTCTCATGCGGGAGACCAGGGGTTCGATTCCTGCTGGGGAGGCAGCGGTGTCATTTAAGAGTTGGACTTGATGATCCTTGTGGGTCCCTTCCAGCTCAGAATATTCTGTGATTCTGTCATATCCCGAGCTGGAAAGGATATACGAGGATCATGGAAGTCCAGCTTCTGGCCCTGCACATGATGGCCTCAGGAATCACACCCATGTGCCTGAGAACATTGTCCAAACACTTCCTGAACTCTGTCAGGCTTGGTACTGTGATCACTTCCCTGGGTACCCCAACCATTCCCTGGCTGACAAAGCTTTTCCTAATATCCAACCTAAACCTCCCCTGACACAGCTTCAGGCCATTCCCTTGGAATGTATCACTGGTCACCAGAGAGAAGAGATCAGTGCCTGCCTCTCCATTTCCCCGCATGAAGAAGCTGTAGACTACAAAAATGTCAGTTAATTCAAAATTCCAGTCTATCAGAATGTCATAAATTTAATTTTTCTGGGTAGATTCAAAAGCCTGAAATACTGATGCTGCATACATCACTGCAACAAAAAGAATTTAAAGTGGGAGATTTCTGAGAAGAGCTTTCATCTTTTCTGGCTATTTTTTCAACTGATTTAAGGCACTTGCTAAGATTAACTTCCTCGTTGAAGGCAAGCCTGGGATCTTTAAAACCTGGCTCTAACTAATTGAGTTCTGTCAATCAATGTTGTTTGCAAACTCTCATCAGAAATCAGGTAAGCCTGGAATAAGTTTTACCAGCAGCCTTGCCCAACATGCCTTTGATAATATTGGTAAAGACTGAACCATTTGATTGCCAAATTAGAATATAACATGGATCTATTGCTTTTATTTCTTGTGTTTGGTATGCAACAGCACTTGTAGAAACCTTTTTTTTTTTCTTGGATGTCTGAAATCATCTTACTATACATTTTTTCTTTAACTATCTTGTCATTTAAAAGTTTTTCCAATGGAGCAGTCAGAAGTGACAGAAGGCTGAAATGCACTGAGATCCTCGCTCTGCCTAAATGTTGGTTAAAGAACTAGTTCCCTGACCCACCTCTATATCAAATGGTAGGTGAAGAAGCTTTCCATGGCCATCTGGTGCTGGACTGAGCCTTCTATCAGTTTCCAGTTCACCTCCTTCTATTGTTCCTATGAGCAATATCTTTTCCAGCACTTTGGCTCACCCTGTGATTTCTGCTCAAGTGTTTATGGTCTCCAATCAGCGCCTGACTTGCCTGTACTGAAGTTTGTCCCATATCTACAGTGGGGGTTTCATTCAAGCTTCTCCTGTCCTGCTTTCAATCACTGGGAGATGGAAAGCAGATTTTGTTGGACAGACATAAACAAATCCCAGTAAAGCTGCAGTGGCTTTTGGTAATTTCAGTACAATGAACTACAACGTTTATTATCAAGATTTGCTTATTGGTTTTCTGCCACGTCTGTAGGAGATTTAGCTACCAGGCGAGGCTTGAGCTGACACCTGCTCCAGCTGAGGTTGGTGGGAACCTTCACTGCCTTGGCTCTATGTGCCCTATCTGCCAAGAAAACCTCCTCCGTGCCTTAGGAAATGCATCAGCGTTGACTCTGGATGTGAAGTCTGGGGCTCTCCCACACCTCATGGGCTCTAATGCCATGTGACGCGTTTAAACACTGCAATGCCCTTAACTGTCCTCCAGAAACCAGGGTCCTGCTGCCCTCAGGGTGATGTGCTTCCTCCCATTGCCTTCTTTCCTCCCTCCTCCCCACACCCGGTCTTGTATAACACAGACTATCTCAGAGAACAAACTGAACCGGAGCACATACACTAACACCCTTATGTTTGCCAGGAAGAAATATTCCCTTCCCCATCTCATGCCACGACCAAGGATGTGCTGAGCAGCTGGATGGCTGCAGAACTCCTTGGACTGCCTGTACAAACACAGGTTGTTACAATATGCCTGCAAAACTCTGCAAACATGCAGATAATGCTTTGGGAACACGGAAGCTCCTGCCGGCCCCTGGGGTTCAGACTGGAAGAGTAGACAAAAATAAAGGTCCAGAAATACTCTATAGTGATGTCCTCCCAGACCTGCCTTCCATACTGCAGGTCCCTGAACCTCTTCCTCCCTTCTGCTCCTTCCTGCAAGGCCTGGCAGCTGAGAAAGTGTCTGGTAACCATAAGCTGGGTGTCCCTTTTACAAGGGCATGTAGTGATAGGACAAGGGTTTTCAACTGAAAAAGATCAGATTTGGATTAAATATTAGGAAAAAATTCTTCACTATGAGGGTGGTGAGACACTGGAAGAGGTTGCCAAGAGAAGTTGTGGATGTCCTACCCCTGGAAGTGTTCCAGGCTAGGCTTGGTAGGGCTTTGAGTGACTTTGTGTAGCAGGAGGTGTCCCTATCTGTGGCAGGGAGGTTGAAACGAGATGATCTTTAAGGTTCCTTCTATCCCAAACCATTCTGTGGTTCTGTGACTACCTGGTCCTGCAAATGCACTCAATTTTCCCTAGTGAAAACTAGACTTATCTGTAAAACAAAACAGTTGGGGCCTTTGAGGTGTGATGAACAAAGCAGTGCTGTTTTACAATCTGCAAAGGAGAAGAATTTGCCTTTCCCCAAGCTACCTACCAGCAATATGGTATCTGCACATAGTGGCAGCATCGAGGCAAAACAGCTCTCTCAAACATTTATAGCACAAAGAAAAAACATTTTTCTATGGGAAATTTGATGGGAAGAGCTCATGAAGGTGCTCCCCTTACAGCCCTGCAGGAAGTCAGCTTTCGTGAGGGCAGATGTTTTGGGTGGCCACACCACGCTGACCAGGTTTTGCTGCCTGGCACCATACACCCATCACCTTCCACTGGCCCAAAATCCCCCAGTTCTCCTTGGCATGTGGCATTTCCCAGTCTAATGCAGGAGTTTAGGTCCAGGTCCTCCCCAAAAAGTGGTATCACAGGAGCATAGGGTATGAGTGTAGAAAGTGAGTTTACTAGATGTCAGTGGTGATCGCTACCACCATTTCCTCCAGCTAAATATGGGGGTAGCCACTAAAAACCAATCCTGAAACCACTGAAACTGAGGGGGTTTCATCTGGTTTCTAATGGGGGCAATAGATACTGGCATCAGCTCTGAATAATTTCATGCTAAGTGCAACAGTCCGAGATTTCAGAACATGAGACTTAGCTCAGAGCTTTTTCTCAGTTTTGCTTTGAGGTAAGCCAGCAAGTCAAAGCGAAACCTGGCTAAAACCGTGATGGTTACTTACTTTTAAATATTACCCTTCCAGGAAAGCTTGAAGCATGTAAATGGGAGCCCTCTGTGCTCAAAGAGGCTGAGGCCTGAATTTCACGCAGGGGAGAAAACATCCAAGGAAGAAGACTGAGGAAGATCTAGGGGAATAGTAGGTATTTCCCACAGGCAAGTTTAACACCTCATTTCTCTAAATGTCTTTAATTCTAACACAATAAGAAGCAAAGATTTTAGACCAAAAATTTTGGCACAGCAGCCAGGACCTCATTTCTACTCACGTCATTGCTGTGAGGTGAAGGTAAGGAAATGTGAAGATGAATTTGATGGAGGTGCCAGTGTGGGAGACTTGACACTGCATCTTTCATTTTCCAAGGGCTGAGGTAGGGAAGGATTTGCACAGGACACCGTGTGCTTCAAAAGCCGCCCGGAATTTTAGATACTCCAAATAAAAAGCATTTTCCATCTAAATACTTTTGAATTCCTTAAATTAATAACTAGAATCAGATTTTATTAAAATATTTAACTATTATACTAATGACTAGAAGAGTTATATCAGGTACAGCAATGTGACTCAAGAAGCCCTTGTTCTCAAAGCACAAACCTTTGATTTCTCTCTCCTTCCTTTCCACTAATCAGCTATTCCAACTCCATCCCCTTCAACAAACCTTTCCCAGAGCTTTTTCTCCTCCTCCAGGGGAGGTTTAGGCTGGATATTAGGAAAAACTTTTTCACTGAAAGAGTGATCCGTCATTGGAACGGTCTGCCCAGGGAGGTGGTGGAATCACCGTCCCTGGAGATGTTTAAGAGTAGGCTCGATGAGGCACTGAGTGATATGGTTTAGATGATAGGATTGTGATGGGTAATAGGTTGGACTTGATGATCTCAAAGGTCTTTTCCGACCTTGTTAATTCTGTGATTCCGTGATTCTGTTTGCAAAGGCAGCACATAGCTTCCTCGGGACATGAGGGTTCGATTCCCAGCGGGGACGCAGTGGGGCCGTTTAAGAGTTGGACTCGATGATCCTTGCGGGTCCCTTCCCACTCAGAATATTGTGTGAATTCAATGAATTCTTGCCCCTCGGAGCAGTGAAACCCCACGGCGGTGAGGGGCGGGCGGCCCGGCAGGTCCGTCCCTGCCGCCGGTCCCTCGTTGCGCCGGTGCCCTCTAGCGGCACCGCGGAGCCGCCTCTGTCCCCCGGGCTGCTCCTCTGCCAGGCGCCCATCCCCTGCCCTCACCTCTGCCGCTTAGAAAACTGGGTTTAAGCAGAATATACTCTGGGCCTTGACTTTCCGCGTCTGGATTCACAGACACCCGTTCCCTGTAGTTTGTGGTAGATGTTTGGTGTGTCTATTTCCCCCTGTATTTCTTTGGAAAACATCTAACTCTTTTAGTAAGTGGCAATTCTGCAGTACTTAATCATGATCCCAAACAACATCTCTCATGTGCTTGGGAAGCCTGCTTCCCTAGGACAGTGGGCAGCAGCAGATTTCACCTGGAGTTATCTTAAAAACAGCATCTCAGGGTAAAAATCTATTTTTACCACCTCTCCCTTTTCCTAATTTCTTGCTATAAATCGACATTTCTTTGGCATCCCTGACTGTGGAGAGGATGTGGGTTGGAGTTCAGCACGTCCGTTCCCCTCTGTGTGCCCTCTGTTCTCCGAATAGACACAGAAAGTAAAGGGACTCATCTCCTTCTCCTGCAGTTCTATGTGCTTCCTTCCAGCACCCTGCTGGCCCTCTCACACAACACCAGACCCCTGGACAAGTCCCTTGGACAAAATGGGCTAGTGCCTTGGACACCTCGAGGCATTTGGTATTGTCTCATAAGCCCACCTTCTATCTAGGCATCCTGGGGTAAGAAGCCAGTCCCACATGTACCAGCCCCACATGCCCCTGTCTCACCCAGAACAGATCCCTGTCACCTCAGCAGCCCCTCTGGTCCCAGGACTAATGTCTGCTGCTTGGAGAAGTGTCTGAGCTGGCCTTTGCCACACACAATCTGCAGCCCAAGCAGGGCTGCGCCAACTTGTGTCAAACCCTCAGGTGATGTGGGATGACGTTTTTCCCCCCCTCGCAAAAGTCACTTTTCTTCCCTTAAATGTATTTTTTTTCACCAACTCACCATTGTTCCTTGTCTATGCTCTGTTGTGGGCCTCCTACAGGTGTTTGCAACTGGTGTGCAGCAGCAGTCATGCAGAGATGAGAGCAACCACTTCCTCCCTCCACCATCTCTGTGAATCTGCACCTTGTTTGAGCTCAGCACCACACTCCTCAGCTCAAGCCTAGGGAAATGCTCATCATCAGAAACTCAAAAATCTCTCAACACTTCTTCCCTGCTGCTTCCCATGCACACACAGGAGTGACAGCAAAGTGACTTTCCCCACATAGTGTCTGGAGCATCTTATGTAGGTTTGTCGTTCATTTCTGTGCCTCTTGAAATCCCCAGAGGTGTTAACATGTCACCCTGATGAGCCAGGGCTCAACCCCAACATCACCCTGTTCAGGGCTGAGTGCCAAGGCCCTGCAGACATCCTACAACCTGACGAGAGGTGAGAAAGTTCACCACCACCTAAGAATGGGGGATTTGCACCTTGGCAAGCTCCCTTCCTCCAGTAGGGCTGTCCTATCCCACTGTGGCATCAGCACATACCACCT
Organism: Pitta sordida; assembly: GCA_013390025.1. Taxonomy (NCBI): domain Eukaryota; kingdom Metazoa; phylum Chordata; class Aves; order Passeriformes; family Pittidae; genus Pitta; species Pitta sordida. The sequence continues at coordinate 61,792 of WEKX01018745.1, forward strand.
GATGGACAGCATATCTCACCCAGCAGCACAGAGGTATGTTAGAAAAGGTTTCCTTGGAGGAAACAATCCTTAAGTAAAATTTTAGATTGATCTAAGAGCATGGTTTGCCACCTCTTGAACTAGGCAGCTCAGGAGATATCCATTTGTGCTGCCTGCAGACTTGGTCTCCAGTTGCCCTGAGGAGACCATGATCTCTCTGCTTACGGTTGTTTCTTTCACTGAAGCCCACACCTCATTCATGCATTTGCATCTAATTAGCATTTGCTCAGTGGACCTTACTCAAGAGCCCCAGTGGGGTAGCTCTATTTTACCTCAGGCTGGTTTTTGATAAAATCCAATTGGTAAGTACATCCAATAAAATCCAATTGGTAAGTACATTTTCCCTGTCAAGCTCAGAACATTTTACAGGACCTTCTTCACTCACAAGAACCCTATGTGAGGGTACACGAGCACTTGGACCCAGACAGCCATTGGGAATCCACCCACAGATACGCTCTACCTCAAAGAACAGGATGAAGACGTTCCTATCTCAAGAAGAAAATGTGCTCCTGAGAATAAAACCACCTTACCCCCCATCCTCACCCCAATCTGCATGTTACAAACATGACAAACATTAATTCCGTTGTCAATACACATCACACCAGAAAAAGCATTTGTGGTTATTAAGTCACATATCAGCCATGCAAAACAGATATTGGGAACAACTATCTGCAAAACAAAAACCATTCAAGCAGTGGAATTGGGAATCTTTTGGGTGCAGGAGCTTGACTCAACAGCGTGAAGCCAGTGGGCAAACACCCACCTGTGTTGGTGGGCTCAGCTTCAAATCTGGCAGCCGAGGGTTTGTGGGGTCACCTGTGCATACAGAGTCTGGAAGTGAAAGTCACCTCTGACCAGACACGTGGTGAGGCACCGGGATCTGAGTGGCGGGAGGTGGCAGGAGCCCCATCTGCCTTTGGGCAGGACGGTGACCAGACATTTTGTTCCCTATTACAAGAAAGCTGAAGGCAGATTTTTTCACCTCGAGGCATTTGGTATGACAACCAGAGACAAGCTATTAATTTGTGAACCAAGTGTGGGTGGGGAGACTGTGCGTATCCTTATCTACACCTTCTGAGGAGTATTGAAGTCAAGCTACTGAAACTACACTGTCTCCATTTCTAGTAAATACTAGTTTTACCCCTCTTAGGAGCTGGCATTTAGACGAAGTTAGAATGATGACTCTAATGTCCCAAAATATTTAAATGCATTAAAAAAACAACCCCAAAAAACTAGAACCCCAACCTGCCCTGCCTCCCGCCCCAGGACCACAGCAAACAGGTGCCTTTGCTGTGTTTGTTCCTGTGTTTGTTCACGTGAATTGTGTGTTTAGTAATTGATGGTCAAGGCCAACTGAAGTAATCAGATGACTACAGCACTGGAGAGATGGGAAATTACTGGTCTCCTTCAAATTTCCCCCAGCTCTTTAAGAAAACCCCCTTTGCTTCTTGTCCTTTTAGAAATATTCTTCCTTATTCCCATTTTCTATCAGCCAAGCTTTGACTCATTCTGACACCAACCATTTGCAACCATAGTGTCGCATCCCCTCCTAAGCAGGGACATCCACTTGGTTAAACGGAGACGGTGATTAAAGACACATTTAGGAAGAGACATAAATTCCTGCTCACTTGATGATAGTCAGCAGTAGATGTTGGGATATCCATGTGAGCTATATGTGGTGGTACTAAAGAACTAGCAGCATACTGTAAGAGCTGTGTAAGGAAGGAGACCTGTTCCTGCATTTGAAAACAATTTCAAAGTAGCAGCATTTTAGACATCTCTGAGCTCAGATTTTGACTAGGGGTGTGAAGAATTAAATGTTTCTGTCTGACTGCACATCTCAAGATTACACGTTTTAACCGCTCCAAAATGCCTGGTTTGTTGCAGGGAATTAATGCTGGTGGAGAACCAAACAACAACAAATTTCAAAAACAATAATCAGAAACCTGTATCAACAACTTACCAAGCACTTGCTGAATAACAAATACATGACTTTAACAGCCTCTAAAATTTCCATCATGGCAAGACCCATTTTAGGATTTCTGGCTCCATGGTGCTAAACCATATAAATGCAGTTTGTAAAGGAAGAAATCTAAACAACCCCATTCCCCACCACTGATCCCCATCTGTGAGATGCAAGTCATCCCTCTGTGTCTCATGGTGGAGGAAAAATCTGTGCTAGAGTGGCAAGCAGTGGGGATGCTCAGCAGCTGATGGATTGGAACTATCCCTGCCTCTGTGAGTCACTGTTTTGAAGTGTTGGGGCTTCCCACTTGTGCAAATTCTTCCCAGTGGGAAGGGACTTAAAGCTACGGGGTGTTAAAAGCCAACGTATTTTCCCCCTGTGCTGAAACCAGGCAGAGACATCGTCTGGCCTGGTTGAGCTATGGCTCATGGCTTTGTGGGATAGCTGAATGTGATGCTGAGTACATTTTACTTTTATGTGTAAGGAGGGGTTTTGTTTTTTCTTGGCAGAGTCTTCCCTTGCACTAAGATCGGATTCTGCTTTTTTCTAATAAAGTTTTATTTTGAGGCAATTTTTCTCTATCTACTGTGTACATTAAAAACTCCCCTGAAGACGCAATAGATTGTCAAATTTTTTTCTGGTTTTTATAGAGTGCTCAGAAGTCTCTCCTCTTGCGATTATGCTGACAGACCAAACTCTTCATGATCACAAATCATTTAAATCATGAAACATGTTCAGTAGAGCCCAGAGCAGCTAAAATGTTGCAGTCTCCATGAATATGTTAAAAGTCCGTGAAAACCCAGGAAGCAAAATTTCCCTTGTGAAGAAATAATCTGGTAAATGTATTCACAGGTATTTAAGGGAGCAGATCAACCTTGACTTGGTCTCAGAATACAGCAGAGGAGAAGTAAAGGCATGTAATAAACACATTAAACCAATATTTAGCCAACGAACTCTGAAAACTACAGTCACTGAAAGTGGAAAGGATCTGTCTGGTCTTACAGTAAGCCCGAAAAGGTAAACTTTGATGACTGCAACATAAATTCTTCCATATAATCAAGACATTTAAAGCATCACCAAAATTCAGTTTGATTAAATATCTGGCGTTAAGCCAATCTGGTTTAAGCAGTACATTTTCTTATGTAGACACAAAGAACTGCAACGAAGCAAGGAGAAAAGGGGCAGAAATTGTGGAGAGTTCAGAGAAGCCCATCACCCACTGCAAGTGGACTTCAGAGGAAAAGATCTGCCACGGAAGGGAGCTGCAGAGAAAGGTGGATCCAGGCCCTACACAGGGTTGCACAGGGGTCTGATACCATTTTCCTAGGGAAGGGTGCCAAGACCCTCACTAGAATTGCATCATGCAACTCAACAGTGCAAGAATATCTGCCCTCCCTGCTCCCAATGACTTCCAAAGTTTTCAAGGGTATTTTTATCTAACAACTAATTATTTTGCAGCCTTGAACAAAATCTTTCTCACATGAACATGGTCATTCACTGCAAAATTTCATAGCAAAATGGACAATTCACTCTGAGGGGTTGCTGTCAGCTTACAGTTTAACCCCAGAAGCCCTGGTCTCCATTCCCAACTGCCCAGGTTCTGGTGAAATCGTCAGGTATGTGGAGACACGTTTAGACACACATAGACATGCACGTGCATTTTTGTCCTAAGCTCCCAATTCTGTTTTTAAGTGGCAAATTCCATTATGTCTGCAATGCACATGGATGTTTTGTATCTGTCCCATGGGGTGCCCCACTGGATTGCTAGTGGAGTCCCCATGTGCAGCAAGTGGGGGCTGAGCCTAGTCTGGCTGCAGAGTAAGAGCAGGGGTTGTCTGAGAGCTGTGCAGAGACTGGGCTGTCAGCACTCACTGTTTCTGATGTGCAAAGTCTTTCAGGTCTGCACAGCTTTGGCCAGACAGGTATGGTTAGGGTTGGGGCTGTTTTTTGCCAAAAGATTGCTCTGGGGTGAGTGTTGATGCAAAATTCCACTTAAAAGTGGCTTAATGATTTCTTGAAGTAGAATCCAAGAGAGATATCACCCTTCACATGTGAATAGATGTGATTTGTCAGATTGTTGCTTGCCTCCCAAGGGAACCAACAATCACAGAGGGATGTGCTTGCGAGGATGCAATTGACTTTTTACTCACTGCATGAAATTCCCACATCCTCTGGCCATGCAGCAGATGAACCCAAAATATCAGCTCTGTAGAAATGTTAGTGTTTGCTCCCAAGTCCTTGAAGCTCTCATCCATATGCTGTCACACAACACCTGCAGCAGGACCTGTGGTGTCCCTGGGGGGACCAGCAATGGTCAAACCCATGCAGGGAGTGAGATGCTGGCAGCTCCAGGAGGGCAGCCTGCGATCAGTCAAACATGTATCCCAGCAGGAACCAGTGTGAGCCCACACCTCTGCTGTCCCTTGCTGTCTAGGAAGCAGCTGAGAAGCAAGCAGCCCGTGGTGCTCCTTGTCTCCCCAGAGAGACAGTGAGTGACACAGCAGGGCGTAGAGGTCTGTGCTGTGGCTGTGCCCATGGCCAGCACCAGCATCATGGCTCTCTGAGGTGCTATTTCCACCTTCTGCCTGATCTCCTAAGCAGGATAGAATGAAGAGGGAAGTTACAAAAGCAACACCAAAAAGCCACATCAAAGTTGCATGCCTGGTCCTATAAATTCCGATCTGCCTGCATTAGGATTGTCTGTGTGAAGTCAGGCCAGGTCCCGTGCACACACACACCGTGGACAGAGGTGTGTGACAGCCTTTCTCTGGGTGATCACTGGCTGCTTCCCTCCTGAGACCGTGCCATGCTCGGAGCCACGTGGGCCTGATTTTGTGGGTGAATCATTGTTGTGGTGCGAACGGATTTGTCTCTTTTCTCTGCCCACACTGAGTCTAGGCAGCAATAACCACAAAATCTAGAGTTCACTCTGACCAGCACTGGCAAGGGAGAATTTTCTTAAGGAACATTTTCATTAAGGAAGCATTTTATTTCACAGTGAGCTGTGAAAAAGTCATTGGATTTTGCAGGATTCGGAGTTGAGGAGGTAGAAAAGCACAGCAGTGCTTGAGCATTTGGGGTTGGCCCTGCAGCTGCTTACAGCCACTCTTCGAGCAAGCAAGAACAAACTGCTCTGAAAAAAAAATCAAGTGCCAAGGTTTCCAGCTATTCACTGTTCACTGTGACTTCTCTGAGGTTTCCTTTCCCACAATAAAGCACAGAGCACCCCACCTGCTTGCTTGCTTGCAAGTACTGAGTAGCTAAATCAGCAGAGGATGCTGAAGCGTTGAGGTGGTTGAAAACTGTCTGCATAGCCAAGCACAGAGGGTGATGATCAGCAGCATGNTTCGGAGTTGAGGAGGTAAAAAGGCACAGCAGTGCTTGAGCATTTGGGTTGGCCCCTGCAGCTGTTTACAGCCACTCTTTGAGCAAGCAAGAACAAATGCTCTGAAAAAAAAATCAAGTGCCAAGGTTTCCAGCTATTCACTGTTCACTGTGACTTCTCTGAGGTTTCCTTTCCCACAATAAAGCACAGAGCACCCCACCTGCTTGCTTGCTTGCAAGTACTGAGTAGCTAGATCAGCAGAGGATGCTGAAGCGTTGAGGTGGTTGAAAACTGTCTGCATAGCCAAGCACAGAGGGTGATGATCAGCAGCATGGATTCTAGTTGGAAGCCACAAAATAACAGAATCTCGGAATTTGCTGAGTTGGAAGAGACCCACAAGTGTCATCGAGTCCAAGCCTTAACCCTGCACAGGACCATCCTGAAGAGTCACACCATGTGCCTGAGAGTATCATCCAAACACTTACTGAACTCTGTCAGGCTTGGTGCTGTGACCACTTCTCTGGAAAGCCTGTTCTAGTACTCAACCACCCTCTGGGTGAAGAACCTTTTTCTAATATCCAGCCTAAACCTCCCCTGACACAACTTCAGGACATTCCCTCGGGTCTTGTCACTGGTCACCACAGAGAAGAGATCCATGCCTGGCCCCGCTCTTCCCTTCATGAGGAAGTTGTAGACTGCAAGGAGGTCTCCCCTCAGTCTCCTCCAGACTGAATAGAAAAATAGAACAGCCACTCCTCATACAGCTTCCCATCAAGGCCCTCACCATCTTCATTATCCTTCTTTGGACACTCTCTAATAGCTTAGAATCCTTGCTATATTGTGGTGCCCCAAACTCCACACAATATTGAAGGTGAGGCCACACCAGTGCAGAGCAGAGCAGGACAGTCCCCTCCCTCGACTGGCTGGTGGTGTTTGCCTGATGCCTCCCAGGACACAGTTGGCCCTCCTGGCTGCCAGGGCACTGCTGTCTCATGTTCAACTTGCCATAGACGAGGAGCTAGCTTTCCAGCATCTCATTCCTCTGTCTGTACATACATCCAGGGTTGCCCCATCTCAGGTGCAGAATCCAGCACTTTTCCTCGCTGAACTTGGTTGGTGATTGTCCAGTCCTATAATTTGTCAAGGTCTTTTTACAGGGCCTCCCTGCCTTCAGGAAAGTCAACAGCTCCCCTGAGCTTTGTGTCATCTGCAAACTTGCTTAATATCTCTTCCAAGTCATTTATTAAGATGTTGAAGAGCACAAGGCCTAAGCTGGAGCCCCGTGGGACCCCACTAGAGACCAGTTGCCAGTCAGGTCAGGCCTTTAACTATCTGTGTACCCCAGGGGTCAATACTGGGTCCAATCCTGTCCAACATCTTCATTAATGACCTGATTGATGGTGCAGAGGGCACCCTCAGCATACTTGCTAATGACACCAAAATGGGAGGAGTGGCCAATACACCAGAGGGTTCTGCTGCCATCCAGAGGGACCTTGACAGGCTGGAGAAACGGCTGATAGGAATCTCATTAAGTTCAGTAAGGGGAAGTACAAAATCCTGAGTGTAGAGAAGAACAACCCAGGCACCACTACAGTCTGGGTGCCAACCAGCTGGAAACCAAGTTTATGGAGAAAAAGACCTCAGGGTCCTGGTAGATGCAAAGATGAACATGAGCCACCAATGTGCCCTTGTGGCAGAGAAGAACAATGGTATCCTGGGGTGCATTCATCAAAGTATTGCCATCAAGTTGGGGGAGATGATTTTTACTCTCTGTCCAGTAAGGCCACTACTGTTGTCTGGGGTTCCTCTGTACACAGACACAGACATAAGGGAGAGAGTCCAGCAAAGTGACACAAAGATGATGAGGGGACTGGAGCACATCTCCTGAGAGAAAAGACTGAGAGACCTGTGACTGTTCAGCATGGACAAGGCCCAGGGGCAGCTCATCAGTGTATAAAGATGCCTGAATGGAGGGTGCAAAGAAGACAGAGCCAGGCTCTGCTTAGTGGTCTTTAGTGGCAGGATCAGAATCAACAGGCACAACCTGAAACACAAGAGGGTCTCTCTGAACATCAAGAAACACTTTTTCACAGTGAGGGTGACCAAACACTGACACAGGTTGCCCAGAGAGGTTGTAGCGTCTCCACCCTTGAAGATGTCCACCAGCTATCTCGACGCAGTCCTTGACAACCAGCTGTGGGTGTCCCTGCTTTAGCAGTGTGGTTGAACCAGCTGGGCCCCAGACATCCCTTCCAACTTTCCGCTCTGTGATCCTCTGCGGAACTGGTGCACTGAACTGAGCTTCACGTGAAAATGCTCAGGAGGATGCTAATTTTTCCACTTGCCATAGGATTTACCTGGTATGTGTTAAACATGGCCAAAAGCTGCTCATAACATCACCCAAACACTAAATGTGAAAATTAAATGGAAATCAAGAAAAAAAAAAAAGACTCACAAGTCACAAAACAGGAAAGCGTCCTGCCAGAAGAAGTTGTTGTAAAGGATCATGGACATCCAGACTGAATTAAGATGCATTTTTGGCACTTTCTCATCATGAACATTCATTTCTGCATTTTGTGTTCATCTTCTGTGCCAGTTGCTTTTGTTCATGTGGTAGCTGCACATTACAGGGGGGGGGGTGTGTGTGAATGAATAACTCCCTGGCATAAGCAAAAAACCTGATAAAAATAGGACCTCAGTTCTCCAAACTTGCCTCATGATTGTGTGTTTTTAACAAGCAATTAAACATTGTTTTTAACCACAGAAATCAGATACCAAGAAAACTTTCATCTTATTCCTGCAAAATCAAAATGGAGTTTCTAAGTCACAGCACAGCGTGGGAGCAAGTGCCTTTCATGTTTGCTGGAGGAAGTTATTCAAGATTGTGAATTTCATTGGTATTTCTCCTACCAAAGACCCCGACCCTCAGGACTGAGAGTTGCCCCTGTCAGCACACATACCCCCTCCCCATAGCCAGGCTCAGGGAAACCAGAGGGTTGTGGAAACCATGGTGGTTGTCTGGACCTCACACAAGGCTTTCTGATCACACTTGGAGACTGAAGTCAAGGGGAAGTGGAAGGAAGCAGCTCCCTGCTGCTGTTCCACCACTTAGGGTGTTGGAGTGAGCTGTTGTGCTCCTCTGACTGTCTCGTGATTTGCTGTGCTGCATGTGCCAAATAAAATCAGACATGTCATACAGAAGCAGATTTCAGCTGCTTTTTTATTGAACATTTCCCACTTAGATATAGAGCCAGATTAGGTTTCAAACACACCAAAGCTCCAGTAATCTTTTTCTTGAGATTTTTGTCACAAATTGGTGGAAATCTTTACATTTTGCTTTCTTTACAATTCCCATCATCTTGAATTAGTGCCTCTCAAACATTGTCTTCCCCAAATAGCTGATATGATTGAATGGACAGGGGGATGTTAAAATCAGAGGTTCCCATAATCTCTTCTCTACTACCAGGTGACTAAAAGTTACCTGAGATCCAGGAGCTGAACTGTGGAAAATCCCTGCCTCTTGCGTCAGAACTGAAAGCACCTGGATCTGAGATTTTCACATCTACCAAAACTTCCTGAAAATGTTTTTTACTAGAAAAGAGAAAAGGTAACTGAAGCAAATGGGGAAAGCAAACAGGGAGAGGTGATGATACAATGGAAAGAGGAGATGCAAACTTCCTGCTGTCTCTGTGAAGGGGCTGTTACCTCATTTGTTATGCAACTTTGCCCTCAAAAAGTCCAACTCCAAATCATCTCTCAACTTTGGGAAGCCCCACCAGATATAAACAACTGCCTCAGCACCCCCACTGAACCCAAAAATGAAGCTCTGGAGAAATTCAGTGATAGATCTCCCAGCATGTGTGAGAGCACATGCCTGCATGGTGTGGCTGACGGCTCTTTGTGGGCTTTCCTTGCCTGCCACAGCCATCACCACACCTGAGCTCACAGCTGATGACCTGAAGGACCTGACTCTGGAAGAGCTGTGGCCTGGCTTTTCTGCTGGGCTGGGAAGCAACATTCATGATGAGGTCTTCAGGAGGGCAAAGAGGCTGCAGGGAACTTTCATGGGACTGCAAAGGATGGGGACAGAGAATGACGTCCTCCGTGAGGATGACGTGAGAAGAGGTTTGGAGGTGCACATGTGTCCTGAAAAACCCAACATCTGGCTCTGGGAAGTAGCATAGAGTGGCTGCCTGTCTGGAGTCAAGTCATGGTTAACAACCATGATGCACATGTCAGAAAAGACACCCTCCATGCTGAGTGTTTGCACAAGGACTCCCCCAGGATGTGTCCCCTGTGCCCTGGCTGCATCCCTGGCAGCAGGAACACCCCATGGCAGCAGGTCCCACTTCAGCCTGGGATAAGTACTTAGGCTGTGGCATGCAGTGTGATCCCTGCCAGGCCCAAGGAAAACTGTCTTTGTGCAAACATGAGTGCAAGAAAACTTGGACCCAGTCTTGAAGCTGAACCTCACTACTCAAGCATCATACCACATTTCATCCAACCAGTGGGTTCAGTGAAGGTCAATATCTCTTAAATGAGATCTGAGGTGGATAGGGCTTCTCTAGACTCTTGGGGGGGGTCCCTTTTCAGCTCACCTTGTGTTGCAGAGGCAGGGTCTGCCCAGCTGAGAAGTGGATCCTCTCAGCACCTCTCCCCCCTTCCCTGAGGAGCTGTTGCCTGCTGTGCAGTGTGGTGCAACAGCACTGCTGGGCTTGGTGGGGCTGCTGGGGCTGTGCAAAAGGGTGGAGCTGGGCTGCATTCCTGTAGCACAGCACCTGCTGCACGCAGGGCAGGAGCATGTTTTGCACAAAAAAGAACCCACTTCCTTTCTTCTGCATTGCAAGAAGAAAAATAAAATCAGGTGGAGAGCATTGTTTTTCCCTCCTTCTTATTCCCAAGTCCCTGGATATGGTTGTCACCTGGACCTTTGGGCTTCTCCATCTGTTTTAAAGCTGGTCTTGCCACTTAAGTCATCTTCCTACTCTGTGCTGCGAGTGCAACCCCTCATATCCCCCTTTATTCAGGCCCCCTTTTGACAAAGCAATGGTGTCCCACTCGTATGAGCTCTCACAAGAACCTTCCTATCCCCAGGCAAGTGGCAGGTGCTGGTCCTTCTGGGTTATCAGCACGTGATTCCCCTTCTGAGATCTGTCTGCGTGCACTCAGAGCTTAAGAGATGGGGAGGGATTTTATATGGATTTTATATTTTATATGGCTTGCTTGGAAAAGTCCCGGGCATGAATTTGCATCGCAAACCACCTCATCCATCATTGCCGAGCTCTGGTGATGGGGATCGGATGGAGGCATCGCAGGCATCTGGCTGGAGGCCAATGGCATTTTGCCCAGCTTCATCCCCCTTCATCCCAGATTTGTTTCCTTAATAGCATTAATCTGTGGAGATAAAACTCTCACGTGAGAGGGAGAGAGTGACAGGAGTCCTGTCAGTGCCACAATGACCCCTGAATTTGTGTGACCAGTATTTATCTCATCTGCAGCTGTTTGCCATGAGGTGCTTTAGGTAGATGGTAGTCCTTGATCCACTCGCTGGTGTGGGCTTGGGATTTCTGTAGAGATAACATTTTTCTGCCCTTACATCCATTGGCTTTTTTTTTTCACCATCACGATGAAACAGCTCAAGACCATTTGAAGCCGACACTGAGTAGCTTGACTCCTGACAGACGTGCACGTAGAAACCCTCTATCTTACTAAGGAATGTTTTAAAAAATTTACTCAGCAGTCAGTCTAGTACTAGCAGACCTTGCTCTCCGTGTTATTTCACCCCCCAAGCAACAAAAATATCTCCACTAACAGATGCTTGTTAGCAAATTTTCACTATTACTCTTTCTAGGTATCTTCAACTTGTAGTAAATTCATGGCGAGATCATACACCGTGTAATTTCTATACAAATGACTCATGGTCCACGAGTGCACAGATTAATACTGATTTAATATCACTGTTTTAAAACATTAGAAATAATACACAATTAAATAATTCATTGAGCTTTACTAACTCAGGGAAATATGTTTAGCCTGACTGTAATCTTAACCTTGACATTTCTTGGCTTTGGTATTTTTCAGTGGCATCTTGAGTGCCCCATCATCGGAATTTTCTAGTTTATTAGGAATTTCGGGCAGGGGGGGAAAAAGAAACAAGCAAGATTGTCACCATCACCACCACAAAAACCCCCAACCAAACACCACCCCCCCCCAAAAAACCCCTAACCAAACACCAAACCAACAACTTAAAACCAGTAAAAAGAACACAAAAAATCCTCTTGGGATTTGAAAACCCCAGTGATCTCCAGTAAAATCGCCATCATGGGGAAGCCCGCCCCGTCAGTCACAGGGTATGCTGTGCTTCTGCAAATATTTTAGGAAGTGCTGGGAAGGAAAGTATGTACTCTCTCTACTCTGTAAGACACACACACACAGGGCTGTGGGGGTAAATCACAGCCCTTCACTGCTCCACACCCTGTGCGGGCCGAGCCTGCTCCGCTGAGACAAGGGACTTTGTCCTGCATTCACCACACAATACATCACCGTATTAAAAATAATATTTTTCTACTAAGGGTGAATTGTCGCATTCCATTCAGGTCATCCTCTGCCCTAAGAAGTTGTGCCTTGGAGTGGTGGTCTCTCCGTGTGTGTACGAAAGGCAGATCTGGGCTCCATCACAGCCTGGAGAGCCACAGTGCGGGCACGGTACGCTTGGGAGGAGAATTGCCGCAACTTTCTTGGAGAGGTGCTGTGGTCCGACCGCGCTGCCGTGGCCACACAGCTGTGCCCCAGGGGTGAGCCCTCTGGGCTGCACGTGAACCAGAGCTGAGGCTGATTTCATTGTTCGGGTGTGTTTTGCATCCTTTTAAGTTTTCAGAGTAAAACCCGGAGCCGTCTCAGACTTCGGGAGCGATTGCCGTGCAGAGTACAGTCATTTATCTTCTCCAGCACGGCCACTACTGAGAATATCCCCCGCGGCGGCAACATGCCTCTCACATACGGACAGAAAAAAACCCCACCCAGTAAGAACACACAGTTTTACTAACCCAAAGAGAAAAAAAAAAAGAGAGAAAAAAACCAAAGAGAAAAAAAAAGATTTTTCTTTTTTTAAAAAAGAAAGCCAGCGAACCCCCAGAGCTCACGGTGGTTTTATAATGTGAGCAGCTGCCGGGAGGCGCTCACACGGCCGGAGAGCTGGAGCGCAGGGTGCGGGCAGGAGGGGACCGCGCCCGCCGCCCCCCAAAAATCGGGCGGGAGGAGGAGGAGGAGAAAGAAGAGGAGGAGAAAGAGGAGGAGGAGGCGGCGGCACGGCCGCTCCCAAGTTGGAGCCTCCGATTTCTCTTTCGCGTGTGTGCGTGTGAGCAGCTCAGCCCCCGGGGGCGGGGGGCAGTGCGGTGCCCGGTGTCCGTGCCGTCCCGCCCGGTGCGGCGGCTGCTGCGGAGCGGAGGAGGCAGGTG
>WEKX01018746.1:1945-17182 GCA_013390025.1 Pitta sordida
GGAGAGGGGGAAGGGAGGGTGGGGAGGCAGTCAGTGACAGACTTTATTTGATCATGTCTGATTTTTCCTACCAGCTTCTCCTTCCACTTTGGCAGTCAATTTGTTATCTGCCCTAACAAACCATCCTTAGCAGTGGCAAATGGCTCTCTTGAAGAAGAAATTTATACAAGTAATACAGTCCATTCCTTCCTTAGCATCCATTCCTTCCTTAGCATCTTTGCCTAGGACCTGCTCACTTTTACACAATGTAAATTTCAGCCACAGCACTCGGTAAATAGAAGAGCAGACTGACTTTTCACATATCACTAACTGCTTTAATCATCCCAAGTAGAAAAGTAAATATTTTGATACAGAAATACACCAAATCCACTCTGAAAGAAAATGCAAATCGAGTGTGACTGTGCATATTACAATCCTGTCAGTGCCTGCCCACTGGTAACAGAATACCATCAAACTGCCTACCCCGATAGTAACCAAATCAGATGTCTACAGAAATGGAAAGAAAAAATATACAATTAAATCAAACACATTAAAGCATCTTCAATTTTTACTGGAACTCTATTTCAGAAGGGAGGGGAAAAAAGCTCTCACCAACTCAAGGCAATAACTATTCAGGGAAAAAAATAAATTATAATACTTTCTCTCTTTTCCCCTTCAGTTCCTAGAAACATTCGTTCTCCCCAACTTTCTCCAGTTCCTGGGAAACAGACGGACACACACACGCACAGGCGCATGACACAACTCAAACAAGCCAACCTCCCCAAAATCAAACAACACTAATGAGAAAAATTAAGATAAGAAACAAAAAAAAGAACCCAACCAAATCCTGCAAAATAGCTGACTTGTGAAACAGAAATTCACTTTCTCTCTACTGCAGTTGCCTCCACTGGCAGTGTCTTATCACCATTTAGGGTCAGCCCAAGGCGGGTCCCACCTTCAAAGTTCCTAATCCCTGGAGTGCATTACCAACATCCAGTGGAAAAAAACCAGAAACTGGTCAAGGAGACATGATAATGGCTAGAACTTACCTCCACTGCTCTTTTAGTGGTTTGTTTTAGGAAACATAACAGGAATTTCTTCCAAAATGCTATGAGAAAAGAGTGAGCAATAAGGAGAGTAACTCCTGAGCTCATTTTCTGATATACATCTCACCGACTGATTATATGGTGGACAAAGAGGTTTGCACACACACATTAACATTTTTTTTTGCTAGACTTAGTTCTATGTATGACTGAATATGTATTTTCATGTAGCACAAGACATATATAATTGTTACTAAAGAATTCCCTAATTATATTAGAATGTTTCCATATTTCTAGGACTCTTACCACCAGGGCATCTACGCAACAGAAAAAAAAATAACGTATAATGTATAGTTGATTAGCAATACGGAGCAGTGTACAGAAACAACAGCAATCTAGGAGAGGGAGCTGTATCTGGAGCCTGACTAATGAAATTTTAATTCTCTAGGGAATTCAAGTACATATTTTACACATTTCTAGAAAGTGGAATTAAAAACACTGTTTCAAAACAGCAAGGTGCAAACAGAAAAATACTTTTTAAAAGTTCAAGTATATTTCTCTTGTATTAAAAGTAAAAAGAATTTGTTATATACACATCTGCACAAGCATTTTCTTCTAAGTACAAGTCCATTATGAGAAAAATCACCTAAAGACTGGATGGTTACAAAACTTATTAAATACATATCAGCTTCACCCATCTTCATTGATTTTGAAGACCTGAAACTAGATGTCATGACTGCAGTGGCACAGCTCAAATACAGCTCACTGCCAATTCCCAGGTTACCGATCGCAAATTGTTTAACTGAAACCTCTCTTGGGGACTAAGTGCCACGATCTGCGCACGAGTGAAATTCCTACATATGTCAGTAGGAACTCCACATGCAGAAGGAAGGTCACTGACAGTTCCAGAGGTATGAATTCATCACAGTCTAATCTAAGTCACTCAGAGTATGAGCAGGTTAAAAGTGTCTGCATATGTTCTCCATGCAACTGCTATGAGAGCCATGACAAACATAGTTTAGAGAAAATACAAATAAAATATTCCACAATACCAGAGGTCACACCTCAGCAGTAACCATTATGTTGCATCATTTTTTAACTATGCATCACTTTTTAATGAGAAAATTCTTTTACTGTAAACATTGCTCATGTCTCAGTATATTCAAAACAAGTAAACTTCAAAAGGAGTAGTAATGGGAGTCTGACAGTATCAGCCTTCCTCATTTACCATTCCCTTGTTTTATATTCACCTTCTTTAGTTCAAATCTACAGACAAACACAGGCATTTGATTGCATTCAGTATTCATTAATTTTACTAGCCTAGAACATTTCAGTGGTTATTACTGAATACATATCTTCCTGAGCTACAATTGCTTAATTTCTTTGTAAATTCTTTTACTGTACACCTAACAGAGGGTACCAGTTTATCTCATTAGTTCAGATTAGCTATGAAATATCAGACAATATTTCTCTTAGATTCATGTAATGTCACAAACTGTAACTCCTACTACAAAGATAAAAGAGATTATGTAATGCCATGCTATATATTCTATTATTTATAAGCATTATTACTTACAAGCATCATTATGTGTAGTCCATACAGAATAATTTATGGGAAATATATTGTTTTCAATTAAGTGTGATCATCGAATCCACAGAAGAACAAGTCTTGCTTACAGATTCCCAGTGTGAACAGTCACAAAAATTAAGATGTAATACTGTTTCTCACCTTCTTCCATATTTAAATTTAAAATACCAAAACTTCAAAATTATGACAGTAATTGCTTTGCTTAAATACCTTCACAGATGAGCTCAGAAGATATACAAATATGATCAAAGTATTACATTTTATTCTGAACTAAAATTATATCAGTATTTTGTCCTCTTTCTTGTAGCATTATTCTTTTAATGACTTTGTCTTGGATTGTAAACCTTAAGTTATGTTTTACACTGCGTGAAGACATTCTGTAGCTTCTGGCAAGGGTGTGTAAAATTGATGTTCAGAAAATCCAAATCTGTATGAAGCATCTAAGATCACATTTCCTGAGGCTGTAAATGACTAGACAAAACAGTCCATGTGACCCATTCCAGCTCCATGTTCCCACTGCTATATTAAAAGTGGAAGAACATGGTGATGTTGATTTTTTAAAAATAATAGCAATAATATTGTAATATAAAGTCAATTACCTGGTAGTAATACATACACACATAGCACTAGTTACAGAAAACCCCCGCATATTCACAGTTCGCATATTCGCGTATTCAATTAGTCGCAGTTGGATTTTCAGTGCAACCGCAGGTGTGCACAGAATGTCCCGGACCCCAGATTCTGCAGCCAGGAGGCACCAAAAGGCGCTTCCTCCACTTTAATGAGGTGCTACAATGTGAGCCACGCTTCCAGGGCTGCCCTCCAGACATAATTAGTAGAGGGTGCGTGGCTACAGGCAGGGGGTAACTGAATATTCATGGTTCAGTATCTTCACAGATTGCGTAACTCACAGGACCTGCCCAGGCCTGACCCCCAGCAAATTCTGGGGCTGCTCTGTACTTACAAAATGTGCTTCTGTTGGACGTATGATCCAGATAAAAACAATATTTCTGTCATGTTTTAGAATTCATTCAGATCTAATGTGATGTCAGCTAGGATTAGGCATTTGGTTAGGAACTGTTTTTCCCTGACTACCACCTTAAAACTTCAATTCCAATAACTAATGACACCTTCTGACAACTATAAATTTAATTATGTTCACAACATCAGTGAATATTTGCTGGCATATTCAGCATATAGTCAATATAAATTTGTATAAAAGCTATGCCTTCTCATATATATACACCTATATTTTTAATTAACAAAAAGTAATTAAAAGTAATCAAAGTAACGTATTATGCAGTTAAGGTTAGAAGACTAGAAAACACAGAAAAACAAAAAAAAATCTGAGCAATTCAGAAATATTTTTAAAACTTTTCAAATAATTCTTTAAATGAATAAATTTATGCAAGAGGTGTGATACGTTAGACTGTTACAAAGTGTATCTTCTAAATAATTTCAAGTTCTCTATGTGTTTTATTTTCTAATGAATTATCAAGTCATTATTCTAGTTCTTATTACATCCATGCCAATTATATATTTAGCACAAACACCATAATGATTTTAAGCATAGATACAGGAAAAGATTTAGAGTTGAAACAGAATTTAAATATAATATGGGTACTAAACCCTCTAACATCCTGATTCTTCTTTCTCGTGCTTGCTAAGGTGATCCTCCAATTCCCACTGGAATAGTTTCATACACCTCAGTATTGACGAATCCAAAGTAATGAACATAGGAAAAAAACAATCCTAGCAATACATTTAAAGTGATGATCAGTGAGCTCAACAGTGATGAGTTATCGCTCAGAAATAAAATATAATTTTAGAATCACAATTAGAAAACATCAGATCAGTTCTCAACAGCATTCAAAAATAAAAGTATTTAGAAAGGAACAAAGAATAAAACAATTTATTCGAGTGTATATATACCTTATACAGTTCATTCTGAATAATATACAGAGCTTCTTAGAGTTTCAAATTTATTACAGTATAACTGTAAAAATAGGACAAAAGAAGATGAAGCAACCTGCTTATAAAGAGTAAGAGTACACTAGAATTCTTCCAGCTTCAACATGAAACTACTGCAGATATATGCAAAATAATAAATATATGTAAAATAATAAATGTGTCTAGAGCATTGGAGCCTGGAGGTATGCTTTCGGGGATGCTCAGCCTATTCTTATATTGTTCCCTTGATAATCACTGTTACGAGACATCATACTAGCCCAGACAGACTTCCAGTCTCATTCAGTAGAGCTATCCTTATTCTTCTAAGAAGAGGAATGAAGGATGATCCCATTCACCTGCCCCACTAATAGTGCCTTGTCTTGACGAGGACATAAATAAGACCCAGGGAACTTTAAGGACAATATGCAGAATAGGACTCCACAAAAAATAAAAAGTCCAGACAAACTGGACAGTAATTATTTTTGTCTGTGGAAGGAAAACAAACAAACAAAAATTCTACAATGTTTACAATCTTTGCCCCATATATGACACATTCTTCCAACAAACATAGGGGCATACAAACAAAAGATTTTACTGGCACTATGGCTAGTTTTCAAAAAGCAACTAGATAATAACTAATGGAAACATCCCTTTTAGTTGTACAGTCGGGCCTCCTATACCAGAGTACTGCAGGTCTTGACCCCTCCCCATGCAGCCCCCTGTCAGCACTGAGTGACAGCTCATTAATATGCAAATTTGGCCCCGGTCACCCTGCCCCCCCAGATACGGAGCCGCTGTGGGGCATTCCTGGAAGTTCCTCACATGGTTGGGGGAGTGAAGCCAGTCTCCTCTGCCCTGTGGGGCAGCTGCAGCGGGCAGAGGGGTACCGCGGGGCTATATGGACTTCTGAGCTCTGCCCACAGTGTTCCCTCCCGGGGGATGCGTTTGGCATGGCACAGCTGCAGCTGGGGCATAGCTCCTCTGCCCTGTGGAGCAGCTGAGCGGGCAGAGGAGGCACCACAGGGCACAGGCAGCTGCGGCACGGGTGGTGGTGGTGGGATTTGCGTATTCATGATAGTCTACTTTGACTATTTATGCCTGTCAGGTCGTGCATGCACAGTCCAGGAACAGGTCTCCTTAACTGCTGAAAAATCACGCAGCGAAGATGTGAAGCTGCTGTCTGGGGGGCTCAAAGTGGAAGAGGGCCGACTGTAATTGTACTTGCTGTCATTTACAGAATCCAACTGCAATGATATTGAGGAATATAATCTGCATTATCAACTGTTCAAAAGAATCCATCTACTATACTTATGATTCCTCTCCACGATAAACTTCATGACAGTACTTAAGGTCTTCATCATGTTGTTTACATCCATTTTGAAGTATTGAGGAATATTATGGGGCATTTAAAGTCTCAAGACAGAAATGTTATGCTGTCATGAACTGTTTTTCTTTCCCTCTCCTTCCTGAATTCCATTAGGCTATCATAAAAAAAGAAATATTCAGTTGAATTTGTGTTAAATCTGCAGAAACAATGACAACATTGTTGAAGACAAGGTAAGACTAAGTATTATGTTCTCTTCTACAACACCCACAGGTTGAAAATCATCACCACATCTGTTCTGCCTTTAGCTGCTTGATTTTTGAACAGTTTAAAATCTCTCCAAAGTTTGTGTTTTGCACAAGGAACTTCTTTTTTAAACTCCACCATTTCTTGCATATCCCTAACACATTTAAATGGATGTAGTAAGTACAGTATGGTTTAAGTGACTGTTTGAGGCATTTGGATTCTATAAAGAAAGTAGATATACAGGTTGAATACACCTCTGTAACTGTCAATATGCCCCTCAAACATAGAGTTTAAGGAAAATCAATTTTGATATCAATATGCAATAATGGCCTACTCATGTGATTCATATTCATACATTAATGTGAAACATAGTTATCAACATACATGGTGATATGAAAACACAAGGTTCAGCATCAAGATCTTCATATTAGGGTATGCATAACATTCCCTGGAGAAGAACAGCTTTCCATTCCTTCATGGGTTAATAATTTTCTCATAGCTTAAAAGAGATGGCACCTGCTCTGTGAAATACATATTTGCATTTCCAAAGAATGAGAGAAGTAAACAAGACAAGGGGAGGAGTAACGAAACTTTTCCTGAATAAATTAAAGAACTGTAGTCAGGGAAGGCACGAAACATTTGAATCTGAATGAAAACTGCAGAATACGCCAAGAAATATGTACAAGAATTGGCAAACTTTTCCTGTTTGTGATGCTCTCCAGTAAAAGCTGGCCAAGAAAGTAAATAATGCAAGACAAATCAGAGCTTGACCTCATGGCAAATCTAAACAGTTGCACTTCATCAAAATACATAGAAGATTTTGATCCAATTCTAGTACAAATAAAAAAAGCAAAAATGGTTTTCAGTTCTACAACTGCTGTCATTGTAAGTCCACGTTCCACAGTTTATTTTGGATTTTGAAAATAATGTTTTTCTTTAATTTTACTTTAAGCTAGTAGATAAATTAAGAATTAATTACAGAAATTTTCACAGTTTCTTGCATTACTCCACCCCTACAGCAGTGGTTATCCTTTTAGTTAGGGCTTGGACTACTCCTGCAGAATTCACTGTCTTAATATATCACCATATTAAGATACTGAAAGGGTAGGCAGTCACTTCTTCCTTTACCTGGAGATCATTTTGAGAGTCACTAAAATGAAAAAGCTTCACTAAGTGACCAGAGTCGATCAGGCATGTGCCCTGAACCAAGATAAAGTCAAAGGGGATATGGTCCAAACCCTGAAGGACGTGCTCTTAAAACTACAGGATCTTTTATATGGCTCATATGTTCTTATTAGTTTCCTCTGCAGCTATCTGCTCTTTTGACTATACTGAAATATGATTCAATATGTTCCTGTTAGTTGGAAGTGTATCTGTGAGATTCTACAAATTCTTTGGTCATTGACAGATGACCTCCGCTGACCTCATCAGCCTATCAGACCTGAAAAAGAGCACACAAAAATCCTTAATAGAGATTTCAACTTCCTCTTGTTCATTGGAGAAGCCGCTGGATATAAGTGCTGGGTCATCTATCAAGACTATTTATTTCAACACCAACAGATATGTAAAAATCACCACACTGTCATACTGTGCAATACAAGGTTGAAAAATACAGTAATCTCCCACTACTTCACGGCTCAGCATTCACAGCTGCAATGCATTGTGGGTTTTTACCCCCTGGCTTTACCAGCTCTACCGTATTTACCAGCTTTACCATATTTACTATACTTACCGTATTTACCCTATTTACTGCCACTTCATCGATTTCGCTTATGGTGGCACCTTTCTCGAACCGATCCCCACGAAATTCGAGGGATTACTGTATACTGAACATTTGTATAAGCTGGTTTTGTAGTTTCTTGGTTCCTATTTATAGGAAACAATCTGTGACAGAACATGAAGCTTTTCTACGAGTCACTATGTTGACTTCACAAAGGCAAAAGATTTCATAATTGAATGTGATATTTTACTATGTGAGGAAGACAAAGTAACCACTTGGCATTTTAAATTTAAAGAGGAACTAAAAGAATATTCTAATCAGAATAATCTACTGCTTTTAACAACACCTAATCTCCAAAGCTGGGAGTTTCCCCAAGATTCCTCCAGCTTTTCTATTGTTATGAAGTAATTGTTGTGTCAACACCCCTAAGCCTAACAAAGGGCAATACAGTTTCACAGCTCCATTATATGAAAGATCATATGTTTTAGAAAGTTTGAATTGTTTGACATAGCAGTTGTCATCCTCTTTAAATACAAACATTTTCATTAGTGCTTTTAAAGTAAAACCAGGCAAAATTTCACAGAATATTCTGAGTTGGAAGGGACCCACAATGATCATCGAGTCGAACTTTTAACACTGTCTCCCAGGTGGGAATCGAACCCAGGTCTCCCACACACCAGGTGGGGACACTTACCACTGTACTAAAGTGGATTTTAATGACACACTGCTCCTCCTGAGCAGGTGTCATTGCAGTATGATAAAATTTTAAATTTACAACAGCATATGAAGATACACCAGGTCACACATATAGTAGTTTTTCAATGTGTGTGACATGTAAAACAAAATAAACCTAAATGCCTGAATAAGGCTTCATAGTTTCTAAGTAACTCCAGAATTTTTATAAAACTCTGTAATTTCATTTTCCACTAAGAAGTGTTACTGGAATACTTTATATCCATAAGGAATTTGGGCAGAGACTTTTTGATAAAAACATGCTATAATCGTGGTTTTGGGACATGAACAAAAATAGAAATGCTACAGAAGTACTTGTTTATTTGGATACATTTAAAAATAGGTCCTTTGATATTTAACTTCTGGTATGTTGCCCATTCTAATTAACTACTGTTTTAAGGCTACTTTATTTTGTGCTTGTATTCAGTAATGCATGGAAGAGATTTGATATATTCTAAGGAGTTCGATTCTTCCTTACACTTTCAGTTGAGAAAATACCCAAGGGCACAATTTATCTCACCCTTAAAATTAGACTTTAAACTGTGAAAGAGTCATCCCAGCCAGTCACCCTTTATAATGAAATGAGAGACCTGGATACATCCAAAATGTAGTTCACCTGACCTATAAAGGATGATCATCTTAAAATTTCCCCCAGCAGGTGCTTTTGACTTTCCATTAGCAGTAGTAGGAGAGACAGAAGGTAACCAGATGGTATTTAGATATTGAACAGAAGAGAGATTATATCCATTAATGTATATTTTTAACATTTTCAAAACTTTTAACTCTAAATGAGGATTAAATTATCAAAATATAAAGAAATAGATTTAGTACAGATATTGAGTAAAAAATTCTAGTGCTGTAAAGAAGCAGCATCCTGGTTACATAAAGGAGATCAATCCAAGTTTTACATTTCTAATCCTAAAACCTTTTCACAGAATTCACTAGCTCAGATTCTTTTAAATTTTAGAAAAAGGCCTTAATTGAACACTAACCTTGGAAAAGAAAAAAAAACAAACAAACCAGTACGCATTAAATTTCCTTTGCCTTGCTTAATTCATTCCTGCCTGTAATCACATACTGTTCACTTTTTTGTCTACTTCAGTACGACTTTTTTGTCTATTAAGTGTTCGCCTTTTTCCTTTTTTCCTCTCCCCCTTCTTAAAACCTACTTCTGACATAACATGACTTACAATTCAGTTGACTAATTCATGCATTCATGGAACAAACATCAGAAAATCCACAATTAAAGAGGCAAAAGATACCATTGGAAAAAAATTAGCATGACCTTTGAGTCTGGGATGCAGTGGTTCATACTACCTTTGTCTAGGCCATAATTTCTATAGTCTAGATTTAAAAGAAAACACTATTTTTCCTTTCAGAAAACTGACTGATTTCATACCATCTGTGATTCTTTTCTGGGCTGATATAGCTGCCTTACTGTTTGCCATTC
Source organism: Pitta sordida (assembly GCA_013390025.1). NCBI lineage: Eukaryota > Metazoa > Chordata > Aves > Passeriformes > Pittidae > Pitta > Pitta sordida. The sequence continues at coordinate 11,978 of WEKX01018746.1, forward strand.
TTCTGTTTTACTTAAATTTACCTTGTCAAACCTCTAAGACCATAAGCATATAAATATGTAATAGCATGAAAAAACCACATAAACAGTGTTCAGGATTGAATTCAGGTAATTTCCAAGCTCATCAGAAGCATCCACTTGATAACCAACTTAGACCAAAGAAATTAAATTTGACTTACTGCTTTTACTTTACACAGTATAGATAAGGCTGGAAAGGACCTTGAAGATCATCTAGTCCAACCTACCACAAACATTATGCTTTACATTATGACAAACCCAAACATTATGCTTTAAAAGACAGAGGAAAAGAGAATCAAGTTCCCATTAACTGTGTGACTTCTCTACATTTCCTGACTAAACACCATTACATTGGAATTCTTCCTAATATTCCTCAATGCAACTCAAAAGGGAAGTGAAGGACCACGTCATTGCAAAAGGCTCACAGTTTGATGCGCATAGTGCAACAGAAACTTCTGTGAAAATTTGAATTATTTATCTGTTGAGATTGTTCCTACTGCAGTACTAGAGAGCAAGCTAGTTATTACAACTACTGAACACTAGACATCTCATTAAATGTCTAATTAAAAAAAAAAAATCTCAACAATTTCAAACCAAGTAATCAAAATATCACTGTAAACTAAACTAAAAAAAAACCCAAAAACCAATTTAAATAATTCATGGCATTTGAACTAACTAAATACTTCTGCCAGCACAAAAAAAGGTTCATTCCTAAAATCCTTCACAGAGAAGAAAGTAGTACGGTGAATCCCCGCTCTGTTGTGACCTCTGCATTACGACCCCACACATTTGCGATGTGAATTTATCCCAGTTTTGATTCCACCATGTGCGAATTTTTGCGGCTCAGGCATGCTCAGTGCCTCTGCTCCACTGAGTGGCATTGCCAGAGCTCCCTGTGGGGCAGCGCCAGCTCGGCCCCACAGGGAGGGCCATGAGTCACGCTGTTCCCTGTTACTCTAAGCGCATCTGGGGAACTGACCCCATCCCGGGCACGTGTTACTGTTTCCATGGCTACAGGCAGGGAAGGGCAGTGCCCCAGGAAAGTGGGGCTGGGCTGGCTGCAGCAGCCAGCAGATTGTGCTCACTCCGCTGCCGCAGCTGAACATCCCCGCCCCACGTGGCACTGCTGGCGAGGCGCGGGACCGGTGGGGAGGGCGGCGTGCGGCGCGCATGATCTACGGGGCTGTGGAGGGGGTAGGAGCAGCGGCGCAGTGTTTGGTCGTGGTGGCCCTGCGGATTCTCGGGGTTGGGAAGGGGGCTCTCCCGAGTCAGAGGGTGCTCAGAAACAGTTCCCTTTGCACCCCCGTGCTCAGAGAGTCCGAGGGGAGAAGCAGAAAAGTTCCCACAGCGCTGCGAAGTGCCGGGGGGTGGGGCAACGGGTGTGACCTGTGTGCATATTAACGACCTGCACTTCTTTGCGAGTTTAACATTTCGCGAGGGCTGTAGCCTGTCCCATTCCTCGCAAAGGACAGGATTTAACTGTATCTAGATGTCACTTTCATTACAGTTTACAATGGTAAACAACAAATATTATCTAAAAATAAAAAACTAGTATGTCCCCACAATTGCAAGTCTAATCAGTAACACCAAACTGACAAACATGTCTATAACTTTGTTTGTCTTTGTTTTATTGACTTTTTAAAAAAATCATTTAGGGCAAAACAATGGCATCAGAGTTGTACATTTACATTCTAACTTGTATTAAGGAGTTGAACAAAAAATAATTAAACAGTCTCCAAATATTTACATTTGTTAAGCTTTTAAACTTGTGGCAGAGTAACCATATCCCCTAAGGGCTAAACTGCTGCAAATATTATTCAGAGAAATTTTCTATTTTCTTCAAAACAATTAAAAAAGAAAATGTCTTCTACATTGCACAAAGCTGTTTTACAGGGTGTTTGGGGACAGTTATTCATGTCAATTCCAACTAAATAAATAAATATTTACTTCTCAATTTCCTAAGCTAGTTTAAATAATGGTATTTTTCACTCTTATAGATAAGATATTAAAAATAACTACAAACAGCAAACTCTTCTCAGTGAGACCCAGCATATCCCTCTTCCGCTTTCCTGCAGTACTGTGAATTTGCTGGTTTAGCTGTAAAAGTAGTCCACAAAGAGACAATTATTAATAAAATACTGTAATGAAGAACTAAAATGCTGGACAAGTAATTACCCTACTATGTATTACTGTTGCTAATTATTTTGTAAGTGCCATAGGAAACAATGGACTGACTGAAGAAACTCCTAACTAAAGGTCAAGAGATCCTTTATGAGCAATTGTTGTCATGGGAAGATTTTTTTAACCTTCTATACCATCTTGTATTGATTAAATTGGCTGTGAAATGCTATAATTCCTTTGGAATAAGACCTAGAATTTATTCTGCACAAGTGTAAAAAACAAAAATTGGAAATGACATCCAGAGCAAGGCTCTCTACATTTTATTGATTTATTTTTCACTTTAGACATTAATGCAAAGCTTAGTTGAGAGTTGGACTAGATGATCCTTGGGGTCCCTTCCAGCTTGGAATAACCTGTGAATCTGTGAACCTGTGAACTCCTGAAGTAGGTTGAAAACTTTATTTGACAGGGACAAGAAGTGGGGAGATGGAATATTGCTTTCAGGAGGTCAGCACCCTATTCTTCAACAGCACTGCACTCTGCTGATGTCCCACAGATTTCACTGGGAGTACTTCATCATAACTTTAAAATAAACAAATGTCTTTCACAAGTACCTCCTCCTTTCCACAGGTAAAAGTATGGCTGAAATTCTTTTCCTCCAGCACACCAAACCACAAAACAAGACCTGTTGTTCCTGTAACCCACGTTCTTCTAATTGTAGCCTCTCTTCTAGAATTGTTTCCTCATACAATTTTACATTAATCCACAATTCTCACCTCAACATAAGTTAAGAAGATACACTGTGAATACAGATATCATGCGAAGTGCCCTTTGCAACAAACTTAACTTTAACCAAAGAAACATCAGAAATAATCAAGGCTTTAAAAAGACTTACTACAATTGCATGCAGAAGGCTTAATTGATCAACGATCTACAGGTTGTAACAATTCCAAGAAAATGAAACATCATGTATCATCTGTACTCAAGGTGCACCTGGACAATGCTCCCAACTGTACACTTATTTTTAGGTAGTCCTGTGAGGAACAGGGAGTAGGATTCTATAATCCTCAGGGGTCACTAAAAACTTGTGATACTCCATGATCCTATGCTATATGTTGTAAGCATTGATTACATTTAGTATAAACTATGACTTCAAACCATTTTCTTTCATTCTTTATGTGCCCTTCACAAGCATTCAGTGCTGCTGTCATACACACACAAAGAAAAAGAAGTCTGGTCCAGCTATCCAGCCAAATGACTGAAGTTTTCCAGTATTAACCTATTACTACCATTACTCCCAAGTACCCTACTAATACTCTGCCTTATCAAAATGCTGCTCTAACAGGTTTCCTACAATTTTCTTATCATTCCCTTCAATCCTGTTGCAGTGATGTCATTCCATTGGCAAGAGGTACCTAGACCTCTAAAATCAAGTGACACCTGAATAACACTTAGGTCCAGAGCAGAAATGGTGGAGAACCTCCTTGTAAGTAAAAAACTGATGTCTAGTGTTCTTCAAAACGATCATTAACTTTATTACTTTCAAACTGCAAACTCTTCAAAAATATCTGTTCATTCACACATTCCCACTGAACACTGTACCTTGAATGTTCAAGACACCTATAGCCATTTAGAAAAGATGATTCTAGCTTGCAAGTAACAACTCATATGTAATTCTTCTTCCAAAACAAACACAAGAAGTGTAATTTTTCCTAAACCTGCTTAAGAGCAGCAACTTCGGTTGTTTGCAGGCACATAAATTAGATAAACACAATTGGACCCAAACATTTCAAATCTGTGGTGTAAAACATATCATGCCACAAACATTTCAGACTGCTGAATAATTGTTCCAGGTCTACCCTGCCATGATAAAGAACAAAGTCCTCCTAGCTTGACAAATGAACAAGAGAAGACATAAGCCCTAGAGGCAAGTGCTGCTTCGTGATGCCCCACGCTTCTTGATGCTTGTTTTCCTGTTGTACCAGATAGGCATTTCAGACTCTGAGCAATACCGGATTACCACTCTGGAGAGAAACAAGGGACTTATTTCCCGTCATTTTATCCATAAAGCATAGCACAAGTCCAGCCATTTGGGAATGCATATTAGGTTCTTGGTACGGATTTATTTTTCCGGATGTATAATGACTTTCTAAATATGTGCATCATACCATTCAAGTGCAAAGAACAACTATTACCTACCTCCATGAGGTCATCTGATCTAAACGGGAGTAAAAAATGTTGAGTGGCTTTTATAAGAACTTAAAGAGACTACTTCTCCTGCCACAATTACTGGCAGGAGTTGCATTGTCTTATTATTTTATTATAAAATTTTATACACTTCCCATCTTCTTTCTAAACTCACATCAAACAGATAAAACTGCTTTGGAAAATTCATAAAGTTGTCACTAAATTTGTACAAAGACAGCCAAAAGAAAAAACTACTAAAACCCCTACAATTTGCTTGTTCAGCTAGGGAGAAAAAATACTCATGATACTGAAAAGACCTTTAATCCATTTCCAAAACAGGATACTCACAATGAACTCCTGACAAATAAAACTCTTTTCAAAGAAATAAATAACAAGAAGACTCGATCACAAAAAAAAAAAAACCAAAAAACCAAGCAGCTTGTCATATCCATATGCAAAGTTTACGAACAGCCTTTAAACCGTAAGTTTGCAGTTGCATCCTTTGTTTCCTGTCCTCGCTGTGTTCGCATCCACACTGGATGCCTCACACTTCACCGTTTTGAACCCAGTTATCAGGGGCAGCATCAGGACATCGGCTGGGTCGACCAAAGTGATGTAGGTCAACGAGGCAAACTGGCAGCAACTAGAAATCTAAGCGACGCGTCGTGACAAATTCAATACAGCACGGTTAGCTACAACTTTCAGCCTAGCCCCTTCACTACGTCCAGACACACACCCGTGCATGACGCCCCCCTCCTTCGCGGCTGCGACCACTTCGGCCGCCCAGCGACTCGCGAACTTACTGCAGTGCGATGCGGGCGAACGGAACGCGAGGCCCTGGGATGCGAGAGAGCCTGGGCAGCCGCGGGACCGGCCATCCAG
>WEKX01018746.1:17249-29614 GCA_013390025.1 Pitta sordida
CAGGTGCGCGGCCGCTGTCCCCGGAGTCTGCCGATCAGGGGCCGGGAGAAGCTGCGCCCTCGGTGCCACGGCTCCGCCGGTCCCCAGCAGCCGCCGTCCCCCGACAAGGCCAGCCCAGTGTCCGGCTCCTCGACCTGGAGCCACTCAGCAGCTGACCGCCGTGCCCGGCTCGCCAGCCTCCATCCGGCCGTCCCTGCCGAGGGACCTTCGCGACCTTCCGAATGCTGCCCTGGGCCCCCGCTTTCCTCCGTGCTCCGGCACCTGTTTCGGAACCTCTGTGTGGGTAGCAACAACCCAGTAGATGTACTCAGAAAACTAAAAAAGAGGAACCGGAGTGGCTATAGCATGAAAACTGATGTCTTTATGCCAGTGCCTCCTACTTAGAAAGAGGCAACTTTCGCTGTCAGGTTCACAGAGCGTTTAATGGCAAATTGTCTTGACCAAAAGAAATTCCTCTGAAACGCTGGCAGATTTCTAAGAAGTACTAACACTGTCAAACTTTCATCTTCACTGAGTCTTGAATGGCCACATTAGCCTCAGAACATCAGCTGGGAACCCGATGATTTGTTGAATTATACAATGACCATTAATTCCCATTTAAATTCACTTTGTTGATACATGGCACTAGCCTACTTCAGCTTTAAAGGTTTTTTTCAGGTAATCTAGATAAGATTTAGCATACTGCTAATAATTTTATGTAATAAATCTGCAGAAGTTTGAAAATACAAAATACTTACCAGCATTTTTGTTTCTTTTGTACCTGCATCCATTCTTCCTTCTTGCAATTTTATGTTTTGTAATGCAAGAAATACATATTTCTAACATACACGAAGTGATATAAAGGCATTCATAACTGAATTTTCAGCTTGATATGGTTTTGATCATCTCTAATAAGCTCAAAATCCATTTAAAAAACCCCATTCAACTCTCTTCCTGTGCACCCAGAACCAAAAGAAACCACAATTTTTCTGAAACTTTGAAATAATGTGTTCTCAGAGGTATAGTATCACACATATCAGCCTTTAAATTCGCATCCAGTAGTCAACCTTATAAATACCTTTCCAAACAGCAGCTTCATTGTAATAAATGTCAAATACTTGGCTTTAGTCCCCCATGTTTAATATATTGCTTTCCATTTAAAATGCTGATTTCGAGACATTCTTTTTTCTCTCAGGGCAGGAATTCAGTCCCAGTATATTTTGAGCCTAGAGTTACTAAATATGGATCAAAACACCAAAGTAGAGTGAGTAGATACTTAATTGTGATAAATCACTCTGGTACAACATTAAGTTTTTATAGGCCTTGCCTTTGATCTAGTGGTTTAGGGGAATGGAGGCTGGTTTTGAATGACCATATTGCCCTAAACATCGCTTTCAAGCATTCTCATTTACACACAAGGTCATATAAAAATAAAAATTGGTACAAAAATTATGTTCACGATTACAAATACATTTTTTAGTCTTATACATAACTTCCATATACTCACTTCATTTGGGCCTTTACTGTTCTCTTTTGCTGTATAGTAGAACAGTGTCCAGCTTCATTTCCTAGTGAAATGGGAAAGGTACCGTAAGTTCACATCCAGTGTGGAATGACATCTTCAATGACATTTGTATCTTTAAAATGCCAAAGCTAAATTTGAAGTTCCTGTGACATAACAAGGAAAATTAACCCCTTCATTAAACATTTTGTTTTCCTTGGAAAAGCAGCAACCCTCAGACAGGCCCAAGCCAACTCTGTACAGATGAGCTGTGAAAGATTAATGTCAAATCAAAGGGCTCTAACATTAAGATTTTTTCTCCACTGGAAAATACTTAGGAGATTGCTATCCACATGCCTAGCTTTAGAAACCCTGTTGTATTATATGCAGTTTTGAGAATAGGTTGAGGATGGTGATAGATGGATTATGGCTAATGGCTAAGAGCTTCCTCAGTACAGTACTCAGTGGCAGTGTTTGTGTGTAGCATATTCATGTAAGCAGCTTTGTTCTGGTTTCAACACAAACCTTCATGATCCTGTTCCAGAAGCAGGGTGCTGCCCAGATTGTATATACTCCTGTCCTGTTCTCCTTTAATCAAGCTCCTACCATAAGCAGATTAAAATATGCAAAAAGTTTGTCCCTCAACAGCTCACTCCCTCACAGCAAAGAAAATAACAGATGTCTAGAATCCACAGCCAGAATTTAAAATATTAAATTTATTATACTATATACTTAGATCTGTGTTTAGATATTTAAATGAATTTTGTTGCTAAGCATGAATTTAAGTTGCTCATTTAATAAAACTATGATGAACTTGGGGTCCTAAATTTTGATATGATTCATGAAAGAAAAAAGCACCGAATTCAAGAATTTTAACAGCAAAAATAATTCCCAGTCTCCAAAATTTTTATTTGCTTTTAAGATATTACAACAGTGTCAGTCATCTGCAGTTACTGTATATTAGTGATTTTGAAAGAAACAAGGTTCATGCTTACCAATCTGACTTCAGCAGTAGCATGACTGTACAAACTAGTAATCTGACTTCATGTGAGCTCAGGTAACAGCAAGCTATATACTCTATAAAGAAAATCCATTTCGGAATATGTGGTTATCAGAAACAAAAATTTGGTAGTTCACCAAATTTGTTAAAGGAAAAAAATCATCTTGTCAAAACTTGATTCATCTAACTTCAAGTATTTTTACACTGCATAAAGGTTTTTGTCATGAAAATGTAATATAGTGAAAAAAAACCCAAACCTTTCTTCATGGTAATTCTATAGTTTATATATTTTCATCAGAAAAATGTCAATATACACTACATTATTCCCTCTCAGTAACAGCAACTTCACAAGCAATCAGTAATAAGGATCCAAAGAGGAATTAGACCATTTTTTCAGAAATATGAGCTTTCTTAGATCATGCTTGCATCACTTTAAATTCATTTTTGTAGTGAGAAGGCTATAGCATAAAACAGTATGTATAGTACACTTGAAACATACAGTAACATACCTATTTGCACAGTTCAAGAAGAAAAAAAATTCTTGTGAAACACCCAGAGACATTTGCAGCTCTGCCACCACTCACATCATTGATACTCAATATGTATCTATGTAAAGTCTAAGGTACCTAAAGGAAAATGTGCCACAGAACATATATTTGTGCTTGAGAAAATCCAGGACTGTTGGTAAACCAGAGGAAATCACATTAATCAGCTGAATTACTGTTTGCAGGCTTGTTATGTACTAGATACTCTAGCCAAATCTTTAGCTATTCCTTCATTATGCAATCAAGATGTAAAACTGAAAGCATCTAAATTCACACCTGTTGAATTAACACTGACATACAAGTATATTTGCTTGATTATCTGACTGGTATCTCACAGATCTGTCAGTCGCACTTCTGTTCCTGCAAGAATCCTGGGCTGAGTCTTCTTGGAATATGTTTTGAGTCATATGAAAACAGCAAGGTGCATGGGAAGAATCTACATGAATTACTAAGGGTTGTATTGGATTTGCATGGCCAGATTTTCTTAGCAGGGGGTCTACAGGGGTGGCTTCTGTGAGAAACAACTGGAAGCTTCCTCCATGCCTGACAGAGCCAATGCCAAGTGGCTTCAAGACAGACATGCTGCTGGACAAGGCCAAGCCAATCAGAAATGGTGGTAACACCCCCGGAATAACAAGTTTAAGAGTGGTAAGTGTCCCCACCTGGTGTGTGGGAGACCTGGGTTCGATTCCTGCCAGGGAGACAGTGTTAAGAGTTGGACTCGATGATCCTTGTGGGTCCCTTCCAACTCAGAATATTCTGTGATTCTGTGAAAAAATAAAAATGATTGCACAGATGTCATTACAGCCAGAGAAAAACAGACTATGTGAGAGGAACAACTGTGCACTGACCAACGTCATTGAAGAAGGAAGGGGAGGTGGTTCTTGAGGCACAAAAGCTGAGATTCCCCTGCAGCCTGTGGTGAAGCAGACTTTACCGAAGCCCATGGAGGATGATGGGCTTAAGATCCACCTGCGGCCTGTGGAAAAGAACCACGTCCAAGCAGGTGGATGCCTGAAAGGAGGTCGTGAACCCATCGGAAGCCCATGCTGGAGCTGGCTCCTGGCAGGGACCTGCACACCTGTAGAGAGAGGAGCCACACTGGAGCAGGTTTCCTGGTAGGACTTGTAACCCTGTGGAGGAACCACACTGGAACAGGCTGTGCCTGAAGGACTGCATTCAGTGGAAGAGTGACGAATGTTGCAGCAGTTCATGGAAAACTGTTGTCCATAGGATGGACTCTCTTTGCAGAAGCTCATGGAGGATTGTCTCCCATCAGAGGGTCACCAAGCTAGAGCAGGAGAATGATTTCTCCCTGAGCAGTGACTGGAACAAAATAGAAGTGAGAAGGGCTACTTTTTCCTAAATTTATTAGTTGACAGAGGTAACATAGAATAGGTCTGCCATAGATGCAGTATAGAGCTTTTACGGATTATAATTAAACAAGTATTAGTACAACATGGTTTATGACCAAGAACAAAGGTGCAGAATTTACAAAGATGAGAGAGAAGGACACAGTTGACTAAAGAACTAAAGAACTAAAGAATCAATAATGAAGATTAAAACAGAGGAAGGATTCGTGGGTTTAATTTAATCTAGTAATTTCCATGAAAATACTCTCAGTGTAAACCATTAAAAAAAATGGTAATGTTTTCCTGGTTGATGCAGCACAAAGAAAGAGCAGAGAGGAAAAGGAATACATAGAAAACAAATGGTATTACAATTTTCCTTGGCTTGAAAAAGCAAGTTATAAAAAGCAAGCATCAGAAAAAGAATTACAAGAAATTATTTTGAAGTATTGTTGAAATAAAAAGCTATACATGTGCCTGTCACTCACTATGTTTGAGTATAAATTGTCATAAACAAGTAAGTGAACTAAAAGAATTCAAAACTTGCATTTCTATCTAGTTAGATCTAACTATATAACATATGTAATTAGCCCTACTTCATTTGCATTTTCATTAAATGTGTACAGGAGAGGAGTTTTTTTTGAAAAGTGGTAAAGGGAACAAGATATCCTATGTTAGTAAGCTAGAGATATATGTATATCAAACTATATTAACTTGACTATACCTGACTGCTGAGAAAAATTAACAACAAAATGGGCATCTAGATTTAGGGTTTGTATACCATTATTCAAGAGGTATGTGTATTATTATGACTGAAAGCAAATAGAACTTAAAAGCAAGACAGAGCATTTAGACTTGGAAAGCTGGATTGAATTAGAAATAGTTAAGAAGACTTATCTGCTAAAGGGAATTGGAAGAAAATAAGAAGTGAAGAAAGAAATAATTACATTTAATTACTTTAAAAGAAAGGTTTTCCAGAGGGCTGATAGAATGAAGACAAAGAAGAACATGTCTCCAAAAATGGTTTTTATCAGTGAAAATTGAGAAAAGCAGAAAAGTTGGGCTGAAAAATAGGGAAAAAAATAAAAAGAAACTTTTTCTTCAAATTAGTAACAAGGAAGCCACCAGCAGGTTTCAAAAAGAAACTTTTAGTGGGTTCAAGGGAATCAGAGAAAGAAAAGAAATCAGTAATGGCAAATAGTGGCTATGCTAATTATAACCCTTAAATCTCAGAATCCTGTACATTATTTGGTGGAATTTATTAATTTTTTTCCTTCATCTGAGTTTTGTTTTGATAAAAGGTCAGGGATCTATTTCCATCAAATTGAACAACATATTCAAATAACAAAAAAAAATATTCCACTCACTTCTCTGGGACAGTTCACATACAGATTTCAGGGAAACTTTTAGAAATTTATGAATACATTTTTTGCCCTTGTATTTTGTTCTACAAAACATGCTATTTATAAGTTAAGTTCTCTTCTAGCTGCACTGCCATAGACACCAACATAGTTTATTCTAGATTTACACCATATAAATAGGATGAAAATAAGGGAAGTGAGTTTTGAGAGCAGCAGAGTCTTGTGAATAAAACACTCAGTGGCATGCTTAGATAGTTTTGCTCTGTGTTCCAGTTCTGCTCTTGGCCCATTACTTGATTTTGACGTCCAGGATCTATGCACATGAAACCAGCACTGTGATTTAAGACTGTCATTTTTAAAATCCTCTCTTAATGCAACAAACATAAGTGCTCAGTCAGGAAAAAAAAAAAACAACTGTGTGTACCTAAAGTTCTACTTTTAAAGATGTCCAGAAATTCCTTATTTTTGTTGGTACTTAACAGATCAATGCCTAGGACTCCTATGGGCTATTTCCTTTCATATCCCCTTCAAGAGACTAAACATAACACATGCTTCAATCATTTCCAGTGTAAACGCACAATCAAGGTCTGTGAAAACCACAGAAAAATTGATTTTTTTTTACTCAGAAATATTGCCAGAAAGGAAAGAGGAAATATCCCAAAAACTTAGCAGAATCTCAGAAAGGTTGAGGTTGGAAGAGAGCTCTGGAGGTCACCTGGTCCAACCCTCCTGGCTGAAATAACATCACCAAGAGCAGGTTGCTCAAGATTGCCCAGTGGTTGAAGTGCACGACCAGAGCACCCTAGTTCAGACTTCTCTTCTTGAAGGGTCAAAAACTTACAGGTCTTGCATCACAGGGAGATAATTCATCATCTTCTCTACCTGTGTATCTCAACCACATAGAAAGAATGAATTGTACCAAAACCCAAGGAATGGTACTGTGCTGGTGCTCATTCAGAAAGATCAAGAATTTTATCCTATCTTCTGTTTCTTCTGGGTTCTCGGATGCTTTTCCACTTAGGGGGTATATAAAGACATATTTTGAACTGAATTTTGATACAATAAAATTTCTCTTTAACTAAAAAGAAAAGACAGAGACGGATTCTGTCAAGACCAGATTGAATGTTAAAATTCTGGCATAGGGGAAGTGAGGGCTATGAACCCCTTCAGAGAATATTTGAAACAAGTTCTTCAAATTTTGATGTTGTCACTTCTCATTCTCCTGACAAATTTTATAAAAGAGATGGTGACACTTTTGAAGATGATGTGAATACTTATTGGAGATACTCTGAAAGGTCTATCAGGCAAAGCTGTTGAAAAGACTATGCTATGAATTTGCTTTTGACTCTAGTTCAACCTTTGCATGAATTACCATGATGTCTCAAGTACGTAGAGTAGAGCCATTTTGGATATGTGAATATGTACAACATTATGTTTCTAAAACCTTTTAAAGAACAAGAGACATATTGAATTTAGCATTAAGCAGCAAGGTGGAAGAAACACATACTTGATTTTAAATGTTTGCCTAGATAATGAAATCAATAATTTATACTAGTTGCTTACAGCAAGCTTTTAACTACTTCTGTATGTTTTACTTCCCTAGACTGAAATTATCTGGAGCAATGAGTTTCTCTGACGTGAATACTTATACAGTGACCAGCACAATGGAGTATCCAATTTGTTTGGTCTCTAATATAAACTGAGTCCATGAGACTATGTATATTCATCAGGTTTATATAAGTTCCAACCTTTTAGCCATGTGGCAAAGGAAATGTTTGCTTCTAAAAGCTAAATGAAATAACAATCAGGTAACCAAACAATGAAGACAATGCACACATTTGCTACTGATTTAATTGCTCTTTTTAGGCTTATTTTTTTACACTCAGATTTTGAGTATACTAGCCAATATAATGCTTCTGGTTTCTGTAGTTATTTTAATGGGTTTTATTATATTTTAGTGTTAATAGCTTTGCAATGCTGACTCTGTTTCAATATATAACAAACACTTTGATTAGCCTTTATTTTCAAGACTAGTCTCTTTGTCTTGAGTGGAATTCATTTTGTCTGTCTGCTAATATGAATACGTCTGCTAATGTGAATGCACATGCACAGTGCCTGTCAGAACAAAAACCAGTCCTGATGCTGAAAATCTTGCTAATTCCTATCAGTTATATATTCAGGCTTATTATCTGGAAACTATCTCCTTGATATTGTACATTTGCATATGTATGAATAATCATCCACCTGCATACAGTCATTCTTGGTGCACTGTTTCAGCACTTGTGAGTAGAAATTTCAGACATTATGCACCACTTTTAATCTCTATTGATTGACCCCTGATTTTTCTGTAGGAGGCTTCACCTGACATAGGCGCTGAGGGAAGTAGCCCTAATGGAGAAGAAAGGACGATATCCTGCTCAACAATCCCAAATAGTGCTGCAGCCACTAGAGCTACTGGGATGTATGGGGCTCTGAGGTAAGATATACATAGGGCCTTCTCCAGCTCCTCACCTGAACCACCTTCAGAAAATGTAAATGCTGCTTGTAACTGTACACTCCCTGTAAGGATTCAGTATGGTACTGTACAGTCACAATACAGCCCTTCCAGAGACTTAGATCTGTGCAGGTTTTTCAAGATGCCACTAAGGACCTGTGACAAAGTTGGCCATGCAATGACACATTTCCATTTTAAATAGAAATGTTACAGCAAAATAATTTTAGTATGCAGATACAACCATTAATTGCTTAAAGCTTCTTCTTTAATAACTGAGCTACTTTCTCAGCCTGAGGGATCTATCTATTCCCGCAATGGCCAAATTTGCAAATTTTATTAGAAGTAAAATTACACAAGAAGGGCTTCTCCCTTTCTTAAAGAAAAAGTGCCCTGAATTTAGGAGAAATGCTAAGCTTTGACGTAACTGAAAGCCACATCAAATTAAAAGACCTCAATTATAGTTTTAAAATCCTTCACTTCACACTATTTTAAAGTTTTAATTAGATGTCACAACTGTAATCAATTAGAAGTTATTAAATTATTCTATTAAGGATACACTGGGAGGAATTAGTCTGTATTAGTGAATATTCATGAAGAAGGTTGGTGTGGTTTTCTTTTTCCATTATTAGAGACTACATAAAGGATCCTACATATGTGAAAATGAAGAGATCTTTTTCAGTTACATAGTACGTATTATATAAATGTACTCTATTCCTAGTTTTAGAAAAAAAAAATGAAACCAATGCAAAGAGTAGAAAGATGACCTTAAATAAAGAGGTCAGAGGAAAAACTGATGCAGACAAACAGATGAATTCATATATCATAAAGTGGCTTGGATTGAGAGGGACCTTTAAAGTCATCTTGTTCCCACACTCACTCATGAGGAGGGACATCTTCCACTAGACCAAATTGCATGGGGCCCAACTGAGCCTGGCCTTTAACACTTCCGAATACTAACACATATGAACTTTCTATATGTTTAAGAAACTGAATAATGACAAAAAGGAAATAGAAAAATATTCTGAAAAAAAAAAAAAGAAAAAGAAATTGAAAGTTTGTTTAATGAGCTATAAATTTGGGAGAATTTATATATAAGAACTAAGAGATATTGCCCACATTATAATGCTCTCAGTCTGCAATCTTTTTCCCTAATATTCACATCTCAATTCCATTAGATTGTGGTGGCATTTCATCCTCCAGAATCATTACAAAGTGTTAATTGAACTAACTACTCAAAAATACAGAAAGAAGATTTTTGTCTATGTGGTGTTTAGGGTTTGGTTGTTTGGTTGGGTTTTTTTGAAACTGGCTGTCTTTAATAGTTACATTTTGCCCAAATTTGTAATGATTAGAAATCATATTTGTTTCAGTATAGCTTATAAGCAATGAATAGATTTTCTGCGTTAAGCAAATCATCACATAGAACCAAAGACAGAGAAAAAGTGATCCATACTTAAGTAGAGTAACAGACTCTTTCTTCCTTGGATAGAATAAAAAATGCTGAATTTAGTTGTTCTGCTTGTTACTTAGTTGTAAGCCACACAGAAGAATACTAAGCACAGTGGAGAGATTTAACTAGAGACTTCCAATGCAATAGACTGACCATTAAGCTGCTCAGAATTCAAGCAATAAAATTGCTTTGGGAAAGTGAACACAAATATGTATTGTATATCCGATGATTACATCGCAGGACTTCCCATAACCAGCTTCTGTGATGCCTTGCTATCCCTTAACAGCTACACCAAAATAATTTATGTCTTGCAAAATTAATCCTCAGCCTTGAAAAACAAAGTCCAGTTTTATCAATCATGAATTAACAATAAAAAATGGTTTGTAGCTATGGGAAATAATGTTCACGTTAATTAAAAAGCAATTTCAAATATTGATTTTAAATGTAAGTGTCTATATCTAAAGTGTCTGTTATGCCAACTGATTCACACATCAGAAGTGCTATATACACCTTGAACAGAAACAAGCAAGCACCTGTGAAACACCATGTTCTCCTGCTTTACTACATGGACAGGCTGATCTCAAAGCAAAGTTTTCTACATTGCTCACAGTTAACATTCTTTAGGACACCATTCAGTATATCTCTTTATTATTTTTAATTCGTTACTAAATAGGGAGGTCCTTATTGAAGGATTCTTTCAATATCTTGTGTGGGTTTCATTCCACTTCCATATATTTTCACTGGAGTTCAACTGACAATAAATATTTTGCACTTTATATAGAAAGGTACCCAAATAAACTGCTGTAGTCTGTGAAGTTACATTACTTAGAAACATAAGGTAATTGTGCACTGTTCCAGAACTACCTGCAGTTCAAAATTTTATGATTTACACACTCATTTACTGCTAAGTCTGAGGAGATGTTCTTCTCTTTTTTAAAGTTTATTGTTCATAAAAAAAAAATGAAATAAAGTACAGACCATCACCATCATGATGGGTAGTTGAAGGGAAAGCTCATGAACACAAAACAGTATTAAAGTTATTCAGTCAAAATAGTTTATAGGCACATAGAATTAATGCAACAAGACTCCATTCTTGAAAAAAAATCAGACATAGAAGCAGAACTAAACCTATTAATGAATTTCATAAGAAACTTTCCTCCAGATAGATATGCTCTTATTTAAAAATCATTTAAAAAGTGAAAATGCATCATCAGCGTGCTGGACCAGAACTTAGTGGGAAAAGATCTCATTTTTTCCTATAGTGATTTATCTGAAATAATTTGACACTTAAATTCTGAATTTGGAACTGAAGTTGGAAAACAGGCTTGTTCACACTTCACAATGTCATCGAAAGTGGGTTTAGAAGCCCACAGGAAAACCTATGACATAAATCCCAAAGGCTCTTTAAGTAAGAATTAACTTACAGTTTAAGATGGCAATCTAAGCAGCATATAGAACCTAGGGAAGATCAGCAGCCCCAGTGCGGTTGTCGACTTCTAAGTGAGTTGCCTAGGCTGTATCAAACAGATCCTTACCAGCTACAAAGAGCATATATTTTTTTCCACTAATGCACCCACATATGTGCATTTAAATTCCAGTGTCACAATCTTCAAACTGAATTTTGCTGCTGTCACTAAGCATTTCTTTAAAATTGTGTTTAAGAAAGAAGAGTTCTCTTTTTGTTTTTGGGGTTTTTTTTTATTTTAGATGACTGAGTTGCATTTTTTAAATAATACTGAGAGTGCACTAAATTAAATTGGAGATGCAGCCTTGACCTTCCCATAATTCACTTTTTTTTTTTGCAAATCAGTAGCTGCTCCTTTTAAATCAATCAGATTATTCGGTCCCTGTGGAAACACTGAAAAACTTCCAGCTTGAAAACCTGACCCAGGACAGGTTTAAAAGCACATGTTGTTTAGCTTTTATAAACAATATGTGCTTTTCTAGATGTCATGACTACACAATTCTCTGCAGTTCTCTGACCTGGGAGATCTCAGTAAGGCCCCAATTCTTGCATGTTTGATGGACTTGGTATTTCATATTCCCACTTTTTATGCAGCCAAGAATTTTGGTCTAACTTCAAAACACCTACTGAGGCCACCCACCATGTGAAAACAGCCAACAGGGCCCTTGTAGGATCATCGCAGATCCCCTGTGCTCTTAGGTGAACCTTAAGAGCAACAGACATAGAAGAAATGTCACAGTCAAATGGGACAAGTTTGAAGTTTCTATGGCATGGTCTGAACCACGGGACTATCATAAGGCCATGAGAAATATTCACTGCAGTGTTTCACAGATGCTGCAAAGAATTTTCCAGAAGATAAATATTTTGGGTTGGCAGCAAATGTACCCTTTATAGCCTTGTCATGAGCTTGCTCCTACACAGCAGTATAGAGAGAACAGTTTGCCTCCCCCTGGAGCTGCATCAGTTAGGAAATGACTTGTTATAAATCTTTTATGCAAAAAAAAAAAAAGGAAATAAAAAGAAAATATATTTCCATAAAAAGCAGACTAAAAATAAACAGTATGATGCAGAGAATTATCAATTCTGTTGTTTTATCAAGTATTAGATACCGTGTGTTCCGATTTAACAGGGTCATTTGAACAAGAGGACTCAGCATACTACCATGGGCTACTCTTTTTATTTCAAACATTCTTTACCACCTGTGGCTCTGCATATCTTCTA
>WEKX01018746.1:29660-60811 GCA_013390025.1 Pitta sordida
TAAAACATTAAGAGGATAACAAAACAAATCAATTACCTGACAGGTTTGAGCTGGGCAGTGAATAGTTTCAAAACTTGTCCTTGTTTTTGCGTTCAACTTCCTTTAATCTGCAAGTTAAAACATTTGAAATGTATTTACACAGCAAGTGTAACACTAAATAATTGTAAAGCAACTACCCTTGTTAAAAAAAACCAAAACACTTTTAGTAACAGTGCAGTTCCATTGAAATCAAACTGCCTGTATCACTGAATGTTTTAATCAACAAAGTCATTTTGCTTTAGAAGTCTGCATTTTGGGGGGCAATTCTAAGCAAACAAACAAACAAACAAAAACAAATCAGCCTTGCATTGTAGAAACCAAGATTAATGGAATTAGTACTCTAGGCTGGTTATACAACACATAGAACTGCGTAAACTACGGGAAACTGAACCACTGTGAAGTTACAGTAAGCTAAACCAGTTGGTTTATGATGGACGAGTATAGAAGAGAAAACACTATAAAAGAAAGTTAGAGATGACAATTTCTCGAATGCTATCTTGCTTATCCCTTGATATTCCTGCTAAACTTAGTCTTTGCAAATAAGGCATATTTGCAAACAAATTTAGTTTATTCATATATGCTTTGTGCCCAAACCCATATTGTACAGCTAAGGAATGGCACACAATTTATGTTGTTCTACCACTAACATTTTTGCAGTCTACACATCTAAAAATGGCTTTATCTGCATCTTCAATTACATGTACTACCTCAGATCAGCAGTTTTCCATTCAAGCTTTATTCAAAACAATACACTGAGCATTCACATGGGGTATTAGATAAGCGTTTTGCTAGAAGCTGACATGGAATCTCCCCATTCATTCAAATGTTTCTGGAAAATTCATTCTAACTGAATGTATACATTTTTGCTGCTCAGTGAGAAAGTCTATTCTCTGAAGGTGAACTTGCTGCAAGAGTGAGAAGCTTTTTTAAATAGCTAAGTGAAGCAGAAAAAAGCACAGAAAAAAAGTACAGAAAGATCAGAGGGAAGTTATATTTCTGTAGTGATAAGTATATTTTACTGATGTTATCAAAATGTATTTCCTAATAATTTACATAGAATTTATCCTTTTTCCCGTTATAATTCTTTGGTCAAAGGATTTTTCAAATCTGCCCAGCTGGACTAAAACCCAAGTTTTGTTAAAGAAGAAACTAATAAGGTTTTGCTTTTATAAGAATGATCTGTAACTCTGCATCCTTTTGTATGTTACTAGTAAGCATTTAACAGATTTGTCTTACAAAATGTTTAGGATTGTGAATGGAGAGGGAAATTATTGAACTTCAATACAAAACTTTAATAATACTGAATATACATTCTCTCGGTATCAGCATTGCCATTATAATAGTACCATTTAGAGCAATTCTAAGATTACATTACTGATCTGTGTGTAAAAATTATAGCTTGATGATTAAAAAAATAAGAGGGCAAGGGGAAAAAAGCTTACATTTTGGTTAAAAATAGAGATATTCATTTGAATTGAGAAAATCCAGGCTTGTGCATGAAAAACCTTCTAATAACAAAACTCTTACGATTTTCATAGTGAAAGAAAAAGCAATTTATACCCAGCACGCCAGGCTGAAACCATGGCTCTGCAGTTAAAATTCTGACAATGGCTATTGCATTGATCAGTAATAAACACTATTTTCTGCAGGAAAATGATCAAACTATATTTAACAAAAACAATGAAAGCTGATATTTTATGTAGGATGGAATGGCGTATTTTCTGTGTCTTCTTCTCCCAAATCTTCGAATAAATAGTATTGCTTGCAGGGCAGAAGAGAATGTAGTTGGCCATTAAAGATTTCAGACATTTATAACATAATGAGTTACATGATAAACTTTGTTTTATCGCTTGGGTTGTGGTGGTTTGAGTTTGGGGGTTTTGTTGGTTTTTTTGATTGGTCGGTTGGTTAGTTTTCTGTTTGGTTCGGGGGGTTGTGTTTGGTTGGGTTTTTTGTTTATTTTGTTGTTTAGGTTTTTTTGACAGGAATAGTTTTAAAGTAGTGAAATAATATCACTTTATACCATTACAGCCGTGTTCATCCCCAGCTGTAAATTTACAGGTTCAGTCAGATGCAAGGTAACAGCATCTCAAAAAAGGACACAAAATGTTTTCTTCCAGGGTATTTAAAATAGCAAAGTTAATATATTTTGCAATGACAAAATGAAAAACAAACCTTGGATTCTAGAAAGGACACTTTCAATTTCAGAACAATAATTATATTGGAACAGTGTGTTGGAGAATATATAAGTTGTGTACAGCCCTACTTCGGCAAATAGATTACAAAATAAAGTAGTGCTCAAATCAGCTGTTCTATGAATGTACAAGTTCACCCTCTTCACTGACTTAGACACGTGTTCAGCACTATCACAAATGCTTGCAGATATATCTACTGTGACTTAGCACTAGTAAAGCTCCATATGGTGAAGTAGGTGGCAGGATAAATCTCTTGAGCAGAAATCTGTATGATGAGAAGGGGAAATATTTTTAAGTTCAGGTATGTATAATGGAATAAAACACTTTCTGCTATGTTGTTCTTTCAGAATATATTTTGTTCTACCTATTTTCACACAGGAGCTATTTCTTAATTTATCTTTAAAATGGAATTAATACATAGATGGCAAATTTGAAATTAAAATAAAACCACCAACTAATTTTTAACACTTCTGCTAAGTGTTGTTACACACACATTAAAAAAGTTAAGATTTTACTTTTGTTCCTTTAAAGCAGGTTTCAAAATTCAGTTTCAACAAGACTTGTAGGATCTGATCTTTAAAGAATAAATAAGCCTCAGGGCAATGTAAGAGCAGTGTATGTTCAAGCTTTACCTTTAATTTACTCCTTATCTTACTCCCACTTCCCTCTCAACCTTGCCTGTTGATATCCTTCACCTAGGAATCAACTCCTCAACATTTCTATTGGAAGGACAGTGCTGGCAAAGTTGAGCTACAGCTGCACAGAATCTGTTTGAATGTCTATTCAAGCATAACACAATAAACCCACAACTGGAAAAACCTGCACATGCATAATTGACAACCACCTCATTTCTGGATTAAGTGTAAATAAAGTATTCAAAATCCCATTGCTAATATATCATGTGCAAAAAGCAGCAGGGGCTATGTTTTGCTCCTCAGTCTTTAAAATCTTGATTCATAGTTGCTGTAGAAATCTCTCCTTGCTGTAACCCACTTAAGCTCAGAATAACTCATTGAAGGACAGACCCTCTAAATATTAAAAGTCTTCTGGGACTGGAATTAGCAGCTCTGAAAAGAAAACAAAATTTGCAGTATAAAATAAGAAAAGAACACTTAGAATATACAGTTGTCTGTAAACAGGCTTTTTGATGGTGCTATTTGATTTCTATTTGGAGGAGAAACACTACAATACTGGCTAGAATATGAGTTCTCTATACATAAATATTGGCTTCATAAGCTAGGTTTCTTTTTGTTTTTTGTGGTCCAGAATATGACAGCTGCTATTTAGCAAACAAAAACACATCATCACGTCTGATAAAAATAACATACTTTTTAATGTTGTATTGCAACATATTTGATATTGTTAATACCAAATGACTATGCAGTGCTAAAATACTGACAAAAGACTGAAAAAAAACGTTTTCCCTGAAAGGAAAATCCAGGGGTTTTCAGTTGCCCAATGCAGATAGGCAGAACCATATGCTCTGAGGCCGCGTGCTCAAAGCTTATAAAACCAGAGCTCTTGGCAGTCAGAGAAAGTAGTCCTAGAAGTATCAGAAGATGGCCTCTGTATGGCTCACTTTTGGGATGTGAACAACAGCATCAAGGGCTCTGGAGGAGATGTGGTGTATTCCCAAGTGAAGAGATAGAAGTGTTTTTTACACTAATGAAGTCCATCTTCACTTGTGAACAGCTAGGATGTACAAATTACCATAAATAAATTCAGAGATGTGCTGAGTACCTTAATTTTACCTCTGTATAAACATAGAGTCTGTGTACTTGCATATTTTGCATGAATATAAACAAATACTAACGTCAAAACAACATGTACAAATGCGAATCAGAAATTAGTTTTGATGGGCTCCTTAATCTAGGTTTCACTAATACAGTCTTAACTGTTATAAAATCTTAAATGAGGGTCTTGCCATGAAACATTTTCATTCCCTTGCTTTTCCAGCTGGTGCTACTACACCCAAGAAAGCTTTTAAAATGTAAACACAAAATATATAGCCAAAGAAAAGTTCAAACAACCCCTTCCAATCAAGCCTTAACCCCAGAAAAAGATATAGAAAAGTAATGTGAAACAAATCCCTGTATGTTCCTGAAGAATTTTGCTACCGTGGAATAGGGGTGAGACTGACACATTTCCTTTATGGTAGCCTACACGACATTGTTTTGCACAGTACTTTTTTAAACTTCAGACTTAAGATAATTTTTGAAACTTGAATATGTGGAAATTAATGGCAGCTTCATCTACGGAAGTACCATTTTTTACAACTTTACTGAAAAATAATTAGATTATCTGTATGCACTACTACTCAGAGTGTATGTTCGCCTTAACAGAATTTTGGTAGATATCATTGCACATCATTTTCGTAGTTAAAGTTGAACTTGAGAGCAGTGAAACAGATTTTGGCATTATTTTAAGGCATTTTTAAACGGGGAATCTGCCAAAGTAATTGAAGTTTTATTTTCATGGGTGACTCATTACCTAGCAGAAAACAGCTTGACTAGCAAACGTTTTCCAAAATTTCATCTGAGAATATCTGATTTTTTCACGCATCTTAAAAATTGTTTGTTCTGACAAGTACTTTTGTGATTGATTTTAACTAGTTACATAAGATATTAAGAGTCTATTAATTTTAAAAATTACTGAACTTCTTGAGACTTCCTAAAAGGCTTAGGATGATAATTTTTTATGATGCCAAACAGCGTAAAAACTATATGTGTCAGAGCTAAAAAATGTAAGAGACGTCTAATCATCTTTATACATGTTTTAGATGAATTTCTGAATACTTCTTTTAAATAACAAAGCTAAGATGAAAGCAGAGGAGTTTATCTAGAATAATATATTTTATAATTATCTTGTGCCTTCTTGATAGTTGCAGCTAGATTTCTTTCATTTGAATCAAAAGAAAGAAAACAGCAGCGTGAAGAAAACATTGCCTCCAGCAAAGTATAATGGTTTACTCCTCCTGAAGCTAAACCTAAGATAAAACAGTTTCTAACTAAAAAGGAATTTAGCACTTCTGACCAAAACTAATCCTTTTATTCAACCAAAAGTCTTGTTTCATAGATTTAGCCTAACAAAATTCAGGTTCAGTTCATCCCAACTTTCAAGTTGAAAAGATGCCTTTAGATAGCTAAGACATCTTAAAAAACCTCAGGTCCTTCCCTCTTGAGGTTAAACTTGTTTTGGTAAGCTACTGTAAAACTGAAATATTTTTTAGCCTATCAATAATTAATTACATCATATATTCTTTCAACATGAATTTTTCTTTCCATAAAAAGTTGCTGTATCATATGCCAAATGAAATAAATCTTTTTTGAGAATGTTTACCAAGAAAATCTGTCTTGACATTTTCTTGGATTGTTTTGCTCTTAAGCCTGATGTACAGTGTCTAATGTTTAAGAAAATGCAGTTCCAGTGTATTTTCACGAGCTCTAAACTTAGCCTGAGATTGCAAGGAGTGGGGGTTTTCTAACTCCTTGCTAAATTTTCTAGAGACTGTAAAGTTTTCTAATTCTTTGCAAGTTGTTTTAATCAAGACCTGTCATTTAGTGGCTGAAGATAAGAGCTCTTAAATTAAATTGTATTTCCCTTTCTCTGAATGATGAAAACAAAATATAATTTGCAAATGCATTTTTAATACATACTTCAGCATTAAAAATTATTTAATTCTCTTTCCACTAGTGCAGGTTTTACCATGTCTGATATCCTGAACAGATTTAGGTAAATTTTTACTGTAAACCTCACTAGGTACTTTACACCTCTACTGAGGCTGTGTCAAGAATGCCTCAAATACTGGATAGTCAGACAAAACTAAAGATAAACAAATAATGCATCTTAGCAATCTGAAGACTTCTATTTATACCTCAGCTACTGGTCTACTCAGTACTTGGGTGCACATCACTAGAACAGAATATTAATTTTTATTTTTATAAATGATGACAGACATCTTAGCAGCTTCTTAAAAATCTCATAGAATCATGGAGACATAGAATGTATTGAGTTGGAAGGGACTTTAAAGATCATTTGGTTCCAACCCCACTGTAGTGACACCTTCCATGGGGGTTGCTCAAACCCCCATCCAACCTGGCCTTGAACACTTCCAGGGATGGGGCATCCGCAACTCCTCTGGGCATCATGTGCCAGTTTTTCAGCACCCTCACAGTATTTTTTTCCTAATATCTAATCTAAACCAACTCTCCTTCAGCTTAAGGTCATTCCTTCTTCTCTTGTCACTACATGTCCTTATGAAATGTCCCTCTCCAGCTTCCTTTTAGGCCTCTTTCAGGTACTGTAACACTGTTAAAAAGCCTCCCTGGAACCTTTGCTCCTCCAGGCTGAAGAACTCTCTCAGCTGTCTTCATGGGAGAGGTGCTCTAGCCCTCTGGTCAATACAGATCACCATGTCAAGGAACAATATGAACAATTTAAATAAATGAGCTACGTAAAGTTAGGAAATGTAGTAGGGTTGGGTAAAAAAATTAAAAATGAGAACTGACGAATGTCCCAAATATATGGAGACACTAAGACAAAGTCAGGGGGACATAGTTGATGACTGTGCCTTGATGCAGCAGGTGAGTGAGCCTACCAGGGGAGAGGCTGTGCTCGACCTATTGTTTTCAAATAAGGAAGGGTTGGTTAGTGATATTGTGGTTGGAGGAAATCTGGGATGTAGTCACCATGAGATCATGGAGTTTTCAATCAGCAGTGTGATGAGAAAGAGCATGAACCAAACCTCCATGCAGAATTTCCGGAGGGCAGAATTTGGACTGTTCAAGAAATTAATTGGGAGGCTACCATGGGAAACAGCCCTTAATGGCAGGGGGGCCCAGGGAGGCTGGACATGCTTTAAGAATGGGCCCCTGAAGGCGCAGGAGCAGGCGGTCCCAATGTGCCGAAAAATGAGTCGGAAGGGCAGAAGACTGGCCTGGCAGAGCAAAGAGCTCTTGAAAGAATTAGGGGAAAAAATGAGGATGTACAGCCTTTGGAAAAAGGGGGAGTTAAGTCAGGATGTGTTTAAGGCAGTCGTCAAGTTATGCAGGAGAAAAACTAGAGAGGCAAAGGCCCAGATGGAATTCAAACTAGCCGTTTCTGTTAAGGACAATAAGAAATGTTTCTATAAGTACATCAACAGTAAAAAGAGAGGCTGCCACAACCTTCACTCCTTATTGAATGCAAAAGGGAACATAGTAAGTAGAGATGAGGAAAAGGCAGAAATACTTAATACCTTCCTTGCACCTCCACTTTAGTACAGTGGTGAGTGTTCGTGCCTCTCATGCGGGAGACCGGGAGTTTGATTCCCGCCAGGGAGGCAGTGGTGCTGTTTAAGAGTTGGACTCGATGATCCTTGTGGGTCCCTTCCAACTCAGAATATTCTGTGATTCTGTAAGACAGATTGCCTGCAGGACAACTGGACTAGTGGGTTGATGGAAGGAGTCGGGGTGCAATATAACCCCCCAGTAATCCAGGAGGAGGTAGTCAGAGACTTGCTGAGTGGCTTGGATCCTCATAAGTCCATGGGACCAGATGGGATCCATCNTTGGACATAACAACCCCTTGGATCGCTATTGACTGGGGACTGTGTGGCTGGAGAGTGGTGAAACAGAGAGGGATTTAGGAATAATGATTGACAGGAGACTTAATATGAGCCAGTAGTGTGCCCAGGTGGCTAAGAAGGCCATTGACATCCTGGCCTATATTAGGAACAGTGTGGTCAGTCAGACTAGGAAAGTTATCCTTCTCCTGTACTCAGCACTGGTCAGACCACATCTTGAGTACTGTGTCCAGTTGTGGGCTCCCCAGTTTAAGAAAGATGTTGGGCTGCTTGAGAGGGTCCAGAGAAATGCGACAAGGATGGTGAAAGGACTGGAGGACAAGCCCTATGGGGAGCAGCGACAGGAACTGGCGTTGTTTTGCCTGGAGAAGAGGAGGCTCAGAGGCGACCTAATTGCTGTTTACAGCTACCTGAGGGGACGTTGCAGTCAGGTGGGTGTGAATCTCTTCTCTCAGTCTGATGACACCAGAACAAGAGGACATGGCCTTAAGCTACACCAGGGGAGGTTTAGGCTGGATGTTAGGAAGAGGTTTTTCACAGAGAGAGTGATCTCTCATTGGCATGGTCTGCCCAGGGAGGTGGTGGAGTCGCCATCCCTGGAGGTGTTTTAAGAGAAGACTGGATTAGAAGCTCAGTGACATGGTCTAGTTCGTGGGAAGCTTGGATGGATGGAGCGTGGTGCCCATGGGTCCATGCTTGTGGGCCTGATCTCTGGGTGGGCGTTCGCTTGGAAGTTGGACTTCATGATTCTGTGGGTCCCTTCCAACTCAGAATGACCTCTGAACCTGTGAGATTGCCTGCAGAAATTCACAGAGATACTGTTGAGCGTTTTCATAAAAGCCTCAACAATAAGTTGACAAAGTTGTTGCTAAAGACAAACTAGTCATGCTTCTAAAGTGAAAAGAATTATTATAATGAATTGTAAAAGTAATTAGCAAAACAAAACAAACAAAAACGCCCTCAAAAAAACCCCAGAAAACAAACAAAAAAACCAAGAGAGAGTTAAACATAAAGACGAATAGTCGAAACTTCTTTGTAGAAAGTATACTGTATAATAAAAATGTGTCAGAATCTGATCAGGAAAAAAAGGAAATTACCATCTTATTACTGGAGATTTTTGATTCAATTTTCATTTAAAATGGATGGCTTAATTGAGTAATTACTACTGAAACCAATACAGGACTGAACCAAAATAATCCTTGCATTTGTTTTCTGAGAATGTGGAGGACAGCAGGATCAAAAGATGTAAACATCTGTGCTTACCTTTGAAAAAATAGAATAGGAGGATCCAGAAATAACAAATTAATCAGTCTAAATTCAGTTCTCACAGAAATTATGAAATACAGCAATCCCTCGAATATCACGGGAGGTCGGTTCCAGAAAGATGCCACAGTAAGAGAAATCTGCAAAGTAGGGGTAAATAGAGTAAATCAGGTAAATACAATAAAGGCAGGGGAAAAAACCCACAATGTATTGAAGCTACGAATAGTGAACCACGAAGTAGTGATGAATTACTGTAGTTGTCTTTGTATAAAGACTCCAGACGCTCTGGTGCAAATATCCACTTGCCATGAGCAAATATCTATCCCATCTACTTTGTTCCTGAGACTAGTAATAGGTTTTACTGATAGGTGCTAGTAGTAGATATTACACATACTCATTGCTTCAAAGTATTTGCTGTTCGTATGTATCATGCTAATAAATAAAATTTAAGGAATCCCAATTGCAATATTGCAACTGTGTGCACCATAAATGTGAAGCTATACTTAGAGCAGTTATTGGCTGTCAAGCTGGAAGCAAATACTGAGTCGGATTTCACAGGGCCCGTCCTGGATCCAGTATTATTTAATATTTTCATTAAGGACCTGGATGATGGAATAGAGAGTACATTTATTAAATTTGCAGACAATACTAAGCTGAAAGCGTCTGCAAGCACTTTAGTGAATAGAATTTGAATTGAAAGTAACCTTGACAAATTGAAAAAGTGATACAGAAAAAAAAAAGATAAAAAGATGCAATTCAATAAAGAAAAGTGCAAAGTATCACACATAAGAATAATCCCCAGCTGGAAAAACACAAGAGGAGGAACCACTGACTGTGTATCAGTTTTAAAGATAGTAATGAGCCTCAGAGACACTAACAGTCAAAAATATTGTACAGTCATACCTCAGAAGTCGCGGGGCTTCAGGAGTCCTCACCTGCCGTGAATCGCCCAATACACAAAGATAGGCATATCATAAATATGAAAATAAGCCACGCTCATTGCCTCGCGCCCCCTCAGATGCTCAGTGATGTGGAGCATTCCCAGCTCTCTTAGACGGGGCAGGGAAGTGAAGGGAATCTTCTCAGCCCCTTCCCCACCTGGGAAGTCTGCAGGGTACCCTGTGGAGCCAGCGTGATTATTTCCAGCTTTCCCAGTGCTGCTGCCATACCATCTTGCTCTGCGGTGGGAGCAAGCTGGGGCTGCAGCCAGCTCCTGCCGCAGAGAAAGATCCCACAGTCATCCTGCCATTGGGATTTCACATGGGCAGAAATAGAGCTTTTCTGAGAGAACCCATTGTCTAAACCATGGCACTAATTGCCTCATCCAGCCTACTCTTAAACACCTCTAGGGATGCCTGTAGTGGGGAGGGGAAGAGGGGT
The DNA here is from genome assembly GCA_013390025.1 of Pitta sordida. Classification (NCBI taxonomy): domain Eukaryota; kingdom Metazoa; phylum Chordata; class Aves; order Passeriformes; family Pittidae; genus Pitta; species Pitta sordida. The sequence continues at coordinate 40,101 of WEKX01018746.1, forward strand.
GGGTGCCTGAGAGGGAGATGGTCTCAGCCTTGACGGGGGGCCCAAGGTGGCAGCGGGGGTGGGCAGGGGCACACACAGTCACACACACACCAGTCACCACAGGGCAGCAGTGACATTGCGTATGTGCCAACAGGAAAACCCTGCAAGGAATTGAGGAGTTTTTGCTGTCAAAAATCCATGTGAAAACATGAAACTGGAAGAACAAATATTGAGGTATGAATGTACTACATATGCAGGGCCACTTTATATAGGAAACCTGAACTAATCTTATTTCATACAAGTGTAGCTCTGTCCCAACAACTGCCATGGTAAAAGCAGCCTGTTTAGATGAAGTGCTCCGTGAATTTTAGCTACATCAGAAATAATTAATGGGGAAAAGTAAAGGACATATTTCTTGTCTTTTGGACTCCTTGAAAAATTAGAACTAGTATTTGCCTCACAATGTGCAGAATTTGAAAGCATATAGCTGTTACAGTATATCAATTGATATAAAATAAAAATTATATATAAAAAATAAATATCAATTGATATAAAATTACAGAACTGCTATATCTTCAGATAGAAGAAGTATACAAACTAAATTGAAGGTGTTGAATAATACCTACAAAACTGTTGACCATAAAGATTACAGTTCTTGTATAAGTATGAAGCACTGTGGGGAATTCTATACTAAAAAGCCATCAAAAAAAAGATGTTGGAATAATGGAAGTTACCGTCAAATTTTGTTAGGAAGGTGGGATTTTTGTGTTTTCCCAAATAGGCACCTGCATCCATAGTATTAATTTTTAATATTATGTGTATTATAATTATAATTCACACAACCTCTACACATTGTTAGTATTTATGGATTCAGTGAAACAATAGTCTTCCTATTATCTTTTGCATAAAAAACTTTCAGATATTCTTCATCCACAAGATGGTGAATTGACAGCTACTATTGAAATATGGAAGCAGAATTTATGTAGGACACATGGAGTAATTATTCCCTGCAATATTCACCAATATTTTTGACAGTCATCACTGTGCCTACTTTCACAAGTGCATGAAATAGTCACAAAAAGTAGGACAGTCATGTCTCCAGATTTTGGGATCTGATTGAAAGAAATTATCTTCACTGGCAAAACTAATTAGACACACACAACAAAACTAATAAATTTTCAGAAAATTCCTAAATAACTGGTTATTTTTATACATCATGTAAAGAGCTGTTGAAATAATTAGAACAAAAAAAAGTTCCTTGCCTCCCTTTCATTATGATTACTAAAATATTCTTTACCTCTCACTGTCCGAACTACAGGAATCAATCCCTTGCTACTTTGCAGTTCACCTTCACGACTTCAATACATCGTGGGTTTTTTCCCCCCTGGCTTTACCATATTTAATGTATTCACTGAATTTACCATATTTACCGTTACTTGCTGGATTTTTCTTATCGCGGCATCCATCTGGAACTGACTCCCTGTGATATTTGAGGGATTACAGTATTTACTTTTTGCTACTTCATCCTGCTTGGGCAATAAAATTAAAAAAAAATAAATACACACTTATCAATCAACTATTTGTGATGTACAGCCTATGCTGTGAAATAGATGGAGAGACTGAAATTAGGAGGGATAAGATGTTCACATTTTCTTGGAGTTCTATCTAAAAAAACCACTCTTTTTGAAATAAGCTAACTTTAGCCTTGTTGGCCTTCCATTATGTTTTGTCTTCAAGACATTCCAGGATAGCAGATTACCTGGAACATGATATGTTTCTAATTTGAGGGATTAGCATAATCTGATACCTGACCTTTACCATCAATTCGTTAAACTTCCCTTAATCATCACAGTGCCTACAAGGAAAATTATACTTCTGTATGTAAATGAATTGAAGTAAATGCACCTCCTGACTTTCTGCCCAGATGTTAACATGGGAAAATCTTTCGTTTATTCATGGTAACAGTTATTTTTAGAATAGACAAATAAGGTTGCAATGATTCCAAGTCACGATTGAATTCTCATATTTCCTCTATTTTTTTCCCTGCTTTAGAAAGTTACAATTGATACAACCCACTCACTGCCATTTACCATCCTTAATGATTCCAGAAACAGTGAATAACTATAAATTATCCCCAAGCCAAAAGCAGCTGCCAAGGCTCAAAAACACTGAAAAGTATTTCACTAGAACTTTTATGCCTAAACATGGATTTCAAAGTTTGCCTGTAGACAGCCAAGCATGAGCATCTTGCTGTCTGCTAAAATGTCTGTATCAGTCAAAATGAATTGGTTTTTGATTGCTAGTACACATAGGAATTTGGAGCACACTTTAGAGCATTTATTACCATCTTTACTGCCTACGCCTTGCAATATAGATGGCTTCACAATGGAACATATACTTTTTCACATTGTACAGTATAGCATGGTCATACTTACTGTTTCCTCCCCTACATTTCCCCCCACCCCTTGGCAACAATATGCCGCCTGGAAACTGCCTCTTGGAAATGATAATATAAAAACAATTGCAATTATTAACAGAAAAAGGGGAATATAGCTGAAATCAGTCTTGGTACTTGGTCCCTCCAGCACAATTGTACTTCTCTAAGGCCACTGAACCTGGTATCATCAAAAGAAAATGTCACAGACTCTCAAAAGCAAAGGACAGACAATTCTGCAGATTATTGGATCATGTCCTATTTATAGAAATCTAACCTTTTCAGCCCCAAAGAGAAGGAAACAGAAAAGTGGAGTCGTGTCATAGATCCAAGCCCCAAATTACAGTAATTTTGTACTGTTATTGTATTTTATTCATCACAGAGATTCAGCGAAACACTAAGTGAGTCACCATTAGTATGAGCAACATTTCATTGTCTGTAAATAAAAGTTCTGTACTGAAATGTTCCTAAAAAATAGAAAATGAAAAATCTGAAAAGTTTTTTGCCTTGTATGTCATTTTTAATATTTTTTATACATCAACAGCAAAATTTTTCAAAGTAACTGTTTAAATAACAAGGTAGACTTTGAATAATAACTAGGAAGGGGAAATAAGCAAATTTTGCAATTCTAAAATCAACCAATTTTAATAGTAAATTCATGCCCTAATTTACAACTGATCTGGGAAAAAAAAATCACAGCCAAGACATGAAATGCAGGATAAATAATTATAGACCAAAGAATACAGTCAATCTCAATTGCAAATGAGTTAAAATGGAGCCAGGTTAGGCAGCAGAACAAAGAACTACAGAAGGCAAAACCTTTTGCAGAGCTATCTACATAACCTAGTAGTAATAATAGTTTTGCAGAGCAAAAACTCTGCAAAACCTTTCCATACTTGGACCTAACATTGATGGGCCACAGCATCAGTTGAACAGAAGTAAACTGGTTTCAGTTCTGGATTCTTTCCAAGGCTTCACAAAGAAAAATTATGCTACAAGATCTATTTTAATTAACCTGCCAAAGCATGAAATGGAAGTATTCTGTACCTGAGAACAACAAGCTCCCCCAAGTGAAAAACTAACCATTAATTGTTCATCTCCATTATATTAATCTTCAGCATAATCTTCATCACAGTTCTTTAAATTAGAATTATATCTGTCTTAAAATAAAAAAGTTGGAAGATTTGATATCTCCCTCCTACCCTCAAACTAAGTGCGGATTGCCACGTCTGATATTGCAAATATCTCACCACTAATTCAAACACTGAGAGTTGGTTTTGAAATTCAGTCACTCCTACATTCCACCATATTATGGAAACTACCATCATCTTCAGTGGGCTAACAGCTATGCCTCTTTTAGAGCAAATACAGATGTCTTCAAATGATTAGCCAAGACATACCCCATATACTGAATCATATCACTCTGTAAGGATACTGCCAACCATTCCTAAACTTTAGGTGGAAAAGAGTTAGCTGTATGAAACTATCAACTCATGGCATAAGTTTCTTTCCAACAATCTCACTAAGCTATAACTGTGATGTGATAAGGAAAATATGCATCTGTTCTCAGTTAGAACTGAATGCGTATATACACTGCTTTCATTTTAGCAATTTACTATTAATTTCTTTTAATTAAGTGGTGCCAGCTCTAGATAAAGAGGGCATCCATTGGTTTTATGAAATCTTCCTATCTTTGGGACAACATTATGATTTCCAACAATAGCCTACTTGGCAGGAATGATAGCATATGTCACATGCTATATCATGCTGTAGGTCTTATGTCATGGGATATCAGACATGGTTGCTAGCTCTGGTTGCTTAAGAAAAGTGGGCAGGGGAGGGAAGGGAAGAAGAAATTACCCTGGTTTTAAGCAATAATTAAAATAATTTTTTATTGCATCTGTAAGCAGTTCAGGGTTGAATGTAACAGACAGTATATCATAGAACTTTAAGTAGTATTTAGGTCTGTCTATGTCATAAACAAGTATATCAGCATATTTTTTCTGAATTCCAGATGACTACCTGTAACAAAACACTTTCCTTACAGTAGTGGAAAATACCTATATGTCAGTATTAATTTGATGACTCATATAAGTACTAGGCAATTATTTTAAAGGCAATTGTTTCTGTAATTATAAAGGAAGGCATAGTAAATATGCTAAAAACCCTCTCTATAATCATTAACGTTAATTAAAGATATAAATAAATTAAAAAGGGAGTATATCCTTTAGTGTAATCTAAAAATTTACTCAGTAAATATGAATGCTTTTATATATCTTCCAGCAAGTATCAAACTGACAGTAAGTTTTTTTGCACGCACTCCTGTAATGCTGGGTAAGAATAACTGTCAAAATAAAGATCAGAGAATTAATTAATTCAGAATTTCTAATGAGAGATAACTCACTGGAGTCTTTTCCACTGTTCTCTCTCAGAATAGAATTTACATATTAGATCTATACCATGTGATGACATAACCTGACAATCTTTTGTTAGATCAGGAATTTAAATTCAGGAATGGAAATGAAAATTCCTTTACTCCTCTTCATTTGACACAGTTCATCCATATTTTAAACAATATTCTCAGTCAAACCTCTGTTAAAAAGCTCTATAACATTTACAGGAAAAAAGAAAGAAAGAAAGAAGCCATGCAGACAGAATGGGATATTTATAATTGTGCTCAACAACCAAGCTGACTCTACTGTTTTCCAGACAGGAAAAAACTGGCTTTCATTTTTTATCTTGTAGAGTTCCTCGGTACTTAACAAATAATAAGCATTGCTGAATAACTGTATTTCATAATATGGATGTGGAGAAGTTTCAAAAATAATTGGAGCCATACTTAGTGTAGTATTGGCACAATTTATTTTCCTTCCTTTGTCCTGTAATTTTGTGGTTTTCTATATACAACGTGGCTACAGCGCTCAGGAAAAATAGTCTACATAATGCTACAAAAAACACAGAAAAAAGCCTTGTATAATAACTAAAAAAAAAAAAATCTTTCTCAAAGCTGAGGGTAAATAAAGAAGTGTGTCAAGAATTTATAGTTCTCAAAAATGCAGCTTTTGAAATGTGAAGGAATTACATATCGCAATTAAGGTTCTTTGGGATTGAGAACATTTTGTTTCTTATGCGTACCACCAGTGGTGTACTTTATAGCCAGTCAGCTGACATTCAACCATTTTTTTGTCTACGAAAGACTGTAGAGAGTGTCAAAACAGTTTCTAACTAGGAGATGCTACAAAATGAATTCTTGTTAGGTCTTCAGAGTGACATTTGGACACAGAAGCCAAAGCAGCTTTGGAAGCTTTCAAAAACTTTTGGTGCTACAAACAACAATCTTAATCTCATGAAAACCCTCAGTTAGATAAAGAAGGGAAAAATACTGGACACTGAACAGCAAACTACCACACTAGTTCAGATATTTTGAGGAAACCTGAAGCTCATGTAGGCAAAGAAAACATCAGTATTCTATTGATAACATTTTCCTTCATTGCAGTGGTTTTGTCTGACAAGGTTTCAGACAGAATATATCTCTCAGAACTATCAAACCTGAAAAGCAATTCCAGTGACAGGAATCATCAAAATTGACTTCTCTATTGTATGAGGGCCTTATTTTCTCCTTTTGACAGAAGCTGTTTCGTACTTGGATAATTTTAAACAGAATTTACTATAAAACATGGGTTTTGTGCCATTTAGAACATAAGATTCAGCTTTTTCTTTTACAGGGTGTACCTCTTGAATAACAATATACATTTCTTGCTTGGAGAACATAGCCTAAGACAGCTCCTGCTAACATTAAAATCAAGGTACTGTGATGCTCTCTTTGTGGCCTTTGAGTTGTTCTCCAGTGCATTGTTCCTCCTTTTGTTGTCTCTCCGTCTTTCTAATCTCTTTTTCCCTACACATTTTAACCTTCAGTATTTCTCAAACTGAAGTTAGCGTAGAATATAAAACATTAAATATCAGCAGTAAAATTAAGGCTTTTAAAGCAAGATGTTACAGAGAGCTACTGTTTCTCTGTTCTGAAACCCAGAGGAAAGAGCCAGCTGGAGAAAATAGGTAGGTTGAAGGAAACATAGCGCTACACTTGTTTTGAACATTTTTTCTTCACAAAGCCAGTCAAAGTTATAACTTTCCCCAACCTTTATCCCTCTATTCCTCCTTGCAATAGGTGTTCAGGAGTACAGTTCTCCAGTCCCAGAAGCATCAGCCCTGCAAAGTACAACTAAACAGCCAGTTTCCCTCTGCTTGCTACCAAAGATCTGTGAAGAGGCAAATTCATCTTCCTACTGTCCCAAATACCAGCTGGTGGCTGATGCAAGTCCTCCTTCTGAAATGACCCTCAGTATGCAGAGGTCATCTTTTGTGGGGATACACAATCAACTTACCCGAAAAGAAGCTTTGTTGGAGGAATAGCAACTCTCTACATCTGAAACATTAGGGTGGCACAAAAAATGGGTCAAACAGTATATCTCCATGTTTTCTTTTTTGAAACAAAGCTGTTGAGGAAATCCTTCTATTTGGCTCATACTTACAGGCATATGTAGCTGATATAAACAGCAAAATTACTTTGAGTATCAGCTTAGTTTCTAGGGGGAAAAAATCATGTAATGATTTTTTTCTTGCAAGATTCATTTAGATTTACACACACACTTCTAAGGGATACTTATTTGGAATGTTTCACAATTTTTCTAGGGAGTACTTCCTTTGATTAAGAGAATTATTCACAATACCAAAATTCACAACTAGAAAAATAACTAGGTTTCCCACATTAAATTCAGCAACAGACATCTTAAATGCTGTACTTAAAGTCAAGTCTTCATTTTTCCTCAGCCAAGAAAACACAAAATGAGAGTTTAACTCTTCAATCCTGCACAACAGCTTAGCAGAACTAACTCTTCTATGAAAGAAAACTATAAAATCCATCCTGGTTTAAGGTAGTCCACCCACTATGCCACCATCATCCAATTCTGTGCAAAAGTCAATTTTTTTTTCATGGTTGGAACTGGATCACAGTGCCACCAAAACCAGGCAAGCATTTTCGATTCTTTTCCAAGGGACAGATGCTCTGAGCATCAACCATATATGTATTTTAAGCATCATTGCTTAAACTCAAGGGTTTTTTTGTCTGTTTGTTTCCTTCTTTATCTTTTGTTCACAGGTTACTCTGAGTTGGAGGGGATCTCAAGGATCATCTAGTCCAACTCCCCACCAACTAGACCATGTCACTGAGCTCTTCATCGAGTCTTCTCTTAAAACACCTCCAGGGATGGCGACTCCACCACCTCCCTGAGCAGTCCATTCCAATGTGCAATCACTCTCTCTGTGAAAAACCCCTTCCTAACATTCAGCCTAAACCTCCCCGGCGTAGCTTAAGGCCATGACCTCTCGTTCTGGTGTCGTCAGCCTGAGAGAAGAGATTTACACCCACCTGGTGACAACCTCCCCGCAGGTAGTTGTAAACAGCAATGAGGTCACCTCTGAGCCTCCTCTTCTCCAGGCTGAACAACCCTAGTTCCCGTAGCCGCTCCTCATAGGGCTTGTCCTCCAGTCCCTTCACCTGATGGCCTCCCGCTGCAGCGCAGCTCAGGGGAATCGAAGGTGCAGCATGTGGCTGCCTGGCCTCTCCGTCCAAAACTTTTGTGCTGATGCACATTTAATATTATTATCTGTGGTGCATATTGGTTGAACTTCTAGATAGCAGTCCTGGAACATCAGGAAGATTTGTAAATTGAACACTGTGCAGAACCCAGGTTGTTGACATCAATCCACATATTTGGTCATACTAAACTGAATATCAATGCAAAATATATGAGGGAAATAACAGACTGGATCTGACAGTGATGCCTGTGATAAACACTGTTTTCTCAAGTTCACTCAAGTTTTGCTTACTTTAATTTTTTCATGCTTCGTGATTTTAGCTGTCAAGATGTTTACTATTCATGTTGGCAGACAACAACACTGAAGATATTTCAGAAGCCAGCTGCGAAGGAGGATGTTGCATGTTTTTCGTTCTCTGTGAAATAAAGGGGGTTTTTTTAGGTTTATTTTTATTACTGTTCATATCAATGGCTATTTGATAAATATAAGCTTGTAAAAATAAAGGAAGCATGATTTTCCTTTTATTAATTTTACGAAATAAAAATATCTTAATAGTTTAGCCATCACTAAAATATAATCTTATGTAAGGCAAGCAGATTTATTTTGCTTATCCTTGTAGATTGTTGACATTTTGACAATGTAGTGTTTTTATCATCGGCTTTAAGATCCTGTGTTTATTGAAGAGCCCATATATTATGTGAAGGTACTTTAATTTTTGTGCATATGCTTTAGAATCAGAATTCAGCAAACTGAAGGATATATATTTTCATGGAATTTATAGTCCCTATTTAAATTATATATTTACATATAATTATGTCCTTAAGTTTCAGAAATCCCTACAACATTCCTTTACCAACATGATTCCTATAGAAAAATAAAGATTTATTTAAGTCTAATAACTAGCAACAAAACTGGAATATCCATCAGTGGTCAGTATCCTCAAGGAATTTAATGCATATATGAAAATCATATTCCTAAGATTTTAACAATTGTCAGGACAAAGGTAGAAATTAGAAAATTTAATACCTGAGGCAGATGCTTCCAGGAGCATTCTCACAGAAATAATTTCTCTAGTCCCCTGCTACCAAAACCTGCCCATGTCAAATCTAATATAGCAGGTTCTCTTGTAGTTAAATTTTTCCACTGTTACACTGACTAGATTTTTTTTTTTTATATATATATATCAGGGTTAATGCAACTCCATTAGCCTAATTCTCAAATTTCTGAAAGATTTTATTGTATTTTACCTTATTTTTATGTTCTTCCATCTGATGCCCTTTTATTTTCTTCTTACATAGAAATTTTGAAGTTTTCCAACTTCTTATAAACAAGAAACTGCATAAAGTAACTGTACAAAAAATCGTACACTATTTTGCCCAAATTAATATCTCAATTTCCACTAACTTTGATTTTTCAGACTTCAAAATGAAATGCCATGATGCATTTTTTTAATATCAGAACTTCCTTTTTCCCCTTGTGTCTCAGAGCAAGTTTTATATCTCCTCTTATTAAGGCAAAAATGAAAGTGATATCAAAGTCATCATGAGTGCCATATCTTATTCTGTACTTTTTGTGATTTTTTTATAATCAGCAATGACAAACTTGGTTTTTCTTCTATGCAGGCTGTGGTTCAAATCTTTCACTTTTATTTTCACTTTGTTGCTGGGATTTTAGTCTCATGGTGCAGAGTTCTCATAACAGTTTTAGAGAAGATGTACTGACCGTGCCATGGAGTAGCCCAAAATTTTATGAGGCTACTTTTCCATTTTCTAACTCCAAGGATATTTACCCATGCATATACAAGAATAATTTCTACTTTAAAAACCCTTCAAGTTTTTATTGACAACTTCATATTTTTGAGATACTTTAAAAGCTTTCACTTTAAAGTCAAGATTATTTATTCAGTATTTTAGCAGTACGTTTTTTCTTTTTCAGAGGTGAAAAATATTTTCCTACCAGAGGTCTTTTCTTAATCAGCTTACTTAATCCAGTTCCATTGCTTCACCCAATTTTTGATATTTTACTTTAAACTCTAAACATTTACATTCTTCTGTCACTAAGAAGGTATTACATGCCACATTAACACATATTCAACCCATTAATATTTTCTCAGCTTTTCTAGCAGAAGAGGGAAGCTCAGAACCCTTTGAAAGACACCTGTCAGTTTAGATAAGTCATACTCCAATCAATACTCCCATCTCAAAAGAGGTTTTCCTACAAATTCATTTCTTGATTTCTCTGAAATTTCATCAAGTAATGTTGCCAAAAGATAGCAAGATACAGATAGCACTGTAATCTGATAATGTGTCCTTGTTTTTGCAAAAGTCTGCTTGAAACAAGTTCTGCATGTGCATCCATTGAGTGTGAAAAGCTGCACAAATGTAGAATGTTGCTGCAGGTGCTACAGCCCATTTTTCAGCCAGGCAGGATAACACAGCTAATAACTGAAGTGACTGGATACTACCTTAACACAATAAAGGTCTCCAAGGAAACTTTAATTTGTGTGGTACCAGTTTAAGAGGTCAGGAAACCCACCAGCAGTAATCCCCACAGCAAACAGTAGAGATGCAGAACCAGACCAGAAGTTACCAGTATTTATGTGTTTCAATTAAAGCCTTCAATGTATTTCTCTATATTTCATAACTTCTTTGCTCGCAGATTACATACAAGATAAAATCACATCATTTTGTCAAAGGAGTTCCTGTGATGAAATACTTTGTTACAATGAACATAGACTGGATCAGAACATAATGCAAGTCTTATGGGAAAATGGTAAAGACTAACTGTTCTCAGTAATTTCACACATCGATTGTAGTTAAACATCGGAAAAACTAGAAACATTTACCCAGTAATTTCTAGACACCTGCATTAGGAATTCAGGTGTTTATTTAGCCTAACATTTAAAGTATGCTAATATTAAATGAATGTACTTAAATAGGCAAGATAATTGAAGTACTACAACATGATTTTCACAAGTACATGTAAATAGCATAAATTATAGAAAATATGTTACATAGTTAAGACACTGACAACAGCTCCCACCATGTAGCTGCAACACATGTGGGAATGCGTAACAATGTACTTACTCCTGTGAGAGGGAAAGGATGGACCATGGGAAGAGCATGTTACAACCCAAGGGATCAGAAATTGGGTCATCTATTATTGACGACTATTTGGATACATCTAATCCCTGATATAGTATATTTAATATGGAAAGCAAATACAATACATTCATAATGAGTCTGCTATTAGTAATAAGGTAATTTGATAATTTACTTGTGCACTGTCCAGTAATTTTCAGATTCTTGTTTTTAGATAACCAAGCTGAAATAACCTGTAACCAAGCACAATAACTGATAACCAAGAATAATAGAAATGTATTCTATTTAGGAAAAGTGTAGAAATAAAAGCAACAAAAATCCCACAAATTCAGGCTAAAAGAGGCTTTCTATGAATTAAAAAAAAAAAAAGTCAGTTAAATTATGACTTATTTCTACAACAACTCTGTGAGAAAGCTTTCACAGATGAAGAAAATTACATGTAGCTTATGTTATAAAAAATGCTCCGTAACAATTCACAGAAACTTATAAAGAGTACTGAACATGGGACAAGTTCAAGCAGCCTATCTGGCTAGCAAGTCCCTCTTCAAAAAAAAATCCCTCAAAGTTTATTCATAAAATTAATCAAAAAATTGAAGTCACATTTTTAGCAATTAGGACATCCAAAGGATTTTGTATCTACTTGGGAAGAAGTCCTGAGGGATAGTACACCAAATATTTTCTCTCTTATTATTTATTTGTTATAAAAAGATATAATTGATGAAACTAGTTTTCAATAAACAAAAAAAACCCTCATCAAAACCGCCCAAATGAAAAAAAAAAAAAAAACATTGCTGGTAACATAGAAAATACCATAAATACATTATAAATGTTCCCTTTAAGCTAATATTTTCTATCATGAATGTTAAATATTTTATACCTATTCCTACTTTAGTTCCCTTTTAGCCAGACTGTAATCAGTTTTATTCTAAGAGTCAGGTTACTCTGTTTGGTCAGTGAAAAATTTTTCGAAGTGTGCTCCCAAAGCTTATATGGAATGTTTCACATCTGTTTGGTCCTTTCATTACTTTGTTCATTTTTGCTCTCCCAGTTTCCCCGTAATAAAATTGATATCATGTCTAACTACAAGCTAGAGGTGAGAAACTAATTAGTGCTTACACAGCGCTTTAAACATGGAAAGCGCCACATAAATTTTAAGCTCTCAGAGATTTTCAAAACACACTCAATTTCAAAATACATTTTTCATCACTATTATTTAAAATTTATATTGGTCTAATACCTTTCTTTAAAGCAGGATATAGACTGTGTTTAAGTAACATTTATAAGTACACATTTCTAATAAGACAATAGTATCATGAAGCCAGTGTTAGCACGACTGAGTTGTGGAAAGGATCTTTATCAGAATCTGACCTATATTATATCTGTGTGTATGTGGCAGGTTTTGCAGTGATTCATCAGTAGCAATATAGCATACATCAATCATTTTTTAGATTTGGAGGAGATACAAACATTTGGGAAAAGGTATTGCCTACATGCACTGAGACAAGAGGAACAAGAAGATTTTTTTTTAATGCCTTTTTATCTACTGATGCTACCTGTATCTTTCCTCTGGAGAAAGGGAGAGTTCATGATGTGATATGTATGCAAAAAATATAGTGTGCCAGAAATAATTATTCAAATCTGACTGAGAAACTTTCACACCCTTCAGAGTGCTGGTAAGGAAAAACAGTAAGATACTCACATTCTGGATGAGGCTCTACATAGGCAGATGCTACCACACCAAAGGGCTGAGGAACAGATACACAATGAAAGTGTTCAATATTACCTCAAACCTATTAGCTAATCCTTGCAATGACAATCCTTCACAGACTTTGAGACAGAAGCAATAAATGAGGGGACTGTACAAAGCAAAGAAGCAGCAGGTCACCAATATAACTATCACCTGTTTGTTCTCAGACTTTCCAGTAATTACTAATGCATCAATACCTGGAATAATTATTCTTCCCTTATAAGGAAAAATTGTTAAACAATAATATCTATCTGCATTCTGATTAAGTGCAAAGTGCATTCAGATCCTTTATTTGATCCTCTGTATGTAATTCCCAGCAAGCAGCAGCAACCTCAGTATTTCCACAGCACAAAAAGTGTATGACATTTGTGTCACAGAGGCCACAGATAACCAGAACAACAGAAAATGTTCCCATTATTTCTGATTTTGTAGGTTTTCTATTACATGTTGTACACATTTCATTCGAACATAGTATTCTTAATAAAAATGCTCAGTTTTGCGAATCCCATTTTGCCATGGAGGAGATATCAGATTAAAAAAGAATATACCAACACAAGGAAAAATACTTCCCCTTTTAACCACTCAATTATCTCAGAAGATAACACTGGAAACATATCCACCATCTGTAAAAGAAACATGGTCACATTCCTTTCTCAACTACTTATCTGAAAAGGTGCAGACTTGTATGAAGTATCCAACATGTTAAAAGAATCTACTCCAGAGCTGAGTGGCAAATTGAAACAGGGGATCGTCTTCCCATTTATTTTTGAAGAGGCAATTGAGGGAGAGTATTAAAAGCAATCCGAAAGGAAACCTGCAATTTCCCCTTTGTGGATGATTGTTATGTGAGGATTGATCTGAGGTAATGCCAAGATGTAATTAATTTAAAATTGAAGTTGCCACTGTAAAAAATTAAACTCTAAGTATTATTATGAATAATCCCTCGACATCAGTAAATATAAAAATAACCAAATAAGGAAAAACACACATATATAATTCAATTAGGGAGATACATATCATATCACATGAAAGTCTAACTATTCAAATCTCCTCGACAATAAAAAGCAAACCCACAAAACAAACAAAAAAATGAACCAACACCCAAAAGACCCCCATTTACTAACTAGCCATGGAAAGAGAAGGCTCACAGAATCATTTCCCATGTAAATAATGTGCCTAGTTGTATAGAAGCATCATTTTTAATGCAGGAAAAAAATCATTGCTTCTGAGGAGCACAAACTACCATTTCAAATATACTCAGTAGGTAAAAATCCTTACTAAAAATGCACCACTCTTACAGTGGTGCTGTTCAGAATTATGCTGTCTTATAGATTTATACCTCTTAATATGACTTTGAAGTATGCAATCTATATCTATGTTTGCTCTAAAACTTTTACAAATTCTGGCTCCAATAACAGCTCTTTGTTTAGCAAAAATTTCCAGCAAGAAATTCTACACTGCCAGTTTTTCGTACCAAGACTTAAGAAGTTTTCCCAATACCTTTCTTGGTTGAAAAATAGACTATTTTGTATCATAATGAAAGAAGAATTTTATCACATGGTATATAAATGATAAACTTGCTTTTACAGAAAAGTGATAGGTACTTTCTTCAAATTCTCATGATCAGTCAAATGCTTAAATCCTGTAATTCTTGTTCTGCTTCCAGTTTGTCATTCTGAAGATACTGTGATCATATACTGGAAATTCTCATACGAGAGTCATAACAAATTTTTGAAATATGAAAAACTTTTAAAAAGTTTACTGAAATTAAAATGGCAGCACTTAAAAAGACTTCCAAGATTCCATGTGGAAAAAAATAAAAGAAAAAACACTCCACTCTCACTTTATAAATTAAAATAAAAGAATACATTATTAAATGTGATTTTAGTTATTAAGAACACTACAGAATGACATCCCTGGAAGAACTGAGGAAATTAAGAATAACTTTATTCTTAACAATACAAAATAAGCTTAATTGGAAACACTGATCAAGGAATTATCTTCATACTTTTAATATTCTAAAAGCAAATCACAGCTCATATTAATTAATCTGATTATGAATATTTTCTGTGTCATTAATTAAATTTTTTGTTAACAGAATATAGAATATAACCATAAAATACATCAGAGTTAGGGTTGATAGTTTGTTGTTACTTTTTCCTAAACAGGTTACTGATTACACTACCATAAATTGATAGGTTTAATTAGCTAAACCTGGGTCTGAAATGCAGGGGGGGTTTCTACTTTTTCCTTTTTTTTTTTCAAATATTTATTCTTTTCTAAAGTACTGAAGGTTCTGGTGTCAAAACAAAGGAAATATTATAAGCTATACTAGAATACAAAACATATACAGAATCTGAGACGCACATTTGTATAACACAGGCATTTCATTAATGTATGTAAAAAATTGGAATTTATACTTGCATAAAAATACATTAATTTCTCTTTTTTATTGATCATGA
Organism: Pitta sordida; assembly: GCA_013390025.1. NCBI lineage: Eukaryota > Metazoa > Chordata > Aves > Passeriformes > Pittidae > Pitta > Pitta sordida. Next base: position 55,425 of record WEKX01018746.1, read on the forward strand.
AAAGGCTAATAAATTAGCTTCTTAATTGTCAGATAATGAAGCATGTTTTTAAAAGTATTTAAATTTTAATAATAAGATCTCAATCCCACTGCCTGTCTGTAGCAACCAGAGGAGATTTTTCAAACTATATCATAAAGCAACATCAAAATTAAAGTAACCTCTGTCAGAAGTAAAATCATGGAGTAATAGGATCAGCTCTGGGTTTCAATGTAGTCACAACTAAATTCTCTTGTCCAAAGGCCACAAGGCTGAGACCTGAAGAGGGCTGTAAAGGAGCTGTAGGTAGGATGGACCTCAGAAATTGGACTTGGACCTTTCTGAAGCCAGCGTGGAAGCACAGAGAGGGCAGCAACTTGTGGCACCAGTGTCTCTTCCCTTGCCAGTGTACCCCCCAGCCTCTGCTCATTGCAAAAGAGTTTTCACAGAATTATAGAATCACTAGATGATCCTTGTGGGTCCCTTCCAACTCATAATATTCTGTGATTCTGTGATTTAGGTTGGAAAAGACCTCTAAGATTATTACGTCCAAATTTTGATCTCTACCTTGTACCAGGTATGTGGCCTAAGTGCCAAGTCCAATCATTTCTTGAACATTTCCAGGGATGGTGACTCCACCACCTCCCTGGGCAGACCATTCCTATGTTCAACAACCATTCCTGTGAGGAGATTCCTCCTGATGTGCAGTTTTAAACTCACCTGGTGCAGCTTGAGGCTCATCCTGTAACTAGTTACCTGGGAGAAGGAAACATCCCCCCTCTTCACTACACCCTCCTTTTGAGTAATTGTAGAGAGCAACTACATCTCCCCTGAGAATCCTTTTCTCCACGCTAAACAACTCCAGCTCCCTTAGTCACTCCTCATAGGACTCATACTCTCTAGACCCTTCACCAGCTTCATTGCCCTTCTTGGGACTTGATCCAGCACCACAACATCGTTCTTGAAGTGAACAGTCAAGAATTGGACAGAGGATTTAAGGTGTGGCCTCATCAGTGCTGACTACAGGGGGACCATTACTTCTCTGCTCCTGCTGGCCACACTACTGCTGATACAAGCCAGGATACCATTGGCTTTCTTGGCCACCTGGGCACACTGGTGGCTGTTGCCCAGTGTCCTCCTCCAGGTCCTCTTCCACTCGGCAGCTTTCTAGGCACTCTTCCCCCAGTCTGTAGCACTGCATGGGGTGGTTGTGCCACAAGTACACAACCCAGCACTTGGCTTTGTTGGACCTCATACAAGTGGTCTCAGCCCATTGATCCAACCTGTCCAGATCCTTCTGCAGAGCCTTTCTACCCTCCAGCAGATCAACATTCTCACTCAACTCAAATGTCCTTGTTTGAGTGGGGTTTTTTCCCTCTGGCAGCAGGGTGGGGGGGCAAACTAGTGGAGCTAACACCAGGCAGCTGCTGCCTGGGCCTCTGCCGCTGCCAAGGATTCAAGGTCAGAAGCAAATAGAGGCGCCTCTGTGATAACATATTTAAGAAAGGAGAAAAAAAAAAAAAGTAGTAAAACAGCAAAGAAGATGGCCGGGAAGAGCTTGTGAGAGGTTGAGCAGCCATGAAGGCACCACAGCCAGGCCAGCCAGAGGAGGGGTAGGAAGGCTNATTTTATATTTCCCACTTGTAGCTTGCCTTGTTTTGCCTGTGATAAACCTTTTTCCCAGTTTTTTTTTCTGGGAGAGGTTGTGGGTGAATCTCTGGCATCCAGTTAGGGTCAAACCACAACACCAGCAGATAAACACCCAACCCAGCCAACTCCGCAAACTTACTGAGGATCTACTTGATCCCCTTGTCCAGATCATCAGTAGAGATACTGAACAGGACTGGGGCCAATATTGATCCCTGGGGAACCTCACTAGTGAACGTCTGCCGACTGGATGTGGTACCATGCACAACCACCCTCTGGGCCCTGTCATCCAGCCAGTTCTTAACCCAGATCCCTCTATGGAGAAAGCCATCTCCTGCAGTCTAATGCCCTAGTGTCTCATTACTTCACCTGTGCCTAGGAGTCATTCATATAACAACTACTCACCTTCTGCACCTAAGGGTAAGATCTTTCAGCTAAAGCTGAGCACTGAATGCATTTGGGAAGAAGAGAAGGAAGAGTTTTCTTAAAACTCACTTCTAGATATACATAAGGCATCTTTAGATAGTTCAGAGTGAAAGAGAGCCAAAGGACCACACCATATACCTTGGTTGTTGGTACTTGTTCCCTTTTTACAAAGGTTGTATGTTTACATGACTTAATTTCACTGTCAATTGAAATTCTAGTGTGAAAATTTACAGTTTTTCAACCTGCATGTACAAAAGAACTTTTATTCAAGCTTAAAATGCTTTTAAAGTAAGTAACCTAACATCTTATGATGGAGAAAACTTAAATACACATAAATGACTTGGAAGAAAGCAGTTAACCCACCCTTTTATAATGAGTGTACAGGAGGCAAATTTTTGTTAGATTGGTTGGGTGTGTTTTTTTAAGCTAATGTGTATTGGGCTCCACAGCATAACAGGAAATTTTCAAGCCTGTATTTAGAGAAGATAGAACTTGCTCTGATTTTTTTGTCTCAGTATATTAAGTACTGATGGCGCAATGACTACTGCCATTACGCTGATAGTTTTTCCCCTCAGATGGGATTTCTTTATATTAGCTAAATAACAACCTTTTCATTTATCCAGTTTTTCAATTAGTCTCATTCGCTGAATAATTGAAGAACAGAATAAGAAGAATAATTGCAGAAAAGAAACTTATAAAGTCAACATCGTTCTTATTAAAATCTAAATGCTGTATTTGATAAATAACTGAAATCCTCTTTTGAAGTAATGATCACTTTAAGACAAATATATTTGTGCATATTTAGAAATTAAGACCATTTAAATTTTTTAACTGAAATCAAGGTCAAAACAGACAGAGTTTAATAAATCTGCTCACTTACACTTGCACAGTTAAAAGACAGCAAAGCAAACAGGCAAAGGATTCCTTACAGGAGATTTTGGTCCACTTAGGATTTACTAGGAATTCAAATACCTCTGGGAAAAATTTGTCTAGGTGTATTTCCATGCTGATGGCATGTTGGTACTCTGTATTTCTAAGCAGCTAATATAAAGAAGAAGAGAAAACGCTACAGTTAATGAACAGATTTTTTTAAAAAGGTAGCATATAGATTACCAAACACAGAAAATATTGCTAATATTGTGGTATTTCTAGAGGCTGCAATTTTGCAGATCTGTTATGTTGACACTAGTGCAGTGCCTCTGACGTAGGAGAACACAAACATTAAAATCTATGAGGCAATAGAGAGACCAGGTAAATACACAGGGAGAAAATAAACTAGACCTATAGATAGTAAAATATGGTTGAAAAAAAAATTGGAAATAAAAAGGCAGTACATCGTGGATTCTGTGGCTTAATTAAGATAACACGGAATCAGAAATACATAAAGATGAAGAGACTATTTTAAATTAAAAGTGTAGAAAGAATCACATACAGGAAAAAATCCCCAGCCTCTTAAAAGTTACATCACACACTCTCTACTTCCAAATGTTTTTTACATCCTCAGCCATAAAATCTTGCAATATTTTTGAGAAATATATCAAATCATTCCTTTTCTGCATACTAATGTTTGTGTTTCAGCGAATGCATTTTTTTCTCCTTGTTTTTACTAGTTGAGAAGTAAAAGCATATTGTATTGAATGTGTTCTTACCTGTCTTGAAAAGCTAGCTTGTCTGTCACTTGTTCAAGAAACCTTGATCCGATGCTTATAACAAACCCTCTAACCTTACATGAAACCCTGTACTATGGGAGAGGTTCTCATTTCTGTTACTTTTTTATACAAAAAAATACAGATGACAGATCCTTTCACAAGGTAGCCCAGAATGTCTAGTTCTTGTCACAATGTTGTCATAGTGATAGTGACATCAATATACTTCATGACAATCAGTACTGCAATTTTTCTAGAGAAAACACCAGCATTGATTCCTGAGTGTAATTTTATTGATTTCCTTTTCAAATCTTATTAGATTAATTTGGTTTGCACTATTCTTTAATTCAAATGTGACTGCACTAAATCTTTTGGTTGTAAGCAGCCTTGATAAAAACAAAAAAAGCAAACAAACAAAACCAACTGAAACTAAAATAAAATTTTAAAAATTGACTGTAAACTTTCTTGATAAAAATTAAAACTTCTACTATTTGTTAGTATAACAGATAACTGATTCTGTCACTGCCCTCATAATAATTTTTTTCAAAAAGGGATGCTAACAGTGTAAAGTGCTATGCACACAGTAAAAGGAGAAAACAGTCCCCTAGAAAAACTCAATACGTATATTCTCGGTCTAAAGTATTCTACTGTGAAAATACTGTATGCACACGAAAATCCATCTATTTCATGATCATTCCTCTTATTATTATGGCAACCATCTTCAGCTCACAGCTTCTCACCTTCCTGAAACTTTCCATATTTTCCTTCAATAGTTGCTACACAACATACAATCATCCAGGTTCCTAAGACAAGAAAGTATATTCCATATTTTTGTCACTAAGAGTAAACAAGGCTGCTGTTCACCTCTTATTGATCTAATCTTTGTGCTATATGAAATCTGAAAAGACAATTGTGATGTTCTCTGTTGGTAATAGAAATAACTTCCAGACAACAAATCACAAGCTTTCGTGTTGGTTTCAAATGTTTCTTTTGAATCATATGACTCTAAAAAAACCAATGTTTTCTGCTGTTAATTCTCACAAGCAACATGCAATAGCTTGAATCCTGAACCAGACCACCTCTTTTTTCCTGTTTGTTCAACACATTAAATGGAAATTAACCCAATACACCTCTCCAGTTTCTAAACAAAAAGAAAATATCATCATACCGGTACACAAATCCAGTATGTTCCAATATCGTGAACATTTGATGTATTTGTAACTGCAAGTATTTGAAATAATAGCCACAGTTGAATAAAGAGAAATATAGAGAAGTGGGATAGGTTTTAGAAACAAGCTAAATTTCCTATCACTTAATATTAGCCACACTTCCTCTGAAATTCAGATTGTTATCTCTACTTCATACTACCTACCAAAGCAATTCACTCTGCTCTGTGAATATCTTTGTTAACTGGGATCACTCCTTCTCCTAAGGTGCCTTTCTCTCCCATCCATTAACTATGTTACTTTTGTCTACCATAATCTATTGTTATTTCAAACTGGACACATTGCTTAGTTTGGGTCTTTTAAAAGGATCATCCCATCACACATAAATACAAACCCGTATGTGTTACATCCAATCAAATGAGCAGGTAGTAGATTTTGGGAAAAAAAGTTGCTACTACCTATAATTAGCAAAATGTCTATAATCAAAGACTTCATAATCAAAAAAAGCTTTTGAAACTCTGAACAT
>WEKX01018749.1:0-13836 GCA_013390025.1 Pitta sordida
CTGTGAATTTGTGAATCTGTGAAATGTGCTTACAAAAATGACTTTTTAAACCTGTTAAGATCATCCTCTCCAACACGCATTAAAAATCCCATAACTCACCTGCACAAACAATTTATGTGCCACAGGACTAAATGCAATGACAACTTATGAAATAACATAAATATAAATATCATCTGCTACACAGGCAAACTCAACTCTCATAGAGTAAAATACAGTGATGTAAATTATTACATTCTTACTCACTTGCCTGGCTACCCCCAGTAAAGAGTGAAGGTATACACCGTGTCTTACTGATTAGAAAAATTTAAGACCCAAGCTGACAAAATTAAAGAGGAAGTTATTTGAAAAATAGCTGAAGAAGACTGAATGAGTAATCTTTATATAGACACTGGGAATCTTTCAACCAAATCCTTCAAGGTATCAGTCCTTGGGTATGAAGGTTTGAACACAAAAGGGCAACCTTCATTTCACAGAATATGCTGAGTTGAAAACGACCTACAAGCCTTATTGAGTCCAAATCCTAGCCCTGCACAGGACCAAATCCATGATACATATTAAGACTGAGTTAAATTGAAAATCATAGCATTTGTTACGTCTTATGATTCTCATGAGAAGGTTGGATGAACATTTCTGAGAGCACAGATTTTATATTTCTTGACAGTACTAACATTGGCTGGGACAGAATTACTTGATTTTCTTAATGGCAGCTTGCATGGTGCTATATTTTAGATTCATTACCAAAACAGCATTGATAACACATCAGTGTTTTGCCAAGCAGTGCTTAGACAGCATCAGGGCCATTTCTTATGATGCCATGCCAGTGAGTAGACTAGGAGAGCAGAAGAAGCTGGGAGGAGACACAGCTGGGACAGCTGGCCCTAACTAACCAAAAAAGTATTCCATACCATATGACATCATGATTAACATAAAACGAGGAGGAAGGGACCAACATTCAGAGTCAAGGCATTCACCTTCCCAAGTAAGCATTATATAATGAGGCCTTGCTATGCTGGAAATTGCTAAACATCTGTCATGATGGGAAGTAGGGAACAAATTCTGTATCTTGCTTTGCTTGTGTGTTCACCTTTGCTTTACTGATTAAACTGCACTTATTTCTACTCACAAGTGTTCTCACTTTCATCTTTCAGATTCTCTCCATTATCCCATGGGGGCAGGGAGTGAACTAACACCTTTGTGGGTCCTGATTGCCTAACCAGGTTTACTCACAATATAAAGTAAGTCTGTATATGTAAGGGTTTAAGAAAAGGAAGAGAGTTTTTAGATGTATATAACATGGGACAAATGAAATACAGTCAGCCCTCTTCCACTTCATGCTCCCCAGATAGCGGTTTCGCATCTTCGCTGTGTAATTTTTCAGTGATTAAGGAGGCCCGTTTCAGGACTGTGCATACGCGACCTGACACACAGGAATATTCAAAGTAGGCAGTCATGAATATGCAAATCCCCCCCCCCGCCACCCATGACGTTGCCGCCCGTGCCCTGCAGTGCCTCCTCCACGTGATACAGCTGCCCCATGGGGCAGAGAAGCTATGCACGCCAGCCCCAGCCAAGCTGTGCCATACCAGGCATGACCCCTGGGAGGCAACACGGCAGGAAGAGCTCAGAAGTCCATACAGCCCCGGGGTGCCCCTCCACCCACTGCAGCTGCCCCATGGGTGAGAGGAGACTGGTTTTGCTCCCCCAACCACGCGAGGAACTTCCAGAAACACACTGCTCCGGAGCTGAGGGGGCAGGGCAAATGGGGCCAAATTTGCATATTAATGAGCTGCCACTCTACACTGATGGAGGTCTGCATAGGGAGGGGTCAAAACCCACAGTACTGTGGTATAGGAGGCCCAACTGTGTAATATCGGGAATATGAATAGTACGTATTATACACATGTGTAATGTGATATTTGGCAACATATGAATTTTAACAGCTTTCACTTGGAAGCACTGTCACTTGAAAGTGATGGACACTTTGCTAATTGCTTCTAGCAGTACATGCTGTAATATACAGCTGTAAGTATCTTCTTTTACTTCTGAAATTTCTGCATGAAGTGAATGAAGTGAAATTTCTGCATTGTTAAATGTTAGTCACATAAGCATGCACATCACATGGTTGGGATTAAATTTTAAAGTGTTTGTTGGCATTTTCTGACAGCAGTCTGAAAAGACTAAGGATAGCAATTGCTCTTGACTGTTCTGATACTTAACATACTTTTGTTTTTAGAACTCTAACCTCCCCAATATTCCTACAGGTGCCAATCCACACTCATACCTAAAGCTTCCTAATATAAAATAACCTGTAATATAACCTTTTTATTTTCCTTTAACAGGAATTTTATGATTCTAATTTTCATTGAGGCGTACACGTCATGAATTCAGTAAACACCTGTTGCCTACCTAGAAGTTTGCAAGAACTACTGCACATGTTAGGCACCCTCCCAGGCAATGACACCTTTCACAACAGGGTTCAGTACAAACACAGAAGTATGTCTTTGCATATCATAATTAAAACATCAGTCCCATTTACCAGCATTCGTCATTGACATGTTCTGTTCAACACCTGTCTTTCCTCCCTACTGTGCCCTTTCTCCTCTGAGTGTTCGCTTCCTGCTAGACTGTCTTCACACTTCCCTTCAAGGATCAAAATATTACGCCTCGGGCAGCAAAAAAAAAATTTACACTATGCTGCAGACAGTAAAAATATCACAAGTAGTACTTCCCATTAGTCATGCCACAGACCACATGCGGTAGCAAGTAAAAGTTCAGTCCCGCAACAGGGAGATAGTCAGGACTGACAGCATGAAGAGTCTCAAGATCCTGCTGTGAATTCAGTAGTTTGCTTTTCTGAAGTTAGTCTTGACACTTCAGTACTAAGACTCCATACACTATGAGCAAGAATGCTGGTTATTTTTTAACAAGACAAAATTCACCACCAAGAAACTCCACATTTCAGTTTGAAATGTATTTTAGGTGGCAGGTTTAAAATTGAATCTATTGTGTCTAAAAGAGACATCAGTTTGTGCTGAAATTATGTATCTTAAACACTGAAGTAAACAGCTACAATATTTTAACCTCACTGAAGATACAGTTCACAAAACAATAAACAATTCAAATAGTATTTTAAAGTTAAATTTCAAATTAACTAATTACTTAATATTATTGAAAAAATTATGTTAGTCAATTTTAAAATTATATTTTTACTAACAACTAGTATCTAGCCAGAATTATAGTTTGATTTAGTGAATACATATCCATCTGCTCTAAGTCTACAATCATTCATCAATATCCCTGATGCCAGACTACCAGTTAATCCAACCTTGGCGCCTTAAACATCTCCACACAGGCCTTTATCATTATATACAATAAACACAACTACAAAAACATTGTCTTTTTATATCCCTCTACACTCCATTCTTCAGGACGCCACTATGATCTCATAGTTATCTGGCAGAACTAGCCATGTCTCTCTACATGATTCTGAAGGACATCATGGCCTGCCACAGATAAGCCTATTAAACTATCTCTGTATCACCACTCCACATGATTTGAGCAGTAGCAGTCAGAAATAGACCATTAATCCACAGCCTCTGAAGCTTTAAGTGCATTCTCAAGGGCTATGCTGAACAGCTTCTTGGGTGCAGGGACTTCAAGTACTACATTTCCATTCGGAAACTTGACTGCATTCTGTTACGATTAGTAAATATCAAATACAATTACTGCTGAGGAAGACTTTGGAGAACTATGAAAAAAAGCACTGACATTTCAGTCTACCTTAAAGCCAATGGAAACTGTCATTAAAAAGGTCTAACTGGCAGCTGACATCCAGGAATCAAGGAGAGATGGCTTCAGGTCATTTGCTCCTGAAGCTGTAAAAGTGCACTGACAACACAACATTAGTAAATCTGCTCCTTGCTGACTGAGTAGCTGTGGTGTTACACAGCTGTATCCCAGGTACCACAGGTAGTGGTATTAAATGAAAGCTAGAAGTTACTAGAAGCATTATGATAATATTCTTTATTAAAAGACTAAATTTGTCTGCGAGAGTCATTAACCAATCTACATTTAAAATTCACATTAATTCCTTGACTTTGATATCATCTGTAACACTTTACACAATCTAATTATTTAAAGTGGGAGTGGAGGAGAACCCCTGAACCAGTGTTTACACTAATTTAAATCTCAGGTTATAGGCATTTCAGAGGCCTGTAATGCCTCAGAGGCACATTTACTTGTGCCCCCATAATTCACAGATCCACAGAATATTCTGAGTTGGAAGGGACCCACAAGGATCATCGAGTCCAACTCTTAAACTGCACCACTGCCTCCCTGGGGGGAATCAAACCCGTGGTCTCCTGCATGAGAGGCAGGGACACTCACCACTGTACTTAAGTGGATTTCGATCCAAATCTATGTTTCCTGATAGATGCTAAATCAAATTTTCTCAGTCATCCAAATGAGTCTCCACCCTTGACTTGGGTCACCAGAACAGCTCTTGGTATTATCATTCATCCCATTACTTACACATAGTAATGTCTTTTCCTTTTGTTGTTTTCATGAACAAGCTCCCGATAGGAATGTCCCTTTAAAAATCTAACAGCACAATAATTTTATATCCAAATCACCATGTGCAATGTGCCACTGCTGAACTCCAGCTGTTACCGTATCTATCTGAAATCCATCATGGTTTGCTCTGCTTTCCTCCAAGTTGTCGTCTATAGGTTTTGCTGCTTCTTAATTTGCCTTTTTTCCCAGACCATTAAACTAGACAATGCAGAATAACCTTACTAAAAAATACTGCCGTGCTGTAAAACAATAATTTGATCCTCATTTGCCCTAAATCCCTTTTTAACTCAGTATTTATGTAATCTCTTTAATACATGGGGTCTTTACTATGTCTTCTTCAAAAATCTTTTAGATCCTAAATCAAGTACAGAAAACCTCGTGTTTTACAGATGCACGGAGGCAAGTCAAGTTACTTCCCTGCAGAGAGCAAGCTGTTAGAGCGTGTGTCAGACGGCGACCTGGGTCACTGAGCGTTCAAGGCCAGCCAGGGCCAGTCGCGCCGTGGGGCAGAGGCACGGCCGGAATACGCTGCACCCTGGGCTCCAGGGACATCGACGGCAAGGAAGGGTCGAGTCAAAACGGCAGAGGTGGACGTTCCGGGGAACTTCTGAATTAGAGAGTTCCTTGTTACGCTACACTGTGTTAACGTGCCCACCGTCCCACCCTCTTCCGCCCCTCGGGGCAGGGATGCCGGTAGAGGTGGCACGGAGGGCCCTAGACCGGGGGTCGCCGCCGCCTGTACTCACTGCTTGTAGGGGTCGTGGAAGGGCAAGGCCAGCCAATCTCCGTGCATGTCGTGCATGTAGCCCACCATCTCCTCGGCGCTGTGGTCAGAGGAGATGAAGACGATTTCGAAGGGGGCAGGGGGCTCAGCCTCCTCCAGCAGCTCCGTGTAGAAGTCGCAGAGGACTGGGGTGAAGTCGCGGCACGGCGAGCACCAGCCAGCGGAGAAGTACAAACCCACGACCTTGTTCTGCAAGGCCTCCTCGGGGTCCACGCTGCGGCCATCCCTGCTGACCAGGAGGCGCCCGCTGAACACATCCACCATGCTAACACCGCCCGGACCCGTCACGGGCAGTGGAGCTGAGCAAGGTACCGGGCGCTGCGACCCTCAGCGGTCCCGCAGCTCCCCTCCACACCAGGACCGACCCTCCTCCCTCCCCGACGCTTAACCCACTCAGAAGGATGGATCAGGGTGACAGCCCTGCAGACACACGAAGGCTCCCATCCCTTTAAAACCACTCGGAGCCGCCCGGCGCTCAGTGGCAGCCAGTACGCGGCCCCGCCCCGGCCCCTTCTCATTGTTCCAAATCGGCTTATTGGAGGAGGCAAGTACAGTTCAAGACTTGCCGGAGATACCGAATTTTCAGTAAGTTTAAGCAATAATCGACTGCACACCAACGTCGGGTCCTTTCAGCTTCCCACGATCTTCGCCGTCTCTGCTTGGTCAGCTGTGGCACCAAACTTCTTTATTATCATATGTCCAGCGTTGATTTTGTGCACATCATCATTGTTGTCTCAGAGATTATTTCGTATGCAAATTAATATTTACAAATCAAGTCTTTTTATTTCTGTCCAAGTATATCTGGACTAATATGCTATTAAAATTCTGATATTCTACCGGGAAAAAAGTCACTCAGATGTTTGAAAAGTGATTTTTATTCAAATGCAGCATTTCTTCATTTGCATGGACTGTTGAGCTATGTTTTTTCAAACCAAAGCATCTGCTTCCAGTACAGGAAGGATATTTAAAACATAATCCTCCCAAATGTCACATCTATCAATCTTTCCTTCAACTTTTGAATGCTGTTTCATGTTGTCCCCCCCTTCTGACTTCCACCTGAAGAAAGAATTTCATCTAATAAACATTTGCAATAAACAGTATTGCAAAAGAATAAAAAACCCCAACCCAGTAATGCAGTATATGTTTGTTGTAATCTAATACAGCAGCAGCAGCATGGCAACAAGTAACATTTGTATCTGCATAAGTGGAAAAATACTGTAGTAAAATTCTGCTCCAGTTCATTTGTGTTCAGACATACTTTTCACTTCACTCTAGCCCTTTAGCTAGAGTGCATGTAACTAAGTGGACTTTATTGTTGTTATATTTTGTGACAAGACCTCTGGCTAGATGCATTCCTTTCAGGGTTAGAGTTATCCAGCATTGGACACTGCATTGATGCTCCTTATGAGAAGTGTGAGGCTGCATGAGGCTTCCTGCAGAATCTGGCTCAGGCCTCTGCAGTCATTAGCAAGCACCACCTAATTCTATTCCTTTGCCAGAACTTTGGGTGGAAGAAGAAGGTCTGGTAGGTCACAAGCAGTCTGACACAAGGAGGAACTCTGGAGTTCAATAATAGTTTCACTTGCTTTAAGTAATTATAAAAGCAATTGACCTCTGCACATCCTTTTCTGTTGAAACTTGAATAAAGTCTTCAGACATGGAGGGGACAGCCTACATCTGCTCCTGCCCATTATGTTAGCAGCCTCTCTTCTACCTAGATTGAATGATTTAATCAAACCAAAGATTTCAGGCGATTAGTCACAACATTAGTTTTGATGGTGAGATATTTTAAAGAATTTAAAGAATTATATTCCTTTTCAGAAGGGGAAAGGACACTACTAAAAGGCTTGTCATGTATAATGGCATCATTTCAGCCTAATAACATTTTTCCTGCTTCATCTTTAAAAGACACACTTGAAATGAACTATTGTTTCATTAAATTATGTTTATTACATGTAATAATAATAATAATAATAATAATAATAATAATAATAATAATAATGTGATTATTACATATTTGGAATGTAACACCAATACAGAGCATGCTTTGAGTAGTTTCCTTTGGTTTTGTACTACCCCCATTCCAGCTTCCCACTCTGTATCTGTCTTCATCAGCAAAAAAGGAACAGGACCTGGGGAGGCCAATGTAAGTTTTGCAGTGCTGAAAGCTCAACATTTTCCTCCCAGCAAGAAAGCTGCTGATGCAGCCATGTTGCAGCTGCTAGTCAGAGCTCCTAATAGGGGTTTTGGTAGAGCACACAGACTTCACTGCAGTCCCTTGTCTCAGCGGTTTGCAGGCCGTCTCCAGAGAGTCTTCTGTCTAGCATGCTCACTTTCACATGTAATCTCTGGCTTTGCTGTTTGCACAAAGAAATGTTATTTTAAGGCTGAGATTGCCTGTCATATTTCATATGCCTTATCTAACTGCTATAAATCTCAAAAACGTACATAGAATATGCACAGAGATACCCAGAATATCTATTTCCTAACCTATAGTATCATGTGATCTAATTTTAATATATTAGAAGCAGAGAAATAATTGAGAAATCAAAGTCACCAGGAGACTATCATAGGGCAAAACCTCCACTACCAAAAAAACCCCCCAACCAAACCCAAAAAAACAACCCCTCAAAAAACCTGCAAGATATGTTTCTTTAGTTGAACATGAGTTAAGAAAACAGTGACTGTATTTTAGAGCTCTGAAATGACATTTAACTTAGGAGAATGAAAGATGTCAAAGACTCAGGTGTCACCTGCTAGCCTTTCTGCCTTAAGAACTTTGATTTTCATATAATCACATAATTTTTGTGGGCATCCTTGCCCATGGAACTAGACGATCTTTAAGGTCTCTTCCAACATGAGCCATTTTATGATTCTTTGATTTTCAATTACATATATAGAAAACCATCTCAGCCAAGGGGAAAAAGAATCACACACAAGGTTGTTGAGTAGAACAAATCCTTATACTAGTGTGGTAAGTTAATCTTGCACGACTTCCAGAAGTGTACCCAGTGACCCTCTCGATTCCCCTCCTCAACAGAACAGGGAGGAAAAAGGTGCTGTCATCAGTTGAGATATAAACAAGGATATTGTTTACCAAGTACCATTACAGGCATTACCTGACCTGGGGGAAATTAATTTATTGCCAATTAAAAATAGAGTAGGATGGTAAAAAAGGAAGGCCAAAGCAAAAATACCTTCCTCTCACCCCTCTTCTTCCCAGGCTCAATTTCACTCCTGTATGTATTTTCTACCTCCTCCCTCCCAACTGGTGGAGAGAGCTGGAAAATGGGGATTGTGACCTGTTCATCTTTGCTGCTCCTTCATAGAATCAGAATTGTTGGGGTTGGAAAGGACCGCCGGAAATCATCTAGTCCAAGGCGCCTGCCAAGGCACAGTCAACCCAAGCAGGTGATAGAGGAATACGTCGAGGTAGATTTTGAACATCTCCCAGGAGGGAGACTCCACAACCTCCTGGGGCAGCCTGTTCCAGTGCTCTGTCACCCTAAGTGTAAAAATGTTCTTCCTCATGTTGAGCTGGAACTTCTTGTGTTTCAGTTAATGGCCATTGCTCCTTGTTCCTCCTCACACTTTTCCACTTTTCCCCTCTGTTCCAGCATAGGTCCATTCTATGGGCTGCAGTCCTTCAGGAACAGATTGCACCAGTGTGGGTCCCCATTAGGCTGCAGTTTGTGCCAGAAAAACTACTCCAACGTGGACATGCAAACAATAAATCTATTCTAAATTCTTGCATCCCAATAATAACAGCTTAATCACAAAACTTGTTCTATGGTTCATACAATTCAGTAGATGTATTATTTTAACTCAATCATCTTCATCATATTCAAGAAATGCTCCAGGGATGGCTCTGGGGCTAAGCCACGGTAATGGACCACTACAAATGGGGTGGTATGGTAAAGAGGCAGGAAGTTGGGTCCAGGAAGCAAGAACATGGAAGCTCTACATGTTGTTTGCCACTGGAAGGATGGAACTGTTGTCTCCATAAACAGTTAACTTTTAAAGAAGCCTCAAAGCACAAGTCTTCCATGTTCACAGAAAGACTACATTTAAGTCTGCATCTCCAATTGGCTGTGGCACAAATTCATCCTGTGAGACAGCCTTGGATCTCAAAAAACAGTAACAGACATGGAGTAAGACAGGACTTGACCAGTACCAGAGAAAGCATTGTGACAGAGCCCTCCTTACCTGCTATGAATCACATTGCAAGGAGAGTACCAGAGCATGGGACAGGACCAACCTTAATCTGGGTCAGTCAATACAGGATTATTGCTTCAGAACTAATTATATCCCTGCAGCTCTGGCAGAAAGACTAGTTATAAGAAGATTCAGTTGCTGCCGTATCTTGGAGCAGCCTGTTCACAGAATCACAGAATCACAGAATATTATGAGTTGGAAGGGACCCACAAGGATCATCTAGTCCAACTCATCACCTAACACCCGTACAGAGACCGAGAGCACATCCCAGAGCGTAACACCAACCTAGATCCCTCACAGTCTAGCCGGCCACTCCGAGCCGGTCATCCAGCCCTACAGCCCCCAGCTAGACCATGTCACTAAGCTCCTCGTCCAGTCTTCTCTTAAACACCTCCAGGGATGGCGACTCCACCACCTCCCTGGGCAGCCCATTCCAATATGCAATTACTCTCTCTGTGAAAAACCGCTTCCTAACGTTAAGATTGAACCTCCCCTGGCGTAGCTTGAGGCCGTGCCCTCTCGTTCTGTTGCCTCACTGTCATCACAAAAGACATTCAGATTTCAGTCAGTTGGCCAGATGACTTCACTTCATGGCACCATTTTCTCTGGTTGTTACTCTGCACCTTTATTCTGCAGCTGAAGTTTGCATCTTGAGCTGGAAGTAACTCGATTAGTAAATAATCCCAGTAAGAAAACCAAAACAAACATTCAAATTGAATTAGTTATTTCTAAAATGCTTGCAGTGATGTAAAATAGTTCACAGAAAAGAGATCTACAGTATCTTAGCAGCACAGTGCATACTTTTATTATAGATTCAAAAAGACAGTCAGAATCACAGAATATTCTGAGTTGGGAGGGACCCACAAGGATCATCGAGTCCAACTCTTAAACAGCATCACTACCTCCCTCATGGAGAATTGAACCCCAGTCTCCCACGTTAGAGGCAGGGACACTCACCACTATACTAAAGTGGTAGTCATCAGTATCACTTATCTTTGCAATCTAGAACCTACACCATGTGCAAAAAACATGTGCATCTCAACATGCAGCACGAGGAGCATCACAGACTTTTTACAGTGAGGTTTTTAGCACTTTTCAAGTATTTTCTTCCTTCCACACTACTGTATTCTTTAAAAATCTGAAGTAAATCTGAAGCAAATACTTCTGGAGGAGTATGACTACATGATGACAATTACTAGTAATTTTAGGTGGTTGTAATTTTGTGATCTGCAAGAGTGGTATTCGTTGAAGTAAAAATTCAGAATATGGAGCACAGATGATGTTAATTTGAAATATTTGACTGCTTAATTTATTTTAAATATGAGAACTTTCACGTTGTAAACTAAATCTGTGGAAGTCTAAATTCTGTGAATCTTCTCCTATGTACACTGCTAGTCTTGCAATATCAATTTAAAGGCCAGCATAATGACATTTGGATTTACAGTGCACTGATCACTTTAAGCAATAATTAAATTATCTTCCCAGTAGAACTTAATACATTTCTTTACATTATAAGCATCCTCTTGCTCAGTCTGCTTTTCAATTCTTTTGGAATGAACTCTTATTGACAGTTCATGGTTACTAGATCGGTCCTTTTTGTTGTGTTCTGTTTTTCTCTACCATCAGAAGTTCTGAATCAGAGTACTTAGATTTTCTACCTCACTTTTTCAGAAAGCTACACTGTAACTCCTCCTTTTCATTTTATTTCTTGTCTGCCAGCTTCTGAGTAGACAATACACTGAACCACACTAACAACAGAAGAGAATTTTATGTAAGGCAGAATGAACATCCTTTTAAGGCAGAAAACGGAATGAGTGAAAAATGCTGGGAAATCTTGAGGATTCCCAACAAGAACCAGTTTCAACTTTCCACAATGAAATGTGTGGCAATGTAGCAAGAAGTTGCTTCCAACAGCTGCTGTCACTATCCTTTCTACACTTAAGGCATAACTTTAAAATAATTTTATCTTCTAGGCATAACCTTAAAATAATTTTATCTTCTCTAGTGTTTCTGGTATTAGTGTTATTTCATTTTTAATTTGTTTTCTGATTAATTAAATTAATGAGTATTTAAGTTATACATCTGCTTCGGTGAGTTCAAATTGGCTAGGAGTTAGTAAACCATGCTGTAAAATCAAATTAATGACAGGTTTGATGGAAAGTATGACAACCAGTGCTCCAAGTGCTTGGCTCCAGTGGTAAAGTCTTTATAAACGTAATTTAAACAGTAATTCCACAGCCCATTTCAAAGCTGAATATACCACGTGTAGTTAGTTAGTGAAGAAGGACTAAAAAGCATCAGCCCAAAATCCACAATTGCTTCCCTGTCACTTAGCAATCTTCTATAAAATAAAGAAAAAGCAAGTCCTCTCCCCTCCCAAAGTAGTGGCTGTTAACCTGAATTCATGTTGATCAACATGAATGTGTGTCTGAAGTTTTGTTGATTTTTTTAGTTAACAAAAACATACCTCTCACATTTGAGGTCTGGGTACAATCTTAAGAAGTAACAAGTAAATGTGCAGATGCCCATGTGCATTGCTGAAGTCAGCTTTGAACAGATCAGTCTTCAGACCTCAGCAACAACGTGGCACCAAAATATTCAAATTAGACCTGTGAAAGTTAGACTCCATCGAATACAAGTACATTTAGGGATTCATTGCATGGGGCTGAGGGGAGAACCAGTGCAAAAACATATAGGGCTGAAAAAACACACAAGTTGCATACAAGTGAAGTTGTATGCAGCTCTGCACTCTGAACTTTGAAGATAAACTGGGAAACTCACAAGGCAGTGGGAAGAGCAGAAAAAATACTTACTAGGTTGGTAACTTTCCCAGGCTGCCAATTCTGAAATTAATTGCAGTGGTAAGGTACTGACATTGGCAAAGACTTAAGTGATGCAACATACCAAGGAAGGAATTTACTGAAAAAGAAGTAAGAGTTAGATGGGAAAAAAAATGCTTCTAAGGGTGTAAAAACAGTGAAAGTATTTTAATATCCAGTACTTGAGGATGAAAGAATATTAGCTCTAGTTTCCTTGACCAATTGTTACTTCTCCTTTTAGGCTTTAATGACTTTAAAATGCAGTGGCCCAGTCTCCTCCAAATACCTCTATTAAAGTTTACTCTTTCTGGAAAACAATTGAATCCCCTGAAGTCATCAAAGGCTCAACTGCTTACCGCATGAATATGAACAAAATATTCCTGTCAAAACAAGTAGCTCACTGAACAAAAAGCAGCTTTTTTTCCCCTGAAAATATAACCTATTCATATGCACATTGAGGAACCTGGCGTGAAAATAGAGTACAGTAGTATTTGAGCTATAGGTCTGGGTAGGACCCCTACTGCCACCCACCTAAATATGCAGGACATGACCGTCTTCAAACTATTGACAATTGAGCTGCTTCTAAGTGAGCTTGTAAGTAACCAGCTTTCAGTGGCAGTTTCATTACTGGAGTAAGAGAGAACAAAAGTATCCCAGCTGCATGCTAGGATGCCCCCAAGTACTTTAGTATACATCTAATGAGCTTGGTGCCTGAATGTCTTTTAGAATCACAGAATCATTTAGGTCGGAAGACACCCTTTACAACCATCAAGTTAGCCCAACACTACAAAGTCCACCACTACACCATACTGCTTGCATGCCATGCACTCTTTATAATCTGAAAAGAAGCAGTAATAAAGCAAATCACTTAAACATGGAAAGCCCAACTTAGCAATTTAACCAAAGTCTTCACAACAACTTACAGGACTTCAAAAATTCTACAGTGTGATGATTCTCTGCTTATCACCTCCAATATGCATCAACTTTGCATTGGCTCATCAGTAAAATATGCTTCATTGAATTTTCAATTTTATTAATTCAAAGCAGACACTCCCAAACTCTTCTGCTATTCACCACTGCTGAAGTATCTTGTGTGCTCTGGAAATAGAGACTGCTTCAAAGACTAGTACAGTGCTGTGGAGAGGAGTTTTTCTGTGTTTAGGGAAACACAATTTAACATTTAGTCAAATTCCATCTTACCAGCATTTATACATATTTGAAAAAAAGAGTAACGATTTGGTTTTCCAAGCAAACTTATTTCATAGGTCAATTATTACACCAGCTCACATGCCTCATCATTAAAGTAATACATTCTGTTAATTACAAAAATGAAGAAACTGCTTTTTCTCAACCTCAAATCACGTGACTACATTTTGCTCATGAGAACAAAGTTTACAGGCATAAGTTGCACATAAAGGGTTTATTTTAAATGTTTTAAGGATAGAG
>WEKX01018751.1:3271-15427 GCA_013390025.1 Pitta sordida
GGCTGGAGCGGGCTTAGGTTGGATTTTGAGATAAGGGTGTTTTTTTTTTTTCCCCCACTGGAAAAGGTTTTGCAGGGTTTGGTCACAACCCCGAGGCTGCCAGAGCTCAATGGGGGGTGGGGGGAGTTTGGGAAAGGCTCTCAGGAGTTGGGATTAGTGGGATTTCAGGGTGTCCAGTGCAGGGCCAGGAGTTGGTTTGGGTGATCCAGCTCAGGATATTTCCATAATTCTCCTCCTTCAACTGCCGAGCCTCGGAGCAGCATCTCCCCTTTTCCAAAGGGTTTTTAAGCTGGGGGCAAAAAAATAAAAATACACTTTTCACAGGGTGATGTTGGCAGCAGGAGCTGTGCCCTGGGCCAGCAGGAGGTGGCTGCAGTGCTCCAGGGTTTGTCCCTGTCTGGATAATCCCCAGCACAGCCACTCCCATCGTGTGCCCCGTGCAGCTCTGGTTTCTCCTAAAACGCTTCTGGAAGGGGCTGGAATAGTTATGGACTGAGCCACGGGGATTTGCTCCCTGTGAGGGATTCCAGGTGCCAGGAATCCATCGTTCCCAACCCCGGGACGTGGAGCTGTTGGAATGAATCCAGAGGAGGCCCCCGGGGTGATTCAGAGGGATGGAGCAGCTCTGCCCTGAGGGAAAACTGGGAGAATTGGGATTGTGCAGCCTGGAAAAAGGGAAAGCTTTTGGGGTGATCTCAGTGAGACCTGAAGGGCTCAGCAGGAAACATGGAGAGAGGATTGGGGTGATCTCATTGAGACTCAGCAGGAAACATGGAGAGGGGACTGTTGTACAAGGACTTGGAGTGACAGGGACAAGAGGGACAGGGTTAGATGGGATTTTGGGAAGAAATTCCTCCCTGGAAGGATGAAAGCCTTGGGGTGATCTCATTGTGGCCTTCCAGGACCTGTAGGACTCAGCAGGAAACATGGAGAGGGGACTGTTGTACAAGGACTTGGAGTGACAGGGGCAAGAGGAGCAGGGTTAGATGGGATTTTGGGGCAGGGTTAGATGGGATTTTGGGGCAGGGTAAGATGGGATTTTGGGAAGAAATTCCTCCCTGGGAGGGTGGGGAGGCCCTGGCACAGGTTGCCCAGAGAAGCTGCCACTACCCCATCCCTGGAAGTGTCTCCAAGTCTAGATTGGAACAACATCCCTGGGTGAGACTTGCTGATGTTTAATGTCCCACCCAACCCCAAACCACCCTCAGTTCCTTTCCTGGCTGAGTGATCCCCTGGTTTATCCCGACAGCACATCCTTCTGCGCCGAGCACGCCCGTCGGAACGCCCTGGCACTCCAGGCCCAGGTGAAGAAATCCCACCCCGGGCCCATGAGCGAGACCCTCCTGTGCCAGCTGAGCTCCTATGCCCGCTCCGAGCTGGGCTCCCAGAGCACCGAGAGCAGCCGCAGCGAGGCCAGTCGCATCCTGGGTAAGGGCAGGGAGAGACCAGGTTGTCCCCCCTTAAATCCATCGAGGTGGGGGGGTAAAAGGTGGGGTTTTGTAACCCCTGGGTTTGTGTGAAACAGCCCAGGTTGTCCCTCCTTAAATTCAGGGGGGGAAAAATCCCCCAGATCTGGGGGTAAAAGGTGGGGTTTTGTAACCCCTGGGTTGGTGTGGAGAAGCCCAGGTTGTCCCTCCTTAAATCCAGAGGGGGGTAAAATTTAGGTGGTGTTTTGCACCCCCCCCAGTGGGTCTCGCTCTGGGTTTGTGTGGAAAAACCCAGATTGTCCCTTCTTAAATACAGTGGGGAAAAAATCCCCCCGGATCTGGGGGCAAAAGGTGGTGTTTTGCAGCCCCTGGATTTGTGTGGAGAAGCCCGGGTTGTCCCTCCTTAAATCCAGAGGGGGGTAAATTTTAGGTGGTGTTTTGCAACCCCCCTTGTTGGGTCTCTCTCTGGGTTTTTGTGGAAAAGTCCAGATTGTCCCTCTTTAAATCCAGAGGGGGGGGAAAAATCCCCCCGGATCTGGGGGTAAAAGGTGGGTTTTGCACCCCCGTTGCCTGCAGAGAAGTGCCACTGCCAGACCCAAATCCTACAGGTTTCACATGGAAATGTTAGTGGGGTGGTTTAGTGGCGGTCCATGATTCCTGGGAAGAGTCAATCCCGGGATTTGGGTGCCCAGCTTGGAGGGGGTTTTCTGTTGTTTCCTGTTCTGTGTCCCTCGCCCAGTTTTGGGATGGAGAGTTCCCTCTTGGCCCGGGGCAGAGCCAGCTCAGCTCCGTGGGGCTGTGGGGCTGTCCTGGGAGGTGGGACAGTGTCCCCTCATTCCTGGTTCCGTGTGTTCCAGACGAGGACAGCTGGAGTGACGGGGAGCAGGACCCTGTGACCGTGGAGCAGACGTGGCGGGGGGACCCCGACAGCGAGGCCGACAGCATCGACAGCGACCAGGAGGATCCCCTCAAGTGGGTTGGGGGGGATTAAATCCGTCTTAAATCCATTTAAATCCTGGGAGGAGCTGAATCCCACACATCCTTGGGTTCAGCTTGAGAGGATCCCCCACATTCTTTGGGAGAATAATCCTGGGCGACCCTCAGACCTTTGGAGGAGCAGCATCAAGGAACCCCCACAAGCTTCAGGGGAATTAATTGTGAAGGGACCCCCAAATCCTGTGGGGGAAGAGCCCTGAGAGACCCCTGTTCTCTGGGGGGGAACAACCCTGAGGGACCTCCACACCCTTTAGGGAATCAGCCTTGTGGGACCCCACAGAGACATTGGGGCAACAACCCTGAGGGACCCCCAAAACCTTCAGGGAATTATCCTTGAGGGACCCTCACACCTTTGGGGGGGAAAAACCCCAAGGAACCTCCACATGATTTGGGGGAACAATGCCAAGGTGGTGTTTCGCACCTTTGGGGGAACAGTCCCAAGAAAACCCCAAAGGATTCGAGGGAACAATCCCAAGGCACCTCCTTCACCTTTTGGGGGAACAATCCCAAAGAACCCCCACAGGATTCGAGGGAACAACCCCAAGGAACCTCCACACCCTATGGGGGAAAAAGCCCATGGAACCACCCCACGATTTGAGGGAACAATCCCAAGGTGCCTCCCTCCATCTTTCTGGGGAAAAACCCCAAGGAACCCCCACAGGATTCAAGGGAACAATCCCAAGGCACCTCCTACACTTTTCTGGGGAAATCCCCCAAGGAATGCCCAGAGGATTCGAGGGAACAACCCCAAGGGACCCTCATACCCTGTGGGGGAAAAAACCCATGGAACCACCTCACGATTTGAGGGAACAATCCCAAGGCACCTCCTTCACCTTTCTGGGGAAAAACCCCAAGGACCCTCCACAGGATTCAAGGGAACAACCCCAAGGGACCCTCACGCCCTGTGGGGGAAAAAACCCCAAGGAATCCCCACAGGATTCGAGAGGAACAATCCCAAGGAACCACCCCACGATTTGGGAAAATAATCCCAAAACATCTTCTACACCTTGTGGGGGAAAAAACCCCAAGGAATCCCCACAGGATTCAAGAGAACAACCCCAAGGGACCCCCCTCACAGCCCTGAGGGGAACAATCCTGAGGGGATTCATCCTCCAAGGGCCCCTGTTCCCCGTTTTCCCCAGGCACGCCGGGGTGTACACGGCCGAGGAGGTGGCTCTGATCATGAGGGAGAAGCTGATCCGCCTCCAGTCCCTCTACATCGACCAGTTCAAGCGGCTCCAGCACCTCCTGAAGGAGAAGAAACGCCGGTTCCTGCACAGCCGCAAGGGAGAGCATGAGGCCATCGGTGAGCCTGGGGCCTCCTGCCTGAGGGGAACACCCGGAAATCTGTTTAAAAAGTGATACTTTTTTTTTTTGGCCCTTTGTAGAGGCAGATTTCAGAACAGGGTGAGGGTTCTGTGTTTCACTGAGGGGCTGGAGCGTGTCCGGAGGTGGGAAAGGGTTGGAGCACGAGGAGAAAGTCCTGAGGGGGCTCAGGCTGGAGAAAAAGAGGCTCAGGGGGCACCTGGAATTCTCTAGAACTCCCTGAGGGATCGGGCTCAGGAGGAGAGGGAACAACCTCAGGCTGCAGCAGGAGAGGGTCAGGTCGGCCACCAGGAGGAATTTCTCCCTGGAAAGGGAGAAATTTGGCATCAGAAGGGGCTGCCCAGGGAGGGAGGTGGTGGATCCCCATCCCTGGGTGTGTCCCTCAGTGCTGGGGGACACTGGGAATCGGTGACAGATTGGATTCAGTGATCCTGGAGGTCTTTTCCAGCCTCAGGAATTCTGGGATCCTGCGCTGGCCCCGTGCCCAGAGATCCGGATCATCGTGGNTTTTGGCCCTTTGTAGAGGCAGATTTCAGAACAGGGTGAGGGTTCTGTGTTTCATTGAGGGGCTGGAGCGTGTCCGGAGGTGGGAAAGGGTTGGAGCACGAGGAGAAAGTCCTGAGGGGGCTCAGGCTGGAGAAAAAGAGGCTCAGGAGGCACCTGGAATTCTCTAGAACTCCCAGGCAGGAGGGGAGGATTGGAGCATGAGGAGAAAGTCCTGAGGGGGCTCAGGCTGGAGAAAAAGAGGCTCAGGAGGCACCTGGAATTCTCTAGAATCCCTGAGGGATCGGGCTCAGGAGGAGAGGGAACAACCTCAGGCTGCACCAGGAGAGGGTCAGGTCGGCCACCAGGAGGAATTTCTCCATGGCAAGGGAGAAATTTGGCATCAGAAGGGGCTGCCCAGGGAGGGAGGTGGTGGATCCCCATCCCTGGGTGTGTCCCTCAGTGCTGGGGGACACTGGGAATCGGTGACAGATTGGATTCAGTGATCCTGGAGGTCTTTTCCAGCCTCAGGAATTCTGGGATCCTGCGCTGGCCCCGTGCCCAGAGATCCGGATCATCGTGGGGGGGAAGGTTCTTCCAAAGCTTCACTGCCTTTCTTTTGCTCTTCAAAGCTTTGCAGCGTCGACAGGAAATGAGCTGACAAAGTTTGAATTCGGAGACCAAAGTGCTTTTTTTTTTTTGTGCTGGGATTTCCTGTTGGGGTTTTGGTTTTTTACTGGGTTTTTTTTGGGCTTTCATAAACAAAAATTACCCGTGTGTGGGCAGCAGTTGGTTCCAGTAGCACCAGTGCTGCTGTACTGGGATATTCCTGAGCTTGTGCCTCTGTTGGGATTCTCCTTGTGCAGAATATTCTCTTGGAAGCAAGAATTCCCACTTCAACTGAGGCTGAATCCATCCCAAACATCGGATTCTTTCTTTTTTCCAGCATCATCCTTTAACAGCTCATCCCTGAAAACACCGTCATTCAGCTCAGGCCCAAGTAAAAATAACCAGGAGCTCGAGACACACCAATTTTTGCTTTTTTAGCACTCAGAGAAAAGCAGATCCCGAGTGTTTGGCCCTGCAATTACACCAGGAATGCTGGCAGGAAACTTCCAGAAAACTTCAGCAGTGACCTGGAATTTGCCAAGCCCTTGTTCTGCTGCACATGGGAGCGGTTGGGTTATTTTTAAAAAGAGGGGTTTTTTAGAAAAAAAAACACCCAAGTGTGCACAGAGACAGGGGGTCAGGGTGCATTTTAGGATGAGACCAGCCTTATTTAGGTTTATTAGGATGATTTATTTAGGTTTATTAGGATGGCACCTGCCTTACTTGCATCACCCAAACCTCCCACACTGCCGCCCTCAGAGTTGCCGATTCCGGTTCTTGATCCCCCCCCCCAAAAAAAACCCCAGGCAAGGCAGTGAATTTTAGGATTATTTAGGTTTATTAGGATGATTTATTAGGTTGGTTAGGATGGTTTATTTAGGTTTATTAGGATGGCACCTGCCTTGTTTGCATCACCCAAACCTCCCGCACCGCAGCCCTTGGGTTCTTGATAACCCCCCCGGCCCCCCCCAAAAAAGGGGGCAAGGCAGTGAATTTTAGGATGAGACCAGCCTTATTTAGGTTTATTGGGATGGTTTATTTAGGTTTATTAGGATGGCACCTGCCTTGTTTGTGTCACCCAAACCTCCCACACCGCCGCCCTCAGAGCTGCTCATTTGGGTTCTTGATCCTCCCCCCAAAAGAAATGGGCAAGGCAGTGAATTTTAGGATGAGACCAGCCTTATTTAGGTTTATTAGGATGATTTATTAGGTTGGTTAGGATGGTTTATTTAGGTTTATTAGGATGGCACCTGCCTTACTTGCATCACCCAAACCTCCCACACTGCCGCCCTCAGAGTTGCCGATTCCGGTTCTTGAACCAGCCTTATTTAGGTTACCCCAGGCAAGGCAGTGAATTTTAGGATTATTTAGGTTTATTAGGATGATTTATTAGGTTGGTTAGGATGGTTTATTTAGGTTTATTAGGATGGCACCTGCCTTGTTTGCATCACCCAAAGCTCCCACACAGCAGCCCTTGGGTTCTTGATTCCGCCACGTCAAAAAACGGGCAAGGCAGTGAATTTTAGGATGAGACCAGCCTTATTTAGGTTTATTGGGATGGTTTATTTAGGTTTATTAGGATGGCACCTGCCTTGTTTGTGTCACCCAAACCTCCCACACCGCCGCCCTCAGAGCTGCTCATTTGGGTTCTTGATCCTCCCCCCCCCAAAAAAAAACCCCCATGCAAGGTGAGTGGAAATTCCTGATTTTCCCGTCATTCCTGCAAGGGAGCAGCCTCCTGACGGGCCCCGAGGGGCTGATGGCCAAGGAGAGGGAGAACCTGAAGAGGCTCAAGTGCCTTCGGAGGTACCGGCAGCGCTACGGGGTGGAGGCTCTGCTGCACCGGCAGCTCCGCGAGCGACGCGTCCTGGCCACCGACGGCGCCGCCCAGCAGGTGACAGGGGACATCCTGGTGGCCTTTGGCCCTTCCTGCCTCTTGCCCAGGCCCCCTGGCACGTCCTTGTTCCTGTGAGGATGACGATGTCACCGTGGGGCAGTGGGGGGGGGTGTTAAAACCTCCAGTCCTGGGGTATGGGGAGTTTGGGATGTGGAGGATTTTGGGGTGCCTGGCTCTCCCCAGAGGTGGGTGGATGTGGAGGATTTTGGGTGGATGTGGAGGATTTTGGGTGCCTGACTCCCCAAAAGTGGATGTGAAGGATTTTTGGGGTGCCTGGCTCCCCAAAGGTGGGTGGATGTGGAGGATTTTGGGTGGATGTGGAGGATTTTGGGTGCCTGACTCCCCAAAAGTGGATGTGAAGGATTTTTGGGGTGCCTGGCTCCCCAAAGGTGGGTGGATGTGGAGGATTTTGGGTGGATGTGGAGGATTTTGGGTGCCTGACTCCCCAAAAGTGGATGTGAAGGATTTTTGGGGTGCCTGGCTCCCCAAAGGTGGGTGGATGTGGAGGATTTTGGGTGGATGTGGAGGATTTTGGGTGCCTGACTCCCCAAAAGTGGATGTGAAGGATTTTTGGGGTGCCTGGCTCCCCAAAGGTGGGTGGATGTGGAGGATTTTGGGTGGATGTGGAGGATTTTGGGTGCCTGACTCCCCAAAAGTGGATGTGAAGGATTTTTGGGGTGCCTGGCTCCCCAAAGGTGGGTGGATGTGGAGGATTTTGGGTGGATGTGGAGGATTTTGGGTGCCTGACTCCCCAAAAGTGGATGTGAAGGATTTTTGGGGTGCCTGGCTCCCCAAAGGTGGGTGGATGTGGAGGATTTTGGGTGGATGTGGAGGATTTTGGGTGCCTGACTCCCCAAAAGTAGATGTGAAGGATTTTTGGGGTGCCTGGCTCCCCCCAAAGGTGGATGTGGAGGATTTTTGGGGTGCCTGGCTCCCCCCAAAGGTGGATGTGGAGGATTTTGGGGTGCCTGGCTCCCCCCAAAGGTGGATGTGGAGGATTTTGGGGTGCCTGACCCCCCCCAAAGGTGGATGTGGAGGATTTGGGGTGCCTGGCTCCCCAAAGATGGATGTGGAGGATTTTGGGGTGCCTGGCTCCCCCCAAAGGTGAATGTTGAGGAGCTGGAGTTTGTCCAGAGCTGAGGGAAAAGGGGCTGGAGAATTTCTGAGAGAGCCTGAGAACACTGAGAGTTTCTGAGAAGTTCTGAGGGGCTCAGCCCGGAGAAAAGGAGAGACTTTAAAGCCTAAAAAGTGTTTGCAAAGGGGTTTGTGAAAAAGAGGGAGAGGGACTTTTTTATACAATGACAGGGCAGGAGGGGGTGGTTTAAATGAAGAGATAAGTGATTTACTGGGGAAGAAATTCCTCACTGTGAGGGTGTGGAAACCCTGACACAGGTTACCCAGGGGCTGCCCCATCCCTGGGAGTGTCCAAAGCCACCTGGGATAGTGGGAAGTGCCCCTTCCCATGGCATTGAGTGAAACACAAGCTTTAAACTCCCTCCCAACCCAAACCTTTGCCCGTTCCATGATTCCAGGCCCACACCACCCGCTCCAGCCAGCGCTGCTTGGCCTTTGTCGACGACGTCCGATGCTCCAACCCCTCCCTGCCCTTGACCCGCCACTGCCTCGCACGTATCCTTTGATCCACCAAACGCTGGTTTTCCTGCCTCTCTCCCTCTTTTTTTTTTTTGTTCCTTTCCCCCCTTTCTCCCTGGCCCTAAATCAAGGCCGCCGGTTTGTCGTAGCCGTTGGTTTCAAGCAGGAGCCCAGAGGAAACGTCTCCCGGTCTGTCGGTGCTCACTGCCCCGTGGAGCAGCCGGTTCGTGTGGGAGCGACAGAGGGACGGGCTGGTCACACCTCAGGCCCTGGGGGTGTGGGGTCTGAGGGTCTGCGGGGTCTGAGGGTCTGTGGGGTCTGTGGGGTCTGAGGGATTGTGGGGTCTGAGGGTTTGTGGGGTCTGAGGGTTTGTGGGGTCTGAGGGTTTGTGGGGTCTGAGGGTCTGTGGGGTCTGAGGGTTTGTGGGGTCTGAGGGTTTGTGGGAGCTCTTGGGTTTGTGGGAGCTCTTGGGTTTGTGGGAGCTTCTGGGTTTGTAGGATCTGAGGGTTTGTGGGAGCCCCTGGATTTGTGAGGGCTTCTGGGTTTGTGGGAGCTTCTGGATTTGTGGGATCTGAGGGTCTGTGGGAGCTTCTGGGTTTGTGGGGTCTGAGGGTTTGTGGGAGCCCCTGGGTTTATTGGAGCTTCTGGGTTTGTGGGGTCTGAGGGTTTGTGGGAGCTTCTGGATTTGTGGGATCTGAAGGTTTGTGGGAGCTCTTGGGTTTATTGGAGCCCCTGGGTTTGTGGAAGCTCTTGGGTTTGTGGGATCTGAGGGTTTGTGGGAGCTTTTGGATTTGTGAGATCCGAGGGTTTGTGAGATCCGAGGGTTTGTGGGATCCGAGGGTTTGTGGGGTGTGTGGGTTTGTGGGAGCTCTTGGGTTTCTTTGAGCTTCTGGATTTCTGGGAGCCCCTGGGTTTGTGGGATCTGTTGAGTTTGTGGGAGCTTCTGGATTTGTGGAGTCTGTGGTTTTGTGGGAGCTCTTGGGTTTATTGCATCTTCTGCATTTGTGGGATCTCCCGGATTTTCAGGAGCCCCTGGCTTTGTAGGAGCTCCCGGATTTTTGGGAGCCCCTGTGTTTGTGACACCTTCCGGCCTGCGGGAGCTGTCGGGTTTGTTTTGTCCCCAGAGTTGACCCCAGCCCCTCAAAGGGGTCCAAAATCCCGCCCTTTTTGGGATGTGGATCCATGAGAAATCCTCGTGCGGGGAGGAGAGGAGGAAAAGGGATGAACCTCAGACGTGGGCAGCTGAAGGAAACGGGGTTAAACCTGAAACCTTATCCCAGTTTATGTGGGTTTGGGAATGTTCTTCCTCTTTCCCCTGTTGTGGGGGGTTGAGCTGTGGTGGGAACCCCCCCAAAAAAACTGGGATGTGACTGGATGGAAGGGGAGGAAGGAAAGGGATAGAAGGGGAGGAAGAGGGTTGGGGAAAAAAAGGATGGGGATAAAAGGGGTTGGAAAAAGAGGAAGGGATTGGAAGAGGAGGGAAGGATGGAAGAAGAGGATGAAGGGAGTTGGAAGAGGAAGGAGTTGGAAGAGGCTGGGATCAGAGCAGGATGGGGTTTGATCCATAGCCCCTGGATGGCTCCACGGGCTCGATGCAGCCGGAGCAGAGCTGCGGTTTGGGATGAAAGGCAGGAAATCCCATTGACACCTCGCGCAGGAACAGGTTTTCCATTGGGAAGGGAAATAAATGCAGGAACTGAACTCCCTGGCTGTGGGAGAGGCCTTTGTGTGATCTGGGGTCTCCCTGGGGGTGGGACTGATTCTCCTCCTCCTGCAAACAAAAGTGAATCCTGTGCCTTTGGAACATCCCTCCATCCATCCAGGGATCCAGCAGCATCTCCCGGCCCCCGCGGGGTGGGGAAAAGGCTGGTGGCTCTTGTCCCAGTTTTCCATCATGGAAACAACGTCACCTACGTCCCTGGGCGGTCGGGATGAGGCNTCCGGAAATTAGAGAATTCAGTGATGTGAGTGCTGAGGACCCACCTTGGAATGGATTTGGGATCCTCCAGGGCATGGAAATCATGTGGAGGAGCTCCAAGGGCTGGAGCTGCTGGGAGAGCTGGGGGGGGGGAGTGGCCAGGCTGGAGAAAAGAAGNCAGGGATCCGTGGAGAGGGCTTTGTGCGGGTTGTTCATCTGAGGATTCTTCATTTGTGTGGATCCTTCATTTGGGGGATACATGGGGAGGGATTTGTGTGGATTCTTTATCTGAGGGATAGAGGGGGAAGGATTTGTGTGGATTCTTCCTTGGGGCAATAGATGGGGAGGGCTTTATGTGGATTGTTCATGTGGGGATTCTTCATTTGTGTGGGTTCTTGTATGTGGGGGGAGGATTGGGAGCTGCTCCCTCTGGACACAAACCATGGGGCCGTTTTCCCTTGACCCCCCCTTGCCCCCAGACATCTGCCAGGACACCAACCAGACGCTGTTCAAGCCGTGCCAGGGCTCCGAGGAGGTGCCCTGCAACAAACCCGTGCCCGTCAGCCTGTCGGAGGAGCCCTGCTGCCCCCTCCACCTCCGCCTGCCCCCCCAGATGTACGTCCCCGAGCAGGGCCTGGCAGTGCCCCAGGAACTGGGGGCTGCCCCCTCCGAGCTCTACCTGAGCGCGGCCGAGCTCCAGCCCAGCGAGAGTTTGCCCCTGGAATTCAGTGATGTGAGTGCTGAGGAATCACACTGGAATGGATTTGGGATCCTCCAGGGCATGGGGAAGGATGTGGAGGAGCTGAGGAGATGCTCCAAGGGCTGGAGATGCTGGGAGAGCTTTGGGGGGAAGTGGCCAGGCTGGAGAAAAGAAGGATTCAGGGAGATCTTTCAGTGCCCAAAAGGGTTCCAGGAATGGTGGAGTGGGACCCACCTCGTCCAGGGTCTGGGAGGGATGTGAAGGTGCTGAGGAGATGCTCCAAGGAGCTCCTGGGGGAGCTGGGGCGGGGAGTGGCCAGGCTGGAGAAAAGAAGGATTCAGGGAGATCCTTCAGTGCCCAAAAGGGATTCCAGGAATGGTGGAACTCAGGAAAAGGGCTTGGAGTGGGGGGGCACAAGGGGGAGTAGGTTCACCCCGACAGAAGGTGGGGATGGATGGGATTTGGGGATGAAATTCCTCCCTGGAAGGTGGGGAGGCCCGGAAATGAGAGAAGCTGTGGTTGCCCCATCCCTGGAAGTGTCCAAGGCCGGGTTGCTCCAACTGGGATAGTGGAAGGTGTCCCTGCCCATGGCAAGGGGTGGGAACAGGATGATCCTTAAAGTCCCTCCCAACCCAAATTATCCTGGGATTCTCTGAAAATATCCAGGAGCTGTTCCACAAGGGGTTGGTGGCTGCTCCTTTGGAAGGGCTGTGCTCATTTCAGTCCCTTCAGGGGCCTCTTTAAAAGAGGATTTTTATTTATTTCCCCCTTCCCCCTCCTCCATTTTCTCTCCCGTGAGGAAAACAGGATTTTAATCCCCAGATTATTCTGACAATCCTACATTTTAAACCCCACACCCTCAAAAAATCCTCAGCAATTTTGTTTAACCGAACCAAACCCAACCCCAGGCCATGGGAGCAGCTCCTCTGAGCGAGGTGTCACCTCGGGGCTTGGGATGCTCCCGAGATTCCCGAGCCCTGGAAACCTGGGATCTGCTTTGGAGTTGCTGCTGGAGGAGGAGGAGCAGGAGGTTTTCCAGCAGCTGCAGAGCCCCAGGGATGGCAGGAGCCAGGAGAGCAAATGGGGTCAGGCTGGGAGAGGGGAGAAGGGGGAGCTCAGATCAAATCCCAGCCCCTTCCTTTGGCAAATAGGATTTTCTGGGATAGAAAGGAAAAATGGGAGTTTTTCCAGTCCCCCCCCCCCCCCC
>WEKX01018752.1:15395-53749 GCA_013390025.1 Pitta sordida
TATTTAATTTAATTCATTTAATATAATTTAATTTAATTTAATTTAAATTCTCTTCAGAACAAAATCAACCAAAGGAAAAAAAATAGAAATATTAAGACTCACAGAAAATGCACATGAATGATTTTACAAAATAAATACAGTATGAATGTATATGAAGTAATAAATCATAAGTAATAAACCATTACTTCATTTATATGAAGTAATAAACTATACGAAAAAAAAGAAAGAAAAAGAGAAAGAATAACATTCTGAAATGTGAATAAATAGAAACTTCTTGGCCTTCAATAATAAGACAAAGCAGTTGAAAAATACAATCTTACAAGTCTGTGCATGAGAAGAAGACAGGGAGGGGACAGACAGTGATTTTTAAAACTCTATTCCAAAATCAGTGGAAAGAAGTGAGTGTACAATCTTTCACAGATTACAAAGAAAGAAAGAAGACCAGTACAGAAATATCTGAATTTTTGCGGCCTCTCTTCTTCTGATTTCTACTGCTTTCATTTCTCTATCAACTAATTATTTGTTACTATGACAAACTGAGACTAGAGGGTCTACAGAGAATATCTGTATATTATTTGCTGATCTTAATCTAGTTGCTGTTTGCAGGAATGTGAATTTCTGCCAGAAGAATTTTAAGACCTTCTGTTATAGATTATAGAGACCTTAGTGCCTTCCTACACGGGTTCAACAAACCCAATAAGGGATGCATTAATTTCTGCTTGCAGTTACCTCCTTATTAAAATTTAAAATAAAAACGAAAATTTACATAAAATACCCTTTTCTGAAGCATCTGTGTAAAGCTAAGATAACAGAATCTCTCAGAATTACTGCAGAAGTTGTAAGTAGATATATTTTCTGCCCTGAAGTATCAGTATATAAAGGTTTATGCACATAATGTTATGCTTAATCATAAATTATGAAGATACAAGCTTGATATATAGAAACTTCAATGCATACAGATGAGTATTCTGAAATTCTGCTGATCTGGCTGATCTCGAAATTGCTTCTTAATAGGTTATAACTTAGTAAAATCTCCTGCCTGGTTACTTTTACTGTGTTTCGCTCATTCCATCAAATATGAAAGGAGTTGGAGCATACTGGGACCTGTAGAACTGATTTTGACGCTCAGTAAACAAAAAGGAAGAGACATTCTGCTAACTCTTTCATTAATAAAGTCTTGAAACGGGAAATTTTTTGTTTCATCATTCCTAGTATATTTTGCTAAAGAAATCACTATGAATTTCAAAGTATTTTGAAAGTAGGTGTCCATGGGACATTACTTTTGATTTGCTAGACAGCAAAATAAATTCTGAAGACTTATAGACCAGCAATAGCATCTTTTATTCCAGTTACCTTTTTCTTTTGTTATTAATAACCCATTCTACTTATCTTGCAACATTCTTTCATACTCTGTGTACTTGGCTTAAGCAAAGAGGAACTAGGTAGGAATACACTATTATATTCAGAATCTAGGTTCAAATTTTCAATAATCAAGAACTTCTTTGAATAATGAAATATTTATTGAAATAAGAAAGACAAATATAACAAGTATATTGAAAACAATTGTTATATTAATACAATTTCAGTGGACATAGATTTTTGTTTTCCGAAAGGTGTGAAAACCATGTGTTTTCTATCCCAAGAAACAATTAACTATTGCATATATTTCTTATTTATTAATGGTTAATGTTTTAATATATGAGACTGATTTAAATATTAACAAATGGTGACAAAAAGTATACTTCTTGGTCCTCCACCAGCTGTCCTTCTAATTCCTTACAGACTTTTAGTTCTGTATAGACATTAAGACTTCTGAGCATGAAGGAGCCTTTTTAAAAATTCTTTAAAAATGCCACAAGTTATGGACAATATTGGGAATGAATAATAAAGTGGCAGGTCTAGGACAGGAAATACTTGCAACTTTGCAAATGTAATTTAGTTGTGTTGCATATACATTAGATTTCCATTATTTTCATTCTGATTAAATGCAAATCTTTGATTTTACTGTTGTGTTACAAGGGATATATCAGGATAAAATACTTATCAGGATGAATTATCTTTTTTGATGAAAAAAAATTGGTATTTCTTAATATTTATTGTTAACCCTGACATTCCATGTTGCATTAAGATGGTCATATTTTAATATTAAATATATTATAAACATTAAATATTGATTAAATTGCAGTTATTATAATGGAAAATCCTCAGCAGATGTTTATAGCGGTCTAACCTACCCCATATCAAAATTTAAACTTCAAGCATTCAAAATGAAATTCAAACCAGTGGTGTTCATATACCTTGATGTGTATATCTGTATTTGTCTTTGAGCTATGTATATAGATTCGAAAAGACAAGAACTTCATAACAGGCAGGAAACATGTAAAATCATCATTTTATGCCAATAAAGGCATAGTGTGTTGCAGTGTTGCAAAGTTAAGGTTTTCCAGGCTCCAAGAATGCTGACCAGATGTTCTGGTTTGAATGTTGGTTTTTTTGTCCTCTGGCAGCAAGAGGGGCAGACTGAGCCTCCGCTGCTGCCAGTGATTCAAGGTCAGAAAAGCAGATAACAGCATCTCTGTGAACAACATAAGAGAGAAAGAAAAAAAGTCAATTACAGAAAGTAGATGGCCGGGTCAGGACGTGTGTAAAAAGCTGAAAGCCATGAAGGCCCCCCCGAGGCCTACTAGAGAAAGGGTAGGAAGAATTCCAGGCATCCCGCTGCTGTTTGTGGAAAGGAACATGTTGCAAACCTNCCAGGAGAGGGTGTGGGTGAATCTCTGGCATCCAGCCAGGGTCAAACCATGACACCAGAGCTTGGGAACACACCTTCCCCACCACAGAGGCAGGGTGAACACATGTGGTGGCAGCAGCCAGGTAGCAGCTGCAGAAGTGGCTGGGATGGTGCAGCAGCGGGATATGCCCACCCAGCGGCCATGCCGCGCAGACAGTCCCAGCGGGCCAGGACGGCATGGGGCAGGGACACCGTGCTGGAATGCCAGGAGCCCAAGCACTGGGGCCAGGGGAGGGGCTGGAGGGAAAGAGTGGTGCAGAGTTCGGGCTGCAAGCACGCGTGGTCGCAGCAGCCGCTCAGAAACAGTCCTCTTTGCTGCCTTGTGCTAAGAGAGCCTGTGAGAAGGAGCAGAAAAGAGTGTCCGCAGCGCTCCAGAGTGCTGAGGGGTGGAGCAATGAGCGTGGCCTGCATGCGTATAAATGGCCTGCACATCTTTGCGAGTTTTATGTTCTGCGAGACCCCTGGCATGACCCATTCCTCGCAAATGTGGGGGTACAACTGTAACTTAAAACTTATCTATCCTCCATGGTGAGTACATTACACAAAAAATCAAACAAGAAAACCCCTAACAGGTTAATGGATGGCTACAATTAATGATATATGTTATTAGTAAGATATGATTATAACAGGTTTAATAATAAATACACACACTTTTACTCTGTGTCTTTTTATGGTACCAATATAACCTGAAAAGAATTAAGAAGGTGTTTGTGAATTTTTTTCCTATAGTGAATGTTCAGTTTATTATTAAATATTTGTGCTAGCCATGCATCTTTTATTCTATTTTTTCTTTTTTCTTTTTTTAACATAGTTTTGTTTTCTCAGACCCTCCTCAAGTGGTCATTATAAACTCTAATTCACATCTCTTAGACAGTTTAAATGCTGACTTCAAACAAATGAATTTTAGTAACATTTTTCATAGACCCTTCATGCATTTAACCATCACAGACAGTTTGAAAAGATCATAGTCATAATACACTATTATCTCTCTATCCTTGATGAATTGCACAGCTGCAGAACGAGAAGGTACTCTTGTTGAAACCTCTACTGAGAAAATCAATGACATTATTTTTTCCACAGATGAAAGTATTTCGTGTTTATACAGCTCTCTATTTTTTCAATTCTTATTGCAAATCTATGCCCCTCACGTATGAATGGTTTGTACATAAATCCACTTTTGCAAGAAATATTTGTCTAACACTATTCAACAACAAACACAAGAATTAAGAAAACCTAATGAAATGCTACATGCAGTTCTTGTATACATGAAGGTTTTGATCAAGTAGATTACATTATGTTGAACAACAAGAAATAATCACAAAATCATGCAAACACCATGGACTGGGATGCAACACATTGTTTATAAATAAGGACAATCTACAAGGACAGAGACACTTAAAATTTGTAGACGAGTCTTTAACAATGCAATACATGGAATCATTAAGCTTGGAAAAGACCATTGAGTCCAGCCTTTGTCCAAACACCAGCATGTCACCTAAACCACAGCACTAAGTGCAACATCCCGTTGTTTGTCAAACACTTCCAGAGATGCTGATTCCACCACTTCCCTGAGAAGCACATTCTACTGCTTGCCAACCATTTCAGTGAAGAAATTTGTCCTTGTGTCCAACCTGAACCTCCTCTGGAGTAGTTTGAGGCCATTTCCTCTTGTCCTCTTCCTAGTTGTCTGGGAGAAGAGGGTGGTCTCCCTTCAGGTAGTTGTATGGAGAGGGAAGGTCTGCTCTGAGCCTCCTCCCCTGAGCTTCCTCAGCTACTCTCCCAAGACTGATCCTCTAGACCATGTGTACAACATATATGAATGTCATGCATATATATGGTCCTAGCACAATAATATCAACACTGAAGTTATAAAAATGTTTCTGTTACATTGGTTTTGAAAATTCTTACTATAAACCACTTCTGTAGGAGAGTCTGCGTTTTGGACACTCCTTGTTGATATAAAGCTTGGTCTCTTAACATGACTCCCAGATAGACCTTCAATATGTTCATACACCTAAGGCAACTATAAAAAGCAGTTCTTTCATCAAAAATATTAGCTACACATTCTTGCATTTCAGAAACAATAAATAAACTGCTCAAGCAGTTGAAATTCTCAAATTAGTTTCAATACATGGTTTGACCGGCATAAAAATAAATAATTTACACCTATTTATTGTGCATTGTGTTCAACTAATGAAGAAAAATGGATTAATTTGTTTTAGTTACAGAATAATTGAAGCTCAGCACTTTTATGCCTGTAAAAATGATGAATATTACAGTTCAGAGTGTACGAAGAATTACAGACTAAGTGCAGGCAAGCAGAAGAAAAACACCTCCTGTACATGTACAAAAGACCTTGGTACATAGTTTCCTATTTATTTCTACAGAGACAGATTTGTTTATATGTCTCATCTCCAAGGACTGTTAAAAACGCTCATATTCTCTAATTCGTATGGTGTGGAGGTAATTAATAACTTCAAGATATCTAGGGTGTCTTAATCATAAAACTAAATTATTGCTTAGAAATTGTTATGATAAGTATTATTACTGCTACTACTACTTCTTTAGATTTTGAAAACCATGGGAGGAATGTTTGTGTGTTGAGTATTTATATTCAGAATTTAAAAAAACCCCAAACCTAAGTGTATATAATATATATGGATAAGAATATATGCATAGTTTCTAGTAGAGTGCTGGACTGTGAGATGGAAATTTTTCTACAGGAGCATTACACTACAACAGGTAGTAAGCAAGGATGACTCAGATTTCCTCAGTATCCCACACAATACCAGCAGGAAATAGTCTGAAATCTCAACAATGATTAAATTGAAAACCATTGTTGACTGTTGAATTTAGTACATTACAGAGGAAATCCAGGAATACATTTGTAACAATGAAAATTTTAAGTTTCTGAGCTGTTCAGTATTTTCAGATATGGAGAATTTTTTTCTATTACATCAACTAAGCGTATAGTTACCAAATCTAGGGACTTAATTAATACATAATTTACCTGTTATTCTTTTCAGTTTTGAAACCTCTTGCTTTTTGAAAGGTTTCTGTATCATTTATATCTGTGGCTTTTTATATAAATATATTTAATCATAGATTAAGACCTTCTGCCTACCCATCAGTGTCAGACACAACAGAGTTACTGCAAGAGTAGAGAAAATCTCATTAACTGTCTCTGTGGAGCCTATGCTGTTCTTTTTCTTGTATTTCTTAAAACAAAGGAACACGTATTCTGATTTTAGAAAATTGTCTAATGTTTAAGAGAAGTTACAGAAAGAGAGTAAGTCCTCTCCACTTCACGTCTCCCAGACAGTGGCTTCACCTCTACACAGGGTGATTTTTCAGCAATTAGGGAGGCCTGTTTTGTGACTGAACCTGTGCGAACTGACATATTCAAATTAGACAGTCATGAATATTCAAATCAACCCCACACCGTGCCACACGGACCACAGGTGCACTGCTCTACCCGCACCGTGCCCACACCACTCCACTCGGAGCGCAACACCCATCTCGCTCTGAGTGAAGAGGCTTCGTGCAGTTATGAAAGATTTACACACTTTCAGGTTAGACATGGTGTCTGAGACTTTCTAGGGGTAGACCTCTACCCCGGGTATGGAGAGACCAGGTCTACCCACCCAGAGAGACCACAAGACAGCAGGCCGGCTCCCTGCATCAGTGTCCCCAGTCAAGCGGAAAAGGGGTTTTTCCTGATGTGGGGTGGCTGCAGGTGCCAGGAAGTGCCAACACAAACACCAGCACACAGCAGGGCGGTGCTGAAACAGTGCTGGAGCACCAGGGGCAGTGTGAAGGTCCAGGGAAAATTTGCATATTAATGAGCTGCCATTCTATGTGTACAGAGGGCTGCATGGGGGGCATCAAGACCCGTAGTACTGTGGTATTAGAGGGGAAAGAGTATTTGAGAAAAAAATCTCCCTCTGTCTCCTGGGAAAAAAAATGTCTATATTATACATTGATACCTGAGGTGACCAGCGACAGGTACCAAGGGAATGGCTTGAAGTTTTGTCAGGGGAGGTTTAGGTTGGATACTGGATAAAGGTTATTCACACAGAGGGTGGTTAAGTGCTGGAACAGGCTCCCCAGGAACATGGGATTGCTCTTGATCAGAGCACAAAGCCTGACCAAGTCCGAGAAGCATTTAGATGATACTTTCAGACACTTGATGCGACTCCTGGGGGTGGCCCTGTGTAAGGCTAGGAGTTGGGCTTGATGATAACAGAATCACAGAATATTATGAGTTGGAATGGACCCACAAGGATCATCTAGTCCAACTCACCATCTAACACNCAGCATATTCTGTGATTCTGTGACTGCCAAACATATATATTAATTGAAATGAGTATGCCAGTCATGCTCAGCGTCAGTCACTGTGCTCAATAATATTGGTTTCTAGTCTTGTCTGAGAGCTCAGGAAAGTTTTTAAAACATGCCTCTTTAAAACAGGTCACCTTTTAAGCTTGGTGAAGTTGTGGAAAGAGAATTATGTCAGGACACAAAAAGCACCCTTAGCTACACTAAGGGCTTAACTTCAAAGAGTACGGAAAGTTGATAAACTCCAACCAGTTACTCTTGGATGGATCCACGGGATATTTTCTTCCCCCCTTTTTTAAAGTTATTTAATACAAACCAATATTCTTATTTATTCTGAGTCTCTTGCTTAGCTTTTCTCCAGGAGAAAAGAAAAAGAAAGAAAAAAAATGAAAAAGCACCAATATAAAGGAGATGATCCTCAAGTCCTGCAAAGTTTGAGATGGAATAAATGCAAGATACAGTGAAAAAAGTTTTCAAAATATATAAAAGACCTTTTGACAGCTTCTCTCTGCTCTGAAACTGCTAATGCCTGTAAAATTGCAACAGTTTTAATTCTGTTACTGAGAGAGACATTGCAACTTTTTGCAACTACCAGAAAAAAGGGAAGTCTTTAAGGATTGTCTTCAAACTTGGCCTAACAGTGTAGAAATCCCACATTCTCTTCTATGTGCTTCTAGCAGAATCACAGAATCAACAAAGCTGGAAAAGACCACTGAGATCATTGAGTCCAACCTATTTCCTAATACTATCTCATCATAAATCCAAAGTCTACATCATGGCAGTAAGAAGATAAACATGAAGTAATTTTTTTTTTTTTTTTGATGAACACTCTTCTCCTGGTTTAGGCCACTAAATCAGCTCATACTGGTGTCAGTGCTTGCAAAATGCAGCAGCCCTTTAAAATTTCATACTTGCTTTCATATTCAGGTGTGTTACAGATAGAAATATTATTCCTGAGCAGCTTAGTTTTTGATTTTTGGTTTGTTTTGTTTTTACTAAGTGATCTAGTTCACTGAATGAGATCAATAAGTCTTTACTAGTGCTGTTGTTTCAAATAGACTTAAATTAATATAAGAGAAACAGACTGAAAACCTGTGCCTGATAAATGCAGCAAAGAAGGAGGCAGCTTGAACTCTTAAGAGATGAGTAAAGACTATTTTGAGATCATAACCTTTATATCTTCTTTTAACTTTCTCTTTCATATTTAGGGCATTAATCACTTATTTGTTTGCATTTTTACTATATTAAATTTAATCTTTGAAACTGCAAGTATCTATTAAAAGCTTTTATCTTGTTTATTTAATATTTCCCACCACATTTAAATTTTTTGTATTTGGGAACATGATCCTAAAAATGGCAGATAATTAAATATCTTCTAAAATATCTGCATTAAGAATATAGTCAGGTCAGGGAAAAACTTTCAATACTATAACATGAAAACTGTTATGGTGAATATTCTTTCTAATTCACTCCCTTGAGACAGAACACATAAATCAGTTGAATATATACAGTATTATTGGATACAACATGATAATTAGCTGTTATACATTTGCTGATTAAACTATTTGTTTAAATTCTCTTTGAATCTAGCAGCCTGTCACTGGGGTAGGAAGAATACTATTGTATTTAATAATTATTAATAAGTGATCTAGGTATTAGATAGATATAAATAATTCACAATGTCAAATTCCTAGATATTCCTAGAGAAGATATGAAATAGCAGATCATATATTATTTTCTGAAATACCTCTTTTTTTTTCCTGCAAGTGAAATCTTCAAGTGAAATCTTTAATTTAAATCTTTATACTCTTTCTACATTATGTCTGATGAAATTATATGAATAGTACCGTCTTCAAAATGTGCAAACTCTAAATAACAATTTAATTAGAATTAAATTTAATTTGCTACAGAGATGACTCAAATTAAGCAAATAAAAAAATAAAATAGAAACTAACCCCACTCTTGGCTTTGATTTACCAAAATCAAAAGAAAACCTTAACTACATAATACAAAAATAAATAAATAATTTTCTACACACAAGTGATCTGTACATTATATTAGTTGGTTGAAAAGACTTTTTTGGAATTCATATGTGAGTAGGCAAATTTTTGAGAATCTTTTAGAGCATTGGACTGTAAAATTTGTTTTTTAATCTAAGAGATAAAAATGTCTTTGAACAAAGACATTTTATTTGACATTGCATTAGAATTACGGAAAAGAGAACCTTACTAAAGAAGACACCTCTGACTCAATAGAACATGAGAATCTTGAAAATTTGTTTCATTCTTTGAACTTAAGCAAAGATACCTCTGGGGTCTGCAGCCGATGCATCTCTACTGGAAGGCTGCTTACTTTAGTCATATACAGTGAATCCTCTCTATATTGCAACTTCCCCTTCACGACCTCGCCCATTCGCGAAGCAATTTTTTCGCAAATATGATTCTGCCATGTGCGAGCCCAGCTGCCTGACGTATGTGCAGTTTGACTCTGTTCTGCCAAGAGGCGGTGCCGCAGTGCCTGTGGGGCGGGACTCACCCCGCCCTGGGGGGAGTGGGCTCATAATAGCGGCGCGGTGCTCCCGTCCCTGACTCGGGATAGTGACTGAAACTCACGAAAGTGAGGCAAACGAGGGGGGACAAGTGCTGTGTGCTGGGAGGGGGCAGCTGTCTCAGCCCTCTGGGGCCGTACGGGCAGCGCTACCTCTCCTGGGATGTGTGGATATTAAAGGGAAGGAAACTCCCAATTCTGACCTGATCCACCCTCTCCGGGGACACCGTTTCCCGCCGCAGAGGAATAGAGAGAATACGTGGTGGCAGCAGCCAGGTTTCTGAGCCACCTCTAACTCAGGAGCGAGGGAGCACTCGGGAGCCGGGGCAAAAGAGGAGCACCGCGGCCATGGGGCACCTGGACTGGAGCAGCGCCGTGTCCGTGAGGTGCCCCACGGGGCCAGTCTGGGCACCCCGCGGGGTCCGTCCGGGCACCCCGCGGCCACGCTGCTCCTCCCTTGCCACGGCCTGTGCCCAGTCATCCTGGCGCGGGCTGCCAGCGTGAGGCCGCCCCGCGGGGCTGGGGTGCCCGGGCACGAGCGCCAGGGGAGGGGGAAGCGGCACGGGGGTTTGCGTTGAGAGCACACAGTCACAGCGGCCTGGACAGACCCACAGATTCTCGGGGTGCCGGGGGTCTCCTGAGTCAGAGGGGACTCAGAAACAGTTCCCTTTGCTTCCCTGTGCAGAGTTCCGGGGGGTGAGGTAATGGGCATGGCCTGCATGCATATTAATAACCTGCAGTTCTTTGTGAGGTTAGGCTTTTGTGACGGCATTGGCCTGTCCCTTTCCTCGTGATGGAGGAGGCATATCTGTATTTTTCTTTTTTACATGTGAGGTATAACTTTTTTGCATCAGAGTAGTTGTCATCTTTCTATTGTGAATTTGTAAATATATCCTGTACAGATTTATTTTATGCAGTTATAAGAATAAATTTTCATGACTGTATCTGTGTTACTATTGCAAATTATTGCAGTTCTGTTTAAGGGATAATTAGGTAAGACTTAGCAATGAAATGCTAGTAACCTTATCCACTTGGTACGTTGACCTGAAAATACATTTCATTTCATTCATATCCTGAGAGTTGTATTGTATCCCCATGCACAGTGAAGAATCTTGATATAGTTGAAGTAGTACACATTTATTTTAAAAAAAATTAGATAAAAATTGCATTTTAAAGATGTGAACACTGAACTCTTTCCACCATTTTTCAGGGTATCTTAGCAGTTCATCAATATGGAAGAACCAAGGATACAAATGGTGATGTGCTCTACTAGGAGGAGTCATAGTTTGACTGCAACAGGTGAAAAGTAAGTAGAAAAACTTTGCAAAATTAAAGAGAGTTATGTAACAGACTCACTCTTTCTTCTCATTGCATTTTGCAATTGACCAATTATTAATATTAATAGCAAAATTAATTTTTCTGTAGTTACTGCAGAGGATTAAAGGATATGTGTATTTCACCTCTTTCTCAAACCCTCTTTGTAGCATAGTTATCAGATATTCTAGGAACACCAATGTTATAGAGTTAAATCTTCAACTAATCGATGAGGAGCTTAGTGACATGGTCTAGCTGGGGGTGTAGGGCTGGATGATCCTGTGGGTCCCTTCCAGCTCGGAGTGGCCTGCTAGACTGTGAGGGAACTAAGTTTGTGTTTACCGCTCTGGGATGTGCTTTCAGTCTCTGTACGGGTGTTAGATGGTGAGTTGGACTAGATGATCCTTGTGGGTCCCTTCCAACTCAATATTCTGTGAATCTGTGTGAATCTGTGTAATTGTATCATTCTCCATAGTTCAGCTACAATGGAGAAACATTAGATAAATTACTAGCTCTAATTTCTTATATGCGTCATATTTCACAAACAGTACTTTCTATTTTGTATTTAGTTAGAAGAAATATATGCAAATTTTCAGGATTACTTATACATATTATTTTTCATTTTCAAAATGTCAAAAGCATGACTTTTTCACACATATAGAGTTTGTCTGGCATATACAGGATAGTCCTTATTTGCCATAAAGATGCAGATTATCTGAAAAGTGCATGCTCAGTAGATCTACCCATATGTTGAATGGGTTCAACACAATCACTTACCAGCTATTTATGAGCTCCAGGTTCAATATAAAAGCAAAAGGCAATTCAGTAGAAAATCTGCCCAAGACAGATGGAAAGTAGCCTGCTTTCAAATATGCTGAAAAGAAACAGGAACTTGGAAAAGAAAGAAGAACCTGAAACCATGAGGCATGGTTTTTTTTGAAGAGATGATTTCAACTATGTATGTTAAAAGTAGCCTTCCAGACCATTAAAGCCTTAATATAAAGTGCACAAAAGCTACATATCTAACCTTTCAAGTGGATAACAATGCTAACAATGATGCCAATAAATATTCATTATGGAAAATAACATTTGTCACTTGTTATTACTGTATTTTGCAATATGTTGATTACATGAAAGTCACATTAACTGTGTTTCAGTAGGTCATGAAATGTATATTACTGGATAGACTAGGTTTTCTCAAAAAAATGCTACAATTTATGTTTGATAGGAAGACCATAAACACATGCATGTATCACAAATGTTTAAGAATCCTTGGTAATGGGAAATTAATCCCAACTGGTCTTTATTCAGGAACAAACTTAATTCTAAATTTCTCTACCAAGCATGACGAAGAAATGGGAAACTAAAACTGCTGGAGGTGATAAATAACATTTTAGAGAACCTGTAATGGAAAGCATAAGTTACTCTGCATTCCTAAGGGGTTTGTTGTCCCTCCCTCTAACTCCCTGATCTCTTCATTCATTTCACAGGTTCACAGGTTATTCTGAGTTGGAAGGGACCCTCAGGATTTCCTTCCTGTGCTGCTTTTTTCTTTCTTTCTATCTCTTTCTTCTTCTCCCCTTCCATCCCTTCCTTCCTCCCTTGAACATCAGTGTAGGAAGATGAGGTGTATACCCACAAAAATTACAAACATTAAAGGAAATTTGTATGTACAGTAATCCCTTGAATTTCATGGGGGTTCAGAACTGCAGCAGTGTCGTAAAACCTGGATTCCATGAAGAGCAGCAGATCATACACATGCAAATAAGTCACGTCCATCACCTCGCTGCACCGGAGCGCTGGGAGGTATTCCCAGCACGTCCTCGCACTGTGTGACTGGACAGGGGAGCAAAGGGGATCTCTTCTGCCCCTCCCTGCCAGATTCACACAGATTCACAGAATATTGAGTTGGAAGGGACCCACAAGGANTCCCTAGTCCGACTGACCACACTGTTCCTGATGCAGGCCAGGATGCCATTGGCCTTCTTAGCCACCTGGGCACACTGCTGGCTCATATTGAGTTTCCTATCAATCAGTACACCTAAGTCTCTCTCCACTTCACTAGTCTTGAGCCACTCCTCCCCCAGCCGATAGCGGTGCATGGGGTCTAGTCTAACACCAGAAGTTGCTAACTGAAAATTAATTTGGATACATACAAGACTTTAATTTTATTTAGAAATGTATACCATGAGAATCATCTATTGTATGCATAATTATTTTCAATGCTGTATACAGAATGTTGCC
Organism: Pitta sordida; assembly: GCA_013390025.1. Classification (NCBI taxonomy): domain Eukaryota; kingdom Metazoa; phylum Chordata; class Aves; order Passeriformes; family Pittidae; genus Pitta; species Pitta sordida. The sequence continues at coordinate 28,630 of WEKX01018752.1, forward strand.
TTGCACGTATTCCAAACACCACTGTATATTGTTGATTTAAAGATGTACACTGATCTTGCTGATCCTACTTTGTGCCAAAAGTACATAATTTTTAGTTTCCTTCACCAAAGCTACATTTTAGCAAACTAAACTTTGTGTAGTTCACTCATGCTTCTAGAAAGATTAAAAGAATCAGGTAAACTCAGATTTTGCTCCCCCACTTTGTTTGGAAAGTGTTGATATCCATGCCCTGTCTTATCCACTATTTTTTTTTCCTCCTAATCTTGCATAACTTTCTTTCTCTGAATTTAAAACATTATCACAAGCAGTGAGTTTTTAGTTCAGTACTCTAATCTGATTCTATATTTGGGTGTTTGAATTTTCTAGGTGATTATCCTGTCATACTACTCTGATAGCATATTTTTTCTATTAGGAAAGCTTTTAGCTTTTTTTCTTTCAGCTGCTTAAACTCAAGCAAATTATGCACTCAGTAAATATCATTCTATTAGCTTTCAAAATAATCAGGATATGTCTTGCCTACTTCCTTTGGTGCTGTATTCCAAAAGTAACCATATCTCTTCTGCTGTAGTCAACATAAGGCCTGTAAGAATTGTACCCTGCAAATTTAATACTATGTGCAAATAAGATTCTTCTGCAACTTCAAGAAACTTCTGCAACTTCAAGTCACTATTCCAGGAGATAAACTGGACCATTTGTAAATTTTGGAAATAACATCTGTAGCTTGCCAATAACACAAATAGTTCTTTATTTTGCTCAAAAATAAGTTGCTTCCTGAATAGACACAAACAGTAACATACTTTGCATATAAAGGCTTTACATTGCAGTTTCCCAAGCACTTGACAAGTTACCCTTAGGATATTATGTAACTCTAAAAAAGTATTACTCAGTTTTATGTCTATAAGCTTTTTGCATTTTCACTAAATCACTATGTAATCTACTTCTGTAGATATGACCATGTCAGAAGTTCTTTTAAAGACTCCAGAACTATTGTTTCCTGTAGAAGTGAGATTAGCTATAATGCTTGAGATTATTTTGTTATCCACTACTCTGTAAAGCTTATCTTCAATAAAGCAATATATTTAACAAAAAATACTCTGACAGCGTAGATGTGCTTCTTCATATGGTCTCCTGTCAAATGTATGTACAAACTACACGTAAGTCTAGCAGAGGCTACACAAATTCTTTCCTATGAGACTGGGCAGTTAGTACACAGGATACCAGGGCTGGATGACCCTGGGCCCCCTCCGGCTCAGAGTGGCCTGCTAGACTGTGAGGCATCTAGGTTGTTATTATACTCTGGGATGTGCTCTTGGTCGCTGTACGGGTATTAGATGGTGAGTTGGACTAGATGATCCTTGTGGGTCCCTTCCAACTCATAATTTTCTGTGATTCTGTGATTATAAATGTCATTTCTCTCAATCGCATCTTACAGATACTGCTTAAATATTGGATTAAACTCTTAACTGTTCTAGGAAAGCCCCAGATGCTGTTTTTTTCTACCTTCATTTGTTTTGTGGAAAGTCTTATTTTATTTCTTATTTTATGGACAGTTCTATTTCCCTCTATGAAGATCTCATCTCTATTTTCAGACCCTACTTCAACTTCTTTTGCTAAGTTTAACACTGTTTCAACTATCATTTTACCTCCTTTGGTCATCTCTGGCTCCTGCAGGCATGTCCTCTATTTGTTTCATCTTGATTCAAGACAACTGTCAGCTCACATATCACCTTGTACAACGCTATCTCTTGACACAAATAATTTATCTGAATTTATCATTGGTTTAAAACTGTTTTTCCCGTTGCTTCTTCTCTGCTTTACACATTAGCATAATAATTTCTAGAGTAGCTTAGTCTCTCTTATTCCTACCAGTTTGTTGTTTCCCTGTTCAGTTAAATTTCTGAAGTGTGCTTCAGATGTTTAATAATTTTTGTGCAGATTATTCAAGGATGTTAAACTATCACTAAGATTTTATCTTCTCCACACTAAACCTAACTGAAAGGTGGTTTTCACCCTCAAAATAAAAAGAGGTTTATATATCACGAAATACAAGATACCAAAGATAACAGCAGGATGGTTGCAAAGGGATGGCTTGGAGTGACCCAGCTCAGCTCCATTTTGAGCAATATGATCTAGATGTAGATGCTGGGTTAGTTGGATGATAGGCTGGACTAGATGATCTTCAAGGTCCTTTCCAGCCTTATCTATACTGTGATACTGTGATACTGTGACTGAAGTCTAGTCTATTCTACCACTTACATATCTACAGAATATGTTCAGCAATAGAGGAACCACAATAGAACAGGGTGGAAAAATTGGTATGGATCAAAACTAGATCCTTAAAAACTAACTGTTCAAAGACAGAATGAATAAAATAATAATTTGTTCAGGAGGCGTCAGTTTCATAGAAAATTACTGAAATAATATAAATCACTAAAATAATGAAAACTACAAAAATGTTATTAAAGTAACAGTAAATATATTCAACATATAGTAAATCTGTATTTGATAATACAGTCATACCTCCAGATCTGCATGATTTGGGTCTTGTGAGGGTCTCACTGAACATTAAACCCATGAATGAGGATCGGCCATTAATATGGCAAATTATTGCCATAAATATGGCAACTTTGCAACACTGCAACATCCCGGGGCCCCTTACAGTGGTGGGGAGCATTGGAGTAGGAGTTTTTCCCTTTAACTGCAGTGGCTACCACAGGCAGGCGTGCTTTGCCTGATGCTATGCATATGCACATATGCATATATGCACTGGTAAGTCCAGGCTGGCTGCCATGGCTGGAACAGGACCCATGTGGTGCCATGTGTTACAGTTTAAGACTCCCTCACTCCTAGCAGGGAGGCGGTGCAGGACTGCACCATCCCAAGGAACTCTACACCACTCTGCAAATCACTGAGTAAGGATCACAGAAGAAATTTCCACAAGTAAATGAGGGTGCAAATATGACAATGCGAATTACCAAGGTATGACTGTACTAGATATCTCCTTAGTCAAGATATTCCAGTAAAGTTTATTTCTTAAGCTTCCTTACTATGTTCTTGATTTAAAGTACTGGACACAACTTTCCCCATATAATGATTTAGTGCATACTATTAGCACAGATAAAATCAGTACCAAATGTAAAATCTACCTGAGAAAAAATAAAAGCATATTCACATCAATCACAAAATGATAAATTCCTATTAAAAATTGTCATGGCGAGAGCCCTTTTGTTCTATTGTAAAACTTTTCTCCTTTTTACTGGAACAGACAGTAGGTTTCTCTTCTAATCTCCCCTTCCCTCCCCTGAAAGGAATATGGTCAGGGTAGGGGTTTTCTCCTTTTTACCTGACAATGCAGGATCCTATGTCTTATCTTCCCTCCCGGCAAGCCATGCAGCCAGGGGTGGGGTTTCTCTCCTTTCCACTGGACAAACAATGGAGGATTCTTTTTTCTTATCTTCCTTTCCCAGCAAGGCATGTGACTAGGGGAGGGGCCTTCGGGCCGGGACAGGCTGAGTGGCAGCCAGCGGCATGTGAAGATATGCCCACAAGGCATGCAACATGAGAGGGGTCCGAGGCCCTATAACTACAGCTTCTGGACCTCAGGAGGGGAGTTCGTGGATCTTCTGGACTAAGGAAGCCTTGTTTTCACCTCTGATCTCTACTGCTGCCATTTTGCCTAGGACCACGTGCACCTTTGATTCCTCATCTCAGCACATCTTTTCCTCTGCCAACTGCTGGATGTCCTTGCAGACCCATGGACATTTCAGGAAAGGATCATTGGCTGTTTGCCTATCCTGAACCTTATTCCCCTGAAATCCTGGAGGTGCCCTGGTTTCCCTTGAACTAGGCACCTCCCCCATGCTTATTTATTTCCTAGCTGTTTACAGTTGTCACTATTCCGTTGCTGTTGATACTGTTATTGTTGTTGTTCAAACATATATATATATATGTTATAGTAATTTTTAATTAATATTTTTAATGAATATTAGTTTTTTTCTTTTTCCCTGTAAAGTTCTTATTTCTCTCCATATATATACATATTATTCAAGTATTTCTAAATTAAATTCATACTTCATACCCAGGACAAAATAAAGTATAAAAATATTTACATTAGAAAGAAGTTAACAAAACAATCTTGCAGTATTATGTGGGATTTTTCAGTACTGACAGAATCTTTGTCTCACTCCATTTTCTATTCCCAACTATTCTGAAATCTAAAGCCAGATCCTTAGCTCGCACCTTCCAAAAGTCATTGCAGTCAATGGGAACAAAACTAGTGACTGTAGTTGGCTTTCAGTCTTGCATGTAAAATTTTGTACCTAGTAAGGAACACCAGACCTGAAAAATATTTATAGAATTGGAATTGCCATGCAAACCCATCTTCCATGTGGTTCATTCAATATTTGTTTTGTCTGTGGTATGGTGTGTCACTTTTCTTTTAACAGCCTCAGTGATTAGCCCTCTTATTGTATAAACATCATCCTTTTTGTTAATGCAAGTCTTGCGCTACTAAGACCTCATTCTCTAAGAGGAGAGATCAACATTTTTTATAGAATAAAGTACTTTGAAAAGTACTTTTGCCATTGTTGTTGAACATTGGAAGGGAATATCTAAGAGAAATACATTATATGAAATGTCTAATTTTGTATAAGGCAACTACTGGTTTTCGTTTGTCAAATACAAAAAAAATTGTATTCTGAACATTGACAGAATATGTGTTTTCTGCAGGTAGGAAAAAGAGAATGAGGAAGAATGTTAGCTATGTAGAGAAAGCAACAATGTACTGGACATTTTCTGTGCTACTGCAGTAACTAAGATTAATGAAGAGAGAACCAATGGTTGACATATCACCTACCCATGGGAGTTCCAACACCATAACCTTTGGAGTCAATAAGGCCTCCAATCTGTGTTAGGTTACAGTTCCTCTGCGTGACAAACTCAATGGTTGTTGACTCCATTAAAAATGCATAGTCAGAGGTAAGCACACGTTGGATACCTTCTTCATTACTTTTGACAAGTACTGATTGTCTCCGGCTACTCATGAAGGCCCACATCTTGTCGTAAGTGGAGATTTTGGATTTCTGAAAGACAAATATTAGATGCAACATGAATTCGAATGATACACTTGTACGAGTGAAAATAAAATCTCAGTTTACACATTGATTTCTTATCAAATTTCATTGTTCCAGTCTTTACCAAAACATTCTTCTAAGGGTGCAATGCCTTTAATCTCATCTGTACATCTCATCTTCTCCATGTAAAAAATCCTCAGTTGAACAGATTCACAAATGTGAAATATCTACTGTTTATCTGAATTTTTATTGTGTACACGGTTTTATGCAGGATAATTACCTTCCCCCATTTTTGTGAGACATAGTGCTTAAGAGATCATAATGACTGGGTAGACTGAAGAAGGTTTTAGAAGTACTGAATATTTTATATCACATTTGCCCCATCTGTTTAATAACATTTCAGACTCAAGATGTATATATACATATATATCTTGCCTCGTAAATAAAATGTAGAAGTGCAACATGAGCACTAGTACTGTCAGACTTTAAAAGGAATCTTTCCTCTTATAGTGTCAGCCTTAAATATAATTCTGCCATGAGCTCGGGTGGAAATACTAAAAAAAGACTGACCTTATAAATTTTTCTGAAGTTCAGTTGATTGACAGGCAGAAATTCTGCCCTACAGAATAATTAGCAGTGTATGGGGACTAAAAAGAACATTTATTTAGAAAAATGAGATTATTGCTCCCCTGCTGAGATACAATCCAAGAGTTATTTCACTCTGCCTGGGGACATATCATGTTAAGCATATGAACTAAGTCTAGTGTCTATGCTAACGAAGCTGAGGACTTTTAGGGCTCTGCATTATGCATATTGTTACTGTACCGAAAATAGTTTGTGGCTGATTGCAAAGATTTTAGTAACAATGGAAAGGGAAAGCATTTTTCTTCAGAACATACTGTGAACACACATAATAGAGAATATCAGACAGCTATGGTCTCTTCTCATAGGGTTTGGGTTTTTACATGAAGTACGTAATTCTTGCAAGCATTTACCATTGCATTGTAGCATAATGTACTTTAAGAAATGCACATCAGCTCTGTAGGCATCTAAATTAACATGCAATATAGAAAGGGTGGAAAATATGTTTTTCAACACTTGTAAAATTTAACCAAGAATCTGTATTCAATTCTTTTGGCATACAGTCTTTACCCCAGTTCACATTTTAGCCACTATAAACAATCTGAGCAATATACAACATTGGTAGGGAAATCAATTTCAGTAAAGGGTTAGATACACATTGCTGACACTTGTTGGGGGAGGAAAAAAGAAAAAAAAGACAAATGAGCTACAATAAAAAGTAAAGAAAAAATTAACTGTAATACATACGTATTTCTATATTTTTGTTGAGGAAAAGATAAATTCCAGGATGTTAGCAAGGGGAATGGTTGGTCTCTACTGAAGTATTAGAGCATGTAAAAAAAATACTATATCCTCCAAAGGACAGAGTATTCATATTATGATGACTGATTTAATCAACTAGGATGAAGACACAGCTACTGTCGAGGAGAAGAAAAAATGTCATCAACAAAATCAGAGAAAGCTATTGCACAGGACAGCTCATTTACTGGGATAATTAAAACTAAAACTTTAAAATAACCTTGATATGATTAATGAAACTGTAGAAGAGAACACAAAATCTAAAATATCAGTGCACATGGCTCACCACTGTAAAGTGGAGTGAGAGAAACAGGAGTGAGAGAAATGCACAGTGATGTCTCAGATTTCTCATGTAGGCAGAACATTGCAATGTCTTTGCACTACAGTCATGCCTCAGTGCATTGCGACTTCTCCGTTGTGACCTCACTGGATCATGACAAATTTTCCCTGTGAATCTGTCTCAGTGATTTTTCCTGTGAATCTGTCTCTGCTTTGCCGAGGAGCAGCGCCAGTGCTCCCTGTGGGTCGTTTATAGTCCCACGGCACCATGCCATGGTCCCTGCCTCGATCCTATGTATCTCCATGCCCGGTCCCTACCACGAAAGGTATGGGGCAGTATGCCTCAGGCGGCCGCTGAGACCCAGTGCAGCACTGCCGCAAGTCCTGCCTTCCCCTGTTACTCTAAGCCAAGGTGGACTGACACCCACCGAATACATGTTATTGTTTCCATGGCTACAGGCAGGGAAGGTGATGCGGTCTGTGCCCAGGGACTGTGTGCCCAGCACACCTGATGATGACATAACCCCAGGGAAAGTGTCCCAAGAAAGTGGGGCTGGGATGGCTGCAGCGGTGATGGGGCAAGCGCTGTGTCCTGGGATGGGGCAGTGGCGGGACATGCCCATGTCACCACCGCAGCTGCTGTGCCAGGAGGAGGCTTCTGTTACCCCATGCCATACCCCCTGTTGCAGCAAGGGGAAGCGGTGTTTTGCTGGGTCCATACGGCCAGTGCTGCCACTCCTGCACTAGAGACTGGCGGATGTATGTATCGTAGCCACTGCAGTTCAAGGGAAAGAAACTCCAACATCACCCTCCTCCATAAGGGGCCCCGGGTGTCACAGTGTTGCAAAGTTAAGGTATCCCAGGCTCCAAGAGCACTGTCCAGAGCCCGGGGACACCTTTCCCCACCATGGCCCCGGAGCTTCCCTACCACAGAGGCAGTGCAAGCATGCACATTGGCAGCAGCCCAGTGGTGGTTGTGGAAGGATCAGCGCGACCAAAGAGAAACCATGGGATTCCTCGGGGGTCTCCCCAGGCAGAGGAGGCCCAGAAACACTTCCCTTTGTTCCCCTGTGCTGGCAGAGCCTGTGGAGAGGAGTGGAAAATGCTCCCCAGCACTTCAGAGTGGCGTGGGGTGAAGTGATGGGTGTGGCCCATATGCATAGTAATGACGCACTGCTGTTTGCGAACTAGACAGTCTGGGAAACCCTCGGGAGACCCGTTCCTTGCAAATTTGGAGGTATGACTATATTTACTTTCTTCCACCCCTAAAAGCTGAAATGATGCCAGGAAAAATACTCTTCTACTTGTAATCCCTAAATTCAGTAATTCTTATCAAGAAAAGAGTATAGTTCAGGTAAGGGATTTTTTTTTAAATGCACAACAGAAAATTTTTATATCTAAAAATAAATTTAAAAACATCCATACTTTGATTACAGAAAATACAATCACTAATAGTTTTCTTGTGTTTGGCAAAATACTCAGCAGACTCATTGATGAAAATCAAGAAGTCAGAACAACCAAAAGCATCAGGAATTCATTTGACATTGAACTAATAAGAATGACACTTCAATATGTACATACTACATTTTTTTAATTATAACTTCATTATTCATACTGTTAGAAACAGATGCAGCAACTTACATTGTGTTTCCACCTTCTTTCACTGTGTGCAAATCAATCTGGCTAAAGATTTTAGATACTCCATCAGTGAAGTGTATTGTTTTATCCTTGTTAGTTCACTGTATTGTTTCCTCTAACTGGAAATTACTGTCTGGAAATCCAGCCTAACTTGAAATCAACCAAAAATGATATCTGCATAAGATAACTTGTGGTGATATGATCTGCTTGTGTTTCCTCAGTAATGTTGGAGACAACGAAGAGTAGTAAGACAGCTATCTATGCTTTGCAGCACTTGAATTTCTCTGGAATAAAAAAAAAGGGAACTAACTAATAGGAAAGCTGGAAATGGAAAGATCAAGCAAATCTAGAAATTCATCTACCTGATGCATAAAATGATAATTCTCACAATGACATTCAGAGGATACTGTCAGTGTCATACTCAACATTCATAAATCAAACATCATTGGAAGATAACTGTGCATGGCAGGGACCACAAGGGGAAATATGGCAAAGGCTCTAAGTTAGTCGCAGTTTAATACTATGTACAAATATGAGTCTAAAAACAGAATGAATCATTGTCAGTAATGTGTTACTTACTGCTCCATCCTGAACCACAAACTAGGAAAGACAAGTGTCTGAGGAGTGTGAGTTTGAATAACAAGGTTAGAAAAATATCAGGATGTTGAATAAATGCCAGAATAAAGAAAAATCTAAGGACAAGGAAGCAGACCTCATGATCCAAGTCAAGAGTGGATAAATACACAGTAAAAATGTGCCAGGCAAAGTCTGACATTTTTCTACAAAGGAAATGTTACAGATCTGTTAATGGAGAATTTTATTTTAATAATAGCTTACAACTTCTTTCCTAGCTTCTATAAGCATTTAGATGCCAGACAAAGTGCTTCAGCTTTGTTTTCACCCCTGCAATATTTAAACTCAAAAGACGCTCCAGTAACTATGGAAAGATTAAAGGTAATTAAAATTAGATAAAAAATATGTTAAAAAGAGTCAGCAACAGATTTCTTATATATTTTATGAATGCACTTTCCACAATTTATGTCTTAAATTATCACAATCATTATGTCAGAAAAAAAACCCACCCACAGACTCCTAATCCTAATACAGTACTTTCGATTGAAGACATTTCCTATGACAGCTATGTGATTTTCGTTTTTCCTGAGCATTGCATACTTAGTGGACACAAGCCAAGTTTCTTAAAGCTGATTCATGGATATTTTAAAGCAAAAGGAACAGTTATTCACATTTATGTTGACCTTCTGTTATACACAGACTGAAATGTCACTCCTGAATTATTTCACCAAACTCATCACTTACATGTTTTCACTGACAAAAAGAATGACATATGAAAAGAGATTTCATAAAGACCAATCTGTATGAACCTTAGCAAGGTGCCTAATATGGTCTCTAGCAGAATTCTTGATGACAACCTCGAAGAATAGGGACTGAACAGATGAAGGAGCTACAGGTGGAGAAATAGAAAAAATACTGGTCTTGAAAAGTGGCAGTTAACAGCTCAAAGACAGATTACTACTATCCTATCAAGAGTTGAGTACCTCAAGGGTTAATCCTAGACCTGATACTTCTGAAAATATTTATAAACAGTTCAGTAAATGGTATTGAAATCACCCTCATCAAGTTTGTAGATGACAGAAAACAGAAAATCGGGAGCGGGAAAAACACTCAAAGGAGTTACCACACAGGTAGACCACAAGAGGATTGAAAATTAGTATAACAGAAATTGCATGAGGTTTGAGAAAGATAAATGCAAGAAGAAAGTAGTCCCAGGCATACATATTGGATGGGAATTGACTGGTGGGAGTGTATCTCAGCTGAAAAGAGTTTATGGTCCGAAGGAGATAACTAGGGGAGCATAAATAAGCAGCCAATCTTTGCAGCAGCAAAGCAAACTGCAGGCCATATCAGGAGGAGTAAGCCTAAAGTACAAAGGATGTGATTAATCCACAGTACTTGGTGCTTGTCAAGCTACACCAGGAATAATGTGTCTAGTTTTGGTCCTTTGAGTTTAAAGAGAGGAGTTAAAATTGGAGAGTGTCCACCAAGGTGATCATAAAATTGGAGATCTTAAATTGCTAAGCAAGATTTATGTAAATCATGAGGTTTCTAGAATGGAAGACTTACAGAGAATCTAATCACTCTCTTCCATTACTAAGGAGAATGTCTAGAGAGAAGTTGCAGGTACTCTTTTCATCAGGATGCATGGTCACAGTATAAAATGTCATGGCCCAAGCTGTTGATGGGAAATTCTTTGTGAATATAAGGAAAAAATTCTTCACCATGAGAGAAACTAAGCATTGAAATATGTAACCCAGAGACATAGTAGAATCAGCTTGCTGGAAATATTTGAGACAGCTTAATGTAACTCTGAATAAATTAACCTAAGGTCTTGCTTGCAATTTCGAAAGCAGATCTCCTCCAACAAGAGCAAGGGACCTCTAGAGATCACTTCCAACTTTTGAGTTTTCATTGATTTCTTTTTATTTGTTATCAGTTTGAACTTATGTAGAGTAATAAGTGTTTTTGGAGACTCTTCAAATATAATTTCATTATTTGGAAAAAAAATCCAAACAAAATAATCAAACAAGTGAAAATTAAAGAAAACAAGCAAAAAAAAAAGCATTGTGAATTTATGTAGCTCATACAACAAGCCAAAGACAAGCCAATTATTATCCAGAGGAGTGTGCTTCCTGTTTTTCTTTCCCCTTCATTGATTCAAAACTCAAGTATAGTCACCCCAATTGCATCATACATACCTTTTGGAAATTCTACACAGCGGTATAGGAATCTAAACTCATACAATAAGTTATTTCATTCATTCACAGGTTCACATGTTGTTCTGAGTTGGAAGGGACCCATAGGATCATCTAGTCCAACTCCCAAGTGAGTGCCCGCCCAGGGATCTCTAAGTTTGACATTTTGTTTTGATATATGCCCTAAATCTACATAGCTCTGAAAAAAGCTAGAAAACGCATTTCTGATATTTTTCATAATGGCAAAGACATTAATATAGCTTGAGATTTTTTTTAAAGATAAGAAGACTAGATGTCAAATTTAGGTGAAGAAAGTACTACAGTCATGCCTCCATATTTGTGGGTTTGGAGTCTTATGAGGCTCCTGTGGAACATTAAATCTGCGAATTTTGGTTGGACATTAATATGGCAAATTATTGCCATAAATCTGGCAACTTTGCAACCCTGAAAAATCCCAAGGCCCCTTTAAGGCTAGGTGTAGAAGTGTTTTTCCTTTAACTGCAGCTGGCTAGCATAGGCAGGAGTGTTTTATCTAAGGCTGTGCATATTTGCATATGAACATATTCAGGTATGTGCTGGCAAGTCCATCCTGACTACCTGTCCCTCTGTGTAAGCCCATCTGTGAGCAGCTGTGGAAACAGGTTTTCATAGACTTTCTCAATGGTTTCAAGGTATCAAACCACTGTGGTCACACTGCCAGCAGAGGGGCGAGGGCCTGTAGGGCTGTGGTGCTGAGATGGGTACCGGACAAGACAGAGCAGGGCCCCCTGGCTAGGCTTAGAGTTACAAGGGGAGGGCGTGACTTCTGCTGAGCCACGCTGGGTGTCAGTGCCTACCCAGGGCAGCTGGAGAGGCCCGCACTGAGGAATTCCCGTGTGGGGCCCCACGTGCTTTGAGGCATGCTGCGGTGCCGTGTGTATAATCATTTCCTGATAGGGATCAACCACGGAGACACACAGAAGCAGGAAACGGACCATGGCACGTCTCAAGGTGCCGTCGGACTTATAAATGCAATGTAACCTTTGCAAAACTCATAAGGAAGTGATCTGTGGATGTCCCCAGTGCGCAATAGGTGCCGCTTGCCTGCCTCATGAGGTCATGCCAGTTCAACTCCACAGGGAGCGGCAGCGCTGCCCTTTTGCAATGCAGAGCAGCTGCGCATGCGTCAACCAGACATTTTCGTGAATAACTGATAAGGATTTTCAGAGAAAATTTTTGCAAATAGTTGAAGCAGCAAATAATCTTGTGCAAATAGTCAAAGTATGACTATATAACCAACCCTTTCATGGCTCAAATATGTTCTAAAATATTTGGGATGTGTGTCCAGTATTTTAGGCCACAGATGATTAGTATCATTAATAGAGAGACAAACAAATTTAATTGGCTGAATATATTTCAAATCATAGTATGACAAGCTTAAAACTGAGAGAACAAACTAATACCATAAGATAAAGAATGTTTTAGAAATTCTGTAATTTTCCTGAAGTGTAATAAATACAGGAAAATTCAAAGATAAGGCTATCTGACATAATTTCCACACTTGTATAGATGAAAATAAATTGTAAATAAATATAAATAGACTGTTCACTTGCCTGAACTGTCACCAAATGGAAATTTGTTGAGGTTGATTGTTCAAATATTTATCAATGATCAGTGATGTGTTTGTTCTGTTGTGCACTTCATATACTTTATTGTTTCTCTAATTTATATCTGTATACACTGTTCCAGCTCTCCCAATTCTTAATATGAAACTGAATTCTTTGGAATAGGTAGTTATCTCCAAATAACTCAATGTTTCTGAGGTGGACAACAATCACAGAATATTCTGATCTGGAAGGGACCCACAAGGATCAACGGCACCACTGCCTCCTGGCAGGAATTGAACCCAAGTCTCCAGCACACTAGGTGGGGACACTTGCCACTGTACTAAAGTGGGACTTCTGAGATAAACAGTAACATGAGGGAATAATTATAAATATCAGAATCAACTGCAGGAATCACAGTATCATTACTTGTTAATACGTCTTATTGAAGATATCTTGTTNACCATGGCACGTCTCAAGGTGCCGTCGGACTTATAAATGCAATGTAACCTTTGCAAAACTCATAAGGAAGTGATCTGTGGATGTCCCCAGTGCGCAATAGGTGCCGCTTGCCTGCCTCATGAGGTCATGCCAGTTCAACTCCACAGGGAGCGGCAGCGCTGCCCTTTTGCAATGCAGAGCAGCTGCGCATGCGTCAACCAGACATTTTCGTGAATAACTGATAAGGATTTTCAGAGAAAATTTTTGCAAATAGTTGAAGCAGCAAATAATCTTGTGCAAATAGTCAAAGTATGACTATATAACCAACCCTTTCATGGCTCAAATATGTTCTAAAATATTTGGGATGTGTGTCCAGTATTTTAGGCCACAGATGATTAGTATCATTAATAGAGAGACAAACAAATTTAATTGGCTGAATATATTTCAAATCATAGTATGACAAGCTTAAAACTGAGAGAACAAACTAATACCATAAGATAAAGAATGTTTTAGAAATTCTGTAATTTTCCTGAAGTGTAATAAATACAGGAAAATTCAAAGATAAGGCTATCTGACATAATTTCCACACTTGTATAGATGAAAATAAATTGTAAATAAATATAAATAGACTGTTCACTTGCCTGAACTGTCACCAAATGGAAATTTGTTGAGGTTGATTGTTCAAATATTTATCAATGATCAGTGATGTGTTTGTTCTGTTGTGCACTTCATATACTTTATTGTTTCTCTAATTTATATTTGTATACACTGTTCCAGCTCTCCCAATTCTTAATATGAAACTGAATTCTTTGGAATAGGTAGTTATCTCCAAATAACTCAATGTTTCTGAGGTGGACAACAATCACAGAATATTCTGATCTGGAAGGGACCCACAAGGATCAACGGCACCACTGCCTCCTGGCAGGAATTGAACCCAAGTCTCCAGCACACTAGGTGGGGACACTTGCCACTGTACTAAAGTGGGACTTCTGAGATAAACAGTAACATGAGGGAATAATTATAAATATCAGAATCAACTGCAGGAATCACAGTATCATTACTTGTTAATACGTCTTATTGAAGATATCTTGTTTTAAATAATACATTTATATTAATTTTAATGTATGTAATAATTTCTAATTTCTCATAAGCCTCAGTTAGTTCTACACTGTAAAATAAGTGCTGTTTTTTTACCCAGTAGAAGCAATATAATTACAGATTTTGACATAGCTGAGCAGATTATGTGTAAAATACAATTTGGTCTTAACTGCGTATCTGCACCTGATGCCCCCATAGTGTCCAAACTCTGCATTCACATAGGTGTGGTGTACAGTTTTGAATCATTATGATAGGTTAAGACATAGCTTTTACTGAGTACAGTGGTGATAATCTCTAAAAACTTAAGTATACCCAAAACATTATACATTATTTGTGCAGGGTGGCAGACCAGACTTAAGTCCCCTTCGTTGTTTTCTACCACCTAACAGACAAACTTAATTCAAATGAATTTCTGAATATCATCTAATTTTCTGAACAGTTTAGCAACTAGCTATGAAAATTATCTCTTTAGTGCCATATTTTCTTTATTGTTTCCTAGAACTATTTTGACTAGCTCAATCATCACAGAAAAATATAAAAGACACTCTCTTCTTTCAAACTGGTCTCATTCACTCTAACCCTCTGACCTCAGGGCATTTTTTCCTTTTTTTATTTATTTTTTCTTTTTTACCTCCCCTTCTATTTTTGAAAACTGCTGAGGCCTGAAAACCCCTAAGTGAACCAGACAATTTAGATTTTGTTGTGTCAGCATAAAAACAATAAAACTAATGCATGCAGCATTCCCTCCTCTGTAATGGTAGTTTTTATGGTCCATAGAGCACAAATGAAAAAAGGTAGGAAAGGAGTTTCTGCCAAGAATAAAGATACATGGAATGAAAAATGCAGTGTTCAGAGAAAGACATTTTTACTCTTGCTCCAATTGAGCTGACTCTTTGTTTCAAAAACCAAAGATTTAGAACAGGTGTTAAATATTTCAAGTATTTTATGGTTTAAAAATTCCAAACCCTAATGCTATCGAAGTAAGATTTTACTATCAGCTTTGACCTGGAAATAAGTAAGGACTTCATAGTTCTAAAACTTTGTTGCCATTTATACCAGAATGATTTATAGTCCTTTACTGAATTATAACTAACATCACAAGAATACTTGGAAAATACGGTGGAGATGACAAGTTTGATACTTCTCACACATCTGTAGGTTTCTTCCTTCATAAGTAGGAATAAGAAATTAATCAAATTTAATATTTTTCTGAAGCAGACCCTGTATTCTGGATGTTTGTAAAGATAAACCTACTTCTACTCTCTCTGCCTGTTCTCAAATAAAAACTGCACATACCAAACTCTACAATTCATTTGCACTGTATCTGAAAGCAGTAACTCCTTTTCCAAAAGCAGTGACTGCATAATTCCATCACTGGAACTGAGCATGAAGCTCACAAATATTACTTTAAATATTACCTCCAGTAGAGTAAGAGTTGGTCAGAATGCCATGATTTTAACAATTGTAGTTTCACAGCATCTACACCAGTATGGAACATATTTGTGCAATGTTCAAAGCAAATTAATATGCACCATGCTCAAAACACTCTCTTGCTGTTATTAATTGAAATAAACTCATTGAGCAGCATTAAAAATCAAACTCAGTACTATTCTGATCAAAGATGTCTTTGAATTAGAAGAGTAGATAGTATACTAACTATTATTTCCCTTTTTTTTCCCCTTATAAAGAAACCATTAAAAATATTATTTCATTATTTTTATAGGTTTCAAAAACTTGATAGAAGTTCCAATGTCACTCTTTTTTCCTAGTGGCACCTGTTAAGCAGCAGCATTAACACTACTATTGCTTGTAATCGTAGCCATCAAAATCGGCCTAGGTGCACAGACAGATTGTTGGAGGTTTTCCCCTCAATAAATTCACCTATTGGTTCCATTGACAGACTGAATAAAACACTTTACCTACAAAATGGTCAATAATTTCAAGTATTTCTTTACAAAATAGCTCATGTAAATTATTTGCCAACTACAGATTAACATAAGCCCCCTCTGAGGTATTCTGCAGTGGTGTTTGGGTTTAGCATTCAGTAGGTTTTTATTACAGTAAGTAAATTACAACAACATTGGACCATATGTGCTAGCTAAGAACAGCTGAGTCTTTGTACTTTTCTGACCTTGGTGACTAGAAAATTGGAGTTAATTCAGGCAAACAGGATGGAAGCCATATGTGGCTCATACCATAGGTGTAGAGGAGTGGTGGGATACTCATCAAAGGAATTGTTTGCGTGTCAGGTCATGAAATAATTCTGGCAGTTTTATCTTTAAACAGCTTTAGTCTCCTAAAGAACATACTTGAGAAGATAAGCAATATAACACTTAAGGAGCTGCTTCTCTTGAAAAACAGATTGGAAAAAACTCCCTAAAATATCTGGAATAAAAAGTTCCAGCAAAAGACACAGGAACTTTTCACCCAAACTTGTTCTTGAAGAATACATCATGGAGAATTCAACTACATGCATAGCTGAATTTACATGTTTTCAACTAATGATATGTACAGAAAACACAGACAATAGCAGAGTTATAAGATGATTTGAGTATATTTTTAGCACTGATACATAACGCCTTTACCCAACTTATCAGAAGTTGATGGAGAAAGTTACAGTGCTGACAAAATCATATACAGACAGGTCTCCTATAACACGGACCCGCGGTCTTAATTGGGACCTGCATAGCCCAACTTCTGTGTTGAATGGCGGCCATGCTGCCCCCACTGCCACCCCCCATGCTGCTGCCACTGCCCATGCTGCCCCCGCTGCCACCCAAGCCACTGCTGCTGCCCAGGCCGCCGCCCAGGCCGCCATCATGGCCACCGCCGCCACCACAGCAGCAGGTTGCACATGAGCAGTTGCGAAACGGGTCTCCTTCATCGCTAAAAAATCATGCCACTAGGATCTGAAGCCGCAATATGGGGGACACAAAGTGCAAGAGGGCCGACTGTAACCTGTCAAAAGTTAGAGTAAGATGCAATTCATATATTTATTTGCATACTGCAATTTGGATATCTATAATAGGTGAGTTCAAGCAATGAAAATGTAGTATAACAGAGAACAGATACTTCTCGTGAGCAAGATCATGACTTCTGAAGACTAAAAAATTCTATGAAGGCTCTGCTTTATTTAGAATTGGGAGCAGACACAACAAGTGTATGGCAGAACAGAGGAGAAAGGTTTCACTTTCCAGCATTTTTAACTGGTATATTAAATTTTTTTCAGAAAAAGTGCTCAAAATTAACAGTAATAAAGTAATATAAAATTTTTCAGGAATGAAGAAGGGTGTGAAAATTCATCACAAGTTTGTTTGACCATTCAGTGACGTAATTCAATCATGTCAGTTTTCAGTAATATACCAAACCCCAGTCATAGGCTATTTTAAGATTTGTCTAGCTAATACAGTGCCAACTACTAATTTTATTACTGACGATTACAGAGGCCTTAATAGGTAACTGAACTGCACAGGGCCAGTCCTGAAAATAATAACCACCACCACCCAAAAAAGACTGTTTTGAGTAACATTATGTGTGGTGTTCTGAAACTACTGAATCAAAAGTACCAATATTTCATGTATTTTTGTAGAGGAAAAACAAAATCAATGAAAAATTCATACACTATATTTCCACTACTCTATATAAACAGCAGAAACTTGTGCTTCTCATAATTTGCCTATAAATATATGGATGTTGCAGTTTCAGTAGAACCTCGTCTACTGTATCTTCTTTAAGAATAAGTTAGATTGAACTTTACATTTCAAAGTAATTTTAGTTTGAACATATTTGTTGTAGAAACCAATACTTATTTCTGTGACAACAGTGAAGTGATCTCTCATGTTTACAATGGGTGCTTGTCATATGGTGTGGCCTGAGCACTGCAGCAATGAAAAGTGGAATTACAAATTCTGAAATCAACTTTCAAAAAGGCATTACATAACACTGTATTATGAAATAAGTAAGCAGAATGACAGGTAAAAATAGAAGAGAACAAAATTTCATATTGATTTCCCTTGGCAGAAAAATTAAGACAATAATAAAAATTAATTTTTTTTTTGAGAAAAAAGTATTTTTTTATACAGAATTCCTAAGCTGGCATAAAAATTTTGAGTGCTATTCAGCTAGATCACATCACATGAGGTCGAGAAATACCTAAACAATAGTTTAAGATTTTTAAGTAAAAAATTTTATTGATTCCAGCAGAAGACTCTTTATTATTTACTTAAATATTATTTGACATTTATGAATTTATAGTTACACATGGTAAAAGTAGTCACACCTTATAATCTGTGCATTTTTGGGGCAGAAGAGAATTTTGTGTCAACAGTGAAGTGCTTTAAACATGGCTTGAAATAATTACTCTGTGGCCCATGACATCTGAAATACAATCAAGCAAAGGAACAGATATTTGATATGTATTACAGTCAGCCCTCGAATACTACGGTACCAGGGGTCTTGGCCCCACCCCACCCCGCGCAGCCCTCCATCAGTGTAGAGTGGCAGCTCATTAATATGCAAACTTGGCCCCAGTTGCCCTGCTCGCTCAGCTCCGGAGCAGCTGTGGGGCATTCCCGGAAGCTCCCGGAGCAATATGAGCAGCCAGGGGAGTGAAGGGGGACTCCTCTGCCCTGTCCAGTAGCTGCAGTGGGCCAAGGAGGCACCGTAGGGCTGTATGTACTTCTGAGCCCTGCCCACCATGTTCCCTCCCATGAGACACGCCTGCCATGGCACAGCAGCAGCTGAGACTAGCCATGCTTATCTCTGTCGGCACTTAAACATGTGAGAGCAGCAGCCCAGTGGCTGCCTTGTCAGCATCGTAACACTGACAAAGGTGCACTGACAGAGCAGTGGACTGGTGCTGGAGGGAGGTGCTGAGGATGTGCTGTATTCTTCAGGAATTTTGCAGGTCCCAGGATGCACCCTGCAGGGGCCACACTAGCAGAGTTTAAACCTATGTTTGACTCCAGCACTAAGTAAACTTATTTAGGTAGAGTCAAGCCTAAAGTGAACAAACTTCTTCCAGAAATTGAGCTTAAAAACTACGTGAGTTTCAAACTCCTGCTTTCAAAAAGATAAGCAAACACACAAAACAAAACCTGTAGTAATGTGTACTGTAAAAACACAAGTTTTGTAAAAAAGGTGACAAAATACACGATTAAGCTGGAAAGTGTCTGGCTTTTACTGGATGCAAATTGCCAGCGGAAGTGGGGGACCTCACTGTGGAAAGAAACACTTGCAATATCCATCCCTTGCCTTGCTGCTGCCCCAGCCCCTGGGATGGGTGATGCTGGTAGTGGCCAGTACAAACACGCAGAAGATCATGCAGCACTGGAATTTTGGTAGCTGATTTGGCTCTCAGCAGTGCAAGACTATCAGTGTTGGCTCAAATCTAGGATTGTAAGACCTGTCACAGGTCCTACTCAACCATTATTCTGCTCCAACAGCATCCTTGACCCAGAGCTTCTCTACTGAATTTGTTTACATTTTTGTTTAAATTCACTGTGGGTGAGCAGCGGGGACAAGTTCTCCTCCCAGTGTCTGGGTCTGAGGCGGGGTGAAATCCCGTCCCAAGGGGATAGGGGCAAGTGTCCTGCCGGTCCCACTCCTTCTCAGGCAGTGCTGCCTGGTCAAGATATGTGCAGCCGCTTTCTCTCCATGCACAGGTGGCAGGGCAGAATCCTCTCCCAATGGGAGAGAGGCAGTATCCCAGAAGCTCCGTTGTCTCTCCAGTGGCACTGCTGGTGCAGTGTAGCCAGGAGCAGCCATGCCTGGGTGCTCCATCAGTGAGCCCGGCCTGATGTGGGCTGGCAGAGCAGTGTGCCAGTGGTCCATGCGGTGGCTTAGAGGGTGGGGAAAAATTTGTATATTCATGAGTGTCTACTTTGAATAATCATGAGTGTCAGGCTGCGTGTGCACAGTCGCGAAACAGGCCTCCTTAATCACGGAAAAATCACACCACGTATAGGTGAAGCCGCTATCTGGGAGGCACGAAGTGGTGAGGGCTTATTGGAATATGCTCTAGTGGGGCATATATCAGTACCATCACTGAAACCATATCAGATCACATGAGATATCAGTATTATCATTGAAGTACTCTGTGGGCTGGTATGTGATAACATAACTCCTAGATTTACTATGTTAATGATTACTGGGAAATTTGAACTAAATTATCCTTAATGTCCTTCCAACCCAAACCATCCAATGATTCTATGATTATCAGAACTGTGGAGGATTCTAGGCATTTCCTCCGTGGAACTGCTGAGTGTAGCTGTGCATCATACTGCAGATCTGTTTCCCCTGTCAAACTGTCAGTAAATTGATCTAAAAAAGTAATTTTATTATTCATCCAGTAAAGAAGCTAATGGGAAACACAATTACTGATGCAATTTGAGCATACTTTAAGTCAAATTTAGATAAATTTGTATTATTATCTTTCTCATCTGCTTACCAAAACAAGCCAACCTTTTCTGTATGATACCAAATTATTCTGTTGAACAGTTTCCAATACCAGCAAAATCCAGCTGAGATTACTGTGTTTGACTTTGTTCCCTATTTTGTTGTTTTAATCAAAGTATTTGTGAAAAGTCAGAAAATTCCATTCTAGGAAATTTTATGGAAAGTAATCTATGAACAACCACTTTAGAAACTTTCAAAAAATAATAACTTAAGTATGTAATGACATTACCTGTAACTGACAAAATGCTCTGGTGTTCATATTTATTACATAATACTGAAAACAATGGCAAAGAAAAGAAAAATAGAGTGAAAACAGAGAAAAATCATACAATTCATTCTACATTGTATGCTATCCCACTTATACTTCTCTAGTTCCTACATAGTTTGACAAAAATGAACAGTTTTACTAAGAGTGCTCATTAATATGTAAACTAGCTCATGAATATGTAAATAAGCATAATACGTTGTCCTGCCCCCTGCTGTCCCAAACTCCATCTATTTTCACCATTTAAGGGGAAGGGGGACTACTACCTTCACCCTACAGCCAGGATGCTGTGGAAGCAGGGGCCCCTGGGGCTGCCACAGCAGTGGAGAGGGTATCCAAATTAAAGCTCCCTCAAGGCAGCACTACATACTTTGTTTTTAAAACAGGAGATGTTTATGGCCATGTCAGAAACACTTAGAACAATCTATACTGGGGAGAGTGTGTAAGACCACCTCTCCCTGGAGGGTGGGTGGCTGGACAGGGCAGAAGGCTCTCCTCTGGGATGTCAGGGATGGGCAAAGGGAGAGGAAGAGGTGCAAGGAGACAGGAGGAGACAGAAAGTGAGAAAGGAAGTGCAGGTGGGGTGGGCAGGGGCAGAAGAAAGAGCTGTGAAGAGGAAGGCAGGGAGGAGTGGGGTTGTGGGAGCCATGCTCAGCTCACTCCAAGCACCAGGGCTGGCTATAGAACCGCCCAGTCCTGTTGCTGAGGCAATGGTAGCAAGGCAGCGCTGTGTCCACTGGCAGCACCTGCAGCCATCCCAATCCTGTTGCCGCTGGGCAAAGTTAGTGAGCTTTTTCGGGAGGCAGCACACACATGTGTTCCTGTGTGCGGAAAGCAGTGTGAACACAGGGGTTCCCAGTGGAGCCTCTGCTGCTCAGCAGGTGGAGGGAGCAGGGTCAGCCAGTTCTGTTGCATTCCCAGAAAAAAACCTACAAACAAAGCAACTCCCCCAGAAACAAACACAGCGACAACTGTGTCAGTCCACTTGGACTAGCATATGTGTCCCCACTCAAGCAACAGTGGGTTCTGTCATGAAGCATCAGGATACCCATGCTACCGCTGTGTCCACCACCACCACCATTCTTCCACCCTCCCACCTCAGGGTCCTGCTCCAGAGTGGAATAAGACAGCAGCCTGCA
The DNA here is from genome assembly GCA_013390025.1 of Pitta sordida. Taxonomy (NCBI): domain Eukaryota; kingdom Metazoa; phylum Chordata; class Aves; order Passeriformes; family Pittidae; genus Pitta; species Pitta sordida. Next base: position 50,752 of record WEKX01018752.1, read on the forward strand.
CGCACAGGACAGTTAATTGTTTCCTCAGGCTGCCAAGCAGCACCACCCTGGATTTGTCAGAGCAGCATGACACCTCCGTCATGTTTGAACACATTTCAGTTGAGTTTAAAAGACATACACAACAAGAATCAGCAACCCTGATCCTGAACCCAGGAGCCAAGGACCCTGGGAGCCTTCAAATGTAGTCTTTTGGTCTATGAATATGTGCCTGGAATTCCCCTTACCAAGCCCCATCACCCCTCTTCTCTGCTTGAAAACAAACAAACCAAAAAAAAAGACTAGGGGTCAGCACCAGCTCCCATGGGGTTTCTGTGCTTGGAAAAACAGCTCCAGGGCAAAAGCCAGGATCCCACAGCCAGGAAGGGGCAAAAGGAATTTCCTTCACTTTCCTCAGGTGGAACAGGGCACAGGGCGGTCCCAGGAACCCCCTCCAGAGCTCAGGAGTTGATCAGGCTGGGATGACAGGCAAGGCTTATTTGCATATTCATGAGTTTGCTATCTTCGGGAATTGTGGCCTCCGCGTCTCAGACACATACCCAGGGACCTGAGAAACCTGGAGGCTTACTGTGATTGTATACAAACAACAGTTGCATAATTAAAGCTTCTTTTTTTAAATTCTAATTTCTCACCATTTGATTTTCTTATTTTGAGCTAAATGTTGGAATAAATAAAATCTCAGTAACTTGCTTATTTGCTCTGCTTACTCCAGGGTTACAAAATCATACAGCATGCTTTTTATGGTTTTGTTTGCTATTAGCTATCATCCTAATGGGACTTGTAAGTGAGAAAGCTTGTGAGTTGAGATAAAGGCACTTTAACAGGTAAAACAAAAGTTGTGTGCACAAGCAGAGCACAACAGGAATTCATTAATCATTTCCCATTAGCAGGCAGGTGTTCAGCTACTTCCAGGAAAGCCAGGCTCCATCATGTGTACTCATTACTTGGGAAGACAAATGTTATCAGTCTAAACATGCTGCCCCCTCTTCCTTCTTCTTTCCCCAGCTTTATGAGCATGGTGACATATGGTGTGGAATATCCTTTCAGTTAGTTGGGGCCAGCTATCCTGACCCTTCACAATAATTTCTGCACCTGCAGCCCCCTCACCAGTGGGGTGGGGTGAGAAACAGAAAAGGCCTTGACTCTGTGCTCAGCAGCAACAAAAACTTTCCTCTGTTATCAACACTATTTTCAGCGAAAACCCAAAGCATAGTCCCATACTAGCTACGCAAAGAAAATTAATATTATCTCAACCAAAACCAGCACAAAGTCATACACTTTTAAAAAATATATCTAGCTTGAGTTAAAGAGAGCTAAAAATGTGAAATGGCTCATCTTCTATTCCAGTAGGAATACGGCTGACATTAAAGTTAACAAGGGAAAGGAGACTCAGCTCATCATGTTTTACCAAAGGAATCACTGTCCCTTTAGTCCAGTTTTGTAGATTTATTCCAGGCAAGGCCTGTTTAAGATGCATTAGTGGACACAGAGCATGCAAGGAAAATAAAACTATGGAAGATCATTTCTGTTCTGTGAGACGATGACCCATGTACCAGTGTTTCAGATTACCACAGCAATCACAGAACTGTTGAGCATGAAAGGAATCTTTGGAGAACATTTAGCCTGCTCCAAGGAAAGTCTAGTAGAGCAGGTTGTCTGGAACATTGTCTAGAGTTACAATATTTCCAAGGACAGAGACACAACAGTCCCTCTGTGCAATATGTTCCAATGTTTGACATTCACAGTAAAGTGTTTAAGTGTAAATTCTCATATTTTAGTTTTTGCCCGCTGCTTTGTCTTCTTTCATCAGATACCACCAAGAAGAGTCTGGTTTTATCTATTTTACACCCTACCATTGTCTATGTTCCACATATTCAACATTTCTTTCTTCCAAGCCAAACAAATCCATCTCCCTCAGCCTCTCTTCTAACGACAGATGCTCCAATATTTTAATGTACTGGGGTTTTGGCATTTTTTTTTGTTGATTTGTATGAAGTTCCCGCTTTACCACTTCAGATGATTGAGGTTCCTCTGAGTGGTAGCACATCTGATCTATCAACTACTCCTCTGAGTTGTTTATCATCTGTAAACTTGCTGAGGGTTCATTCTGTCCTACCATCTAGGTCATGAATAAATCTGTATGGGACTCAATATCAAATCTGAGGGCATACTGTTTGCAACTGATCTCCAATTGGACTTTAAGCTGTTCGTAACAACCCTTTGAACCAGGCAGTTCTACTAGTTTTTAGTCCTACTCAATCTCTGCTTAATCTTGTCCACCCTAAACTAGATGAAAAACTTTCACTAGTGATATAGAAGAAAAAATTGTCCTCGTGTTGACCGAGTGATGACCTCTCCTCCTGGTCTTGACCTCCCTCCTAAAGTCCAGTAACGGTATTTAAATAGCACTCAAGAATCTCTTTATATTACTTATCATAATGTTTTGTGGACAAAATGGATTTCTGCTACACTGAAGAGACGTAGGATCATAAAATTGTACAATAATCTGAGTTGGAAGGGATTCGCAAGGATCATCAAGTCACAGAATCACACAGAATCACAGAATCACCCTCTAACACCCGTGCAGAGACCGAGAGCACATCCCAGAGCGTAACACCAACCTAGATCCCTCACAGTCTAGCAGGCCACTCCGAGACGGAAGGGGCCCATAATCATCCAGCCCTACACCCCCCAGGTAGACCATGTCACTAAGCTCCTCGTCCAGTCTTCTCTTAAACACTTCCAGGGATGGCGACTCCACCACCTCCCTGGGCAGCCCATTCCAATATGCAATTACTCTCTCTGTGAAAAACCGCTTCCTAACGTTAAGATTGAACCTCCCCTGGCGTAGCTTCAGGCCGTGCCCTCTCGTTCTGGTGTCGTCAGCCTGGAAGAAGAGATCTACACCCACCTGGCTGCAACCTCCCCGCAGGTAGTAGCAAACAGTAATGAGGTCCTCTCTGAGCCTCCTCTTCTCCAGACTGAACAGTCTCAGTTCCTG
>WEKX01018752.1:54401-75502 GCA_013390025.1 Pitta sordida
CTCTGCATCCAATAGGGAGTGGAGGCTGTTACTGCCTTTCTTTTTACTGTTAATGTACTTATAGAAACTTTTCTTATTGTCCTTGACAGATACAGCTAGGTTGAGCTCTATCTGGGCTTTCGCCTCTCTGGTTTTCCTCCTGCACCGCTTAACATCTTCCTTAAACAGACTCTGACTCACCTCCCCTTTTTTCCAAAGGTTGTACATCCTCTTTTTCTCCCCCAGCTCCTTCAGGAGCTCTTTGCTCATCCAGACTGGCCATCTGCCCCTCCGACTCACTTTTCGGCACATTGGGACCGCCTTCTCCTGTCCTGGTCTTGCACAGGACTGTGCCAAGAATCACACCATGTACCTGAGAGCATTGTCTACAAACTGTTCTTGAACTCTGACAGGTTTGGTGTTGTGACCACCTCCCTAGGGAGCCTGTTCGAGTATCCAACCACCCTCTAGGTGAAGGTCCTGTTTCAAATATCTAACCCTGACACAGCTTCAGATCATTGGTTACCACAGAAGAGATCAGTGTCTTCCTCTTGACTTTTCACTCATGAGGAAGGTGTAGATTGCTATGTATGAGCTCTCCTCTCAGTCTCCTCTACTCCAGGCTGAACACGCCAAGTATCCTCAACCACTCCTCACCCTGTATTTTTTATATACCCATTTTGAATACCTTTTGTCTTCAAGTACCAAAAGTAAACACTTGTCTTTATCGCTATCACTGCATTGGGGTTTTTGCTAGGTATAATGACTTGGGTTTAGACACTACCACTTCTTATTTTAAATCCACGTCCTCTGCTCTTTAGAGATGTTAGTTTGCTAACATCTAGAAATACAAAATAACATCCCTGCTGCGCCCAATATAAGACTAAAAGTAAATACGTAGTTGAAAAACTTTCCTTTTTCTTTCAATAGTTACTAAAATCAGTTTAGAAAGCTCAGTTTGTTTGCTCCAAAACAAGATTTCAAAATTATGTTTGATCTTTCTCTAGAAATTTTCTTATTTCTCTTCATATTGATCAGAAAAAAAAAATTATTTTCTCAATACTCAAGTGTTGAATTCTTGTCTTAAAAGCATGTATTGAGAATTCATTAAAACTTGCCTACAGTGCCTTATCAAACTGAAACTGATTTTATGACCTTTATGTTAAAAATTTCAATCTGTTTCAAATCACTAGCTTAGCTGGTTTTTTTCCCATTTTCCTGCACCAAAATACTCCTTGTTCACCTTAAATATGTTGGCTTTCACTCACATGTAGTATGATTAAAGCCTTAAGAAGAGATATGTTAAGTGTTTGTTTTGATGAGGTTATTTTTCCACTTTATTCCCTTTGAGTCATTTTTTGATATGCATGAATTTACCTCAGACTGGAAGCTGACAAAAGGCTTAAGGCATTCCTATTTTCTCCCCATTTAAACAGGTTTAATCTAAGCAATACCAAATACCACAGCCTCAGTGCAGTACCTTTTCCTCTTGAATGCAAGGCAGCCCTTTTACTTGAATTATGAGATGATGGAGAAGTTACTAATACAAGCTCTTGCATACCTTTACTTGTCTTTGAGATCAACCTCTTGAATTCCTTGAAGACAATGATTAAATTATTTATTACTTTCTACACAGCAGTCCTATACCAATTTACGGGTTATAAGCTAGTACACATCTTTATTTTTATGATCTATTAATACAAATATGCAATGTTTAGAAAGATAGGAAGAAAGCTAACAAAGCATGCTCATTAATGGATATAAAATACACCACCTTATTGAAACCATCTTATTTGTTTTAAATATTGACTAAACATCATGCAAGATATACTTAAATTATATTTAATTCTCTGGATTCTAATAATAGCTCAGAAACTCATACTAAAAGTTATTGTATTTTTAAGACTTGTGTCTAAATAAATTAATTTATACTTGTTTTTTTATATCTCAAGATCTTCATTTTCTAAGAGAAAATTCAACTTTCAGATATTTTCAGAAAGGTTTGTCCCTTTAAAATTATCAGCCAAAAGAAACACAATACGTTATGTATTGGAAATATGGTATATACAGTTATAACCCCTCCCTCTTGAGGAAAGGGACAGGTGATGGCCCTCGCAAAACCCTAACCTCTCAAAGAAGTGCAGGTCGTTAATATGCATGCAGGCCACACCCATTTCCCCACCCCCTAGAACTCCGGAGGGCTCCGGGCACTTTTTTGCTTCTCCCCTCAGACTCTCTGAGGACAGGGCAGCAAAGGGAACCGTTTTTGAGCCCCCTCTGACTCAGGAGACCCCCGCCACCCCGAGAATCTCTGGGCCTCTCTGGGCCGCTGCGACTGTGTGCTCACAGCGAAAACCCCGGCGCTGCTTTCCCCTCACCCTCCCCCGGTTCCACACCACAGCCACCCCACGGCCACCCCGCACCGCGACCGCCCCACGCCAGCCAATACGGGCGCCCCGTGGCTGGGCCACTGCTCCCTAGCCCTGGCCCGTCCCCAGCCATCCCAGTGCGAGCTCACAGCGCGGGACCGCGCCAGACGGTTCAGCTGTGGTCCTGCGCCCCACCGGCAGCGCGGGGTTCAGCTGTGGTCCCGCACACACTGGCAGGGCCACGCGGGGCGGGGCGGTTCAGCTGCAGCAGCGGAGTGAGCATGTCCCGGTGGCTGCTGCGGCCAGCCCGGCCCCACTTTCCTGGGGCACTGCCCTTTCCTGCCTGGAGCCATGGAAACAGTAACGCACACCTACGGGGAGGTCAGTTCCCCAGCTGCTCTCAGAATAACAGGGGACAGCGTGACTCCTGGCCTCCCCCATGGGGCCCGGCCAGCGTTGCCCCACTGGGAGCTCTGGCACTGCCCCTCGGTGGAGCAGGGGCACTACACATTCGCAAATGGTGGAATCAAAACTGCAATAAATTCACATTGCAAATGCATGGAGTCATAATAGAGAGGTTGCGATGCAGCGTGGATTCACTGTATATTGCACCCATTGTATATATATTGCAATATATACATATCGCACCCTTTGAAATTATCAGCCAAAAGAAACACAATACATGGTATGTATTTGAAATATGGTATATATATTGCACCTGTTGTATAGTTTGTACAGAAACTCAAAAGGAAATTCCTATAGGCATCATTTATCTTTGATACATTGCATAAGACAGAGTATTTCATTTTCCAACTGCAGAACATCAAAAACTGACATCTAGGTCAGAGACCCTGTATCAGGAATTGTGTGGCCAGCAGGATCAAGGAAGAATTTCTCCCCCTGTTCTCCGCATTGGTTAGGCCACACCTTGAGTACTGTGTTCCGTTCTGGGCCTCTCAATTTAGAAAGGACATTGAGGTGCTGGAGTGTGTCCAGAGAAGGGCAACAAGGATGGTAAGGTGACTGAAGCACAAGTCCTATCAGGAATGGCTGTGGAAGCTGGAACCCTACTTCCCTGGATGTGGATACTTCTGCGGATGGGGAAGTAGAGATTAGTTCTTTTGCTTTGCTTCTGTGTGGGCTTTTGCTTTGCTTCATTTGTGCTATGTTAAACTGCCTTATTCCAAACCACCCTTTGTACATCATCTTATTATCGGGACTGAGCAACCATTCAGGCCCCTGGCATCCAGCCAGGGTAAAATCCGTTACACTCCCAAATAGTCTAACCTTGATAATTAAGACTTTGACTCTCTCAGAAATTCTGTGTGAGGAAAACATTTTGGTAACTAAAATTTTTCTTCAGAACAAAAATATCTGTTGCTGCTGTTATAGAGAACCTAAAACTCTAATGCAAAATCCTTTCTAACCATTCAGGGCAGTCTTACTCTTTTCTTTAAAATATTACTTATTTTCTGAATATCAATTGACATTAAATAAAAATATTTTCCCTTTATTTATTCCTCCCTGCCAACACCCCAACTTTAAAGTCACTATTAACATTCATGTAAAGAGGTTCTTGACACTCAGAATCCCTGTTTCTGCCTGTTAAAGAAGAAGTGAACTCCAGAAACAGTTCTAAATAGAGCATAAAAACATAACCAAATTTGTTGAATATGGAGATATAGCCATTTAGCCATTTTTCTTTATGGCTGGATTTTTTCCTTCATTACAGTGCTCCTACCAGTTCCCATATGCCCAAATTAGCCAATCCTTAGTCCTTTGGAACAGTATATCTCTCTTTATGTCTTTACATACAGATATATTTCCTTGTTCTGGGTTTGGTTTTTTTATTTGTGCTTATGCATATGTATATATCTCTGTGTGGGTTTAGTTTTATAATATACTTCTCACAGATCCTAGATGAAACACTGAATTTAAGTAGACTAAATACAGTAATCTCTCAAATATCACAGGAGACATGTCTGGAAACATGCTGTGATAAGTAAAATCCATGAAGTAGCAGTAAATAAGGTAAACATGGGTTATATTTAGTCTTGCGATAACCATCATGCCATTCTCAAACTCTGAGGAAGAGAGATATTAAACCACAGGATCACAGGATTAAGTGATATTCCGAGTTGGAAGGAATCCACATGGATCATCTAGTCCAACTCCAAAGTGAATGGCCACATAGGGGTCGAGCCCACAACCCCAGATCCATGGGCACCATGCTCTGTCCATCTGAGCGGAGGAAGGGGAGGGGGCAGGGTGTAGGGGTGTGTAGAGTGTTCTTTTTGGCTTTTTTGTTTTTCTTTTCTCCTTGTTACTACAGTGAATCCCCGCTGCATTGCGACCTCTCCTTTACGACCCCACCCATTTATAAAGAAATTTTTTCACAGTCCAGCTACCAGGATCTGCGATTTTCCCCAGCCGACGCATGTGCAGTGCATCTGCTCTGCCGAGGGGCGGTGCCATGGTGCCTGTGGGGTGGGACTCACCCCACTTTGTGGGGAGAGGTCTCGCAATGGCGGCAATGTGCCCCTGTCCCTGGCCCGTGAAACTGCCTCAGGAAAATGAGGCAAGAGAGGTCAGGCAAGCACTGTGTGCTGGAAGGGGGGAGCTGTCACTGCCCTCTGGGACCATACAGACAGCGCTGCCTCTCCCGGGAAGTGTGGATGTTAAAGGGAAGGAAAACGCAGAGGAATGGCGAGCATGTGTGCTGGCAGCAGCCAGGTTTGCGAGCCCCCTCTGACTTGGGAGACACCCCCCCTGAGAATCTGTGGGCTTCTCAGGGCTGCTGTGACCACATGCTCACAGCCCAAACCCCTCACCGCTGCTCCCTCCCCCCGGCCCGTGGGCGGGGAGAAGCAGCACGGGATTTGGGCTGTGAGCACGCGGTCGCGGCAGCCCGGAGAGGCCCGTGTATTCTCATTGGGGGGTTCTCCTGAGTCAGAGGGGGCTCAGGAACGGTTCCCTTTTCTCCCCCGTGCTCAGAGAGCCCAAGGGGAAAAGCAGAAAATTGTCCGCAGCGCTCCGGAGTTCCAGGGGTTGGAGCAATGAGCGTGACCTGCACTTCCTTGCGAGTTTAGATTTTCACGTGGCCCGTGGCATGTCCCATTCCTCACGAAGGACAGGGTATAACTGTATTATGTTACAGTTTGTTCTTATTTTTCTTTATATATATATATATATATAAATAATTGTTGCTTCCATTTTCTACATTTTTTGACCAAAAGACCCTTTGATTCAAAAGATATAGTAAAGCAGATAAGGTGGTTTTTTTCCTTTCCACATCAGGAAGGTTCCCATATTCCCTAGAATGCATTGTTCTAACATAGGACAAGCTGGTAAAGCAAGGGAAAAAACCCACAATGTATTGAAGCTGCAGATAATGAAGCATGAAGTAGTGAGGGATCACTGTAATTAGAAGGAACTTTATAACTTCCAATGTTTTATGCAAGAGTTAAGGAAAGAGTTGAGTATTTTGTATCTAGAGAAGCATAGCAAAACTTTCAGTGAAAGATTTTGCCGCCTTGCTATACAATTGTTAAGGTTTGATGGATACTAATTCCACTGAATCTATACAATATTGACACTTATATTCAAAGATTTTCAGAACTATGCAGTGTCTGCTATATCGAACTAACCAAATCACCCTCATTGTGTCCATTTACATTTCTGTCCACTTTTCAAAGGTATCATGAAATTAGTACCTCCTTATACATCTGCAATGATCTGCAAGAGAGAGGTCATGTGGGAGGGTTGAATCTATCTCTTTTGAAAATTCTTTCAAAGTAAACTACTAATTATCCTTTCATGTAAATGACCTGTGGCTAGAAAAATGGAGGTCATCTGAATAGATAAAGATGCAAACTATTCTGAGAAAAAATACTGACATAACACCATCTGTTGTTCAGCTAAAGGAATAGAATTTGAACTTTGTTCTTTATCCCAATTTACAGGATAATAAAGATAGTGGAAAGGACAAGACAAAGAGAAATATCATGAGCCTCCACAGCAGCAAGCACTCATGACCAATTTACTTCCATTAAAATAAAGAGGACATTTCTTATGTTCTTATGTTAAGAGCCTATTTCAATGCTTATAAATAATGTATAAATATTTAGAGAGTACTATAAAAGCTCTCATTGGTACATTTGATTTGAGCCTTACTCTAACAAAAAAGAAATTTTCCTTGTTTACTGGTGTTCATAAACATCTTCCCAGTAATATCAGGATTTTTGTCAGGATTTTTGAGACACATTGAACATGATAGAAATCAGAGAGACATAAGGACAGAACCGAAACACTAATCTTGAGGTACTAACAATTTCAAAAGAGCCATTTCATTTAAGACTTGATGAGGATAAGAAGCTATGACCTTGTACCTGTATTACTAGAATTCTCATCTTGAGAAATGTCAAATGACTTTTTATATTATTCTATCATTCTCAAATTAATTATTGTTCTTAAGGAAATAATTGTCTTTACCATACTGACTTTGGTTGTTTTCACGTCATAATAAAGTGAGTATATGGGAAAGGGAAGCAGTAACTATTTCTGCTGTTAGAAGAGACTCTATCTTGTTAGACCAATTATTACTATGCAACTTTGTTGCTAATAACAGCTGTTAGCAGAAAAATATATATGATAGACATTTAATGATTCCTTGAAAATGATCAGACACTTACTGTACAATGTTACTTTGAGTAGCTAATAATGGGATTAAAAGCTAGGAATAAGCTGCACATGTCTGCTTGCTAGTACCAAGCTTTGTGGATCAATAGACGGAAGCAGAAAGAGGGCAGTTCAGTGACTTGATAGAAAAAGATTTCAAGAAGGTGCACTTAAAACAGTTTCCAAGGTAACTAGCTCTAAGGTTGGAATCTATAAGTAGGGGTACGAACAAGGTTTCAACTATGAAACCAAAGACAATGAAATATGCAAAGCAAAATAAGTAATTAAGAGTGGAAGATTGAATGAAAGAACATGAAAAAATATGCTTAATGAAAATAATTTGTAGAAGAATTGTATTAAATTTTTTTTCTGCATGTTAGTGGTGTAAGGAAAACAAATTCTTTCACATCCATGTGAATGTCTCTATTCAAAAGCACACAGCACAGGGAATAGACAAGAGCAGTTACAGCCATGCCCATGCCTTCAGGGCTATGATCCTACTGCCATCATCGAAATATAGTAGGATGACTCCTATGACTGGAGTGCAGGAATGGAAGGATACAGGTTCTTTAGGAAGGACATACATGGGAAAGACAGACAAGGAGGAGGTGTCAGTGACCTGCTGCAGTGCATGGAGCTACTTGTGCGGATGGATGAGGGGCAAACAGAATTTATGGGTCAGGATTAAAGGGAGACCGGTGACATTATAGTGGGGATCTGCTCAGGTCACCTGACCAGGAAGAAGAAGCAGATGAGGCTTTCCATACACAGAGAGGAGTGGCCTCATGTTCACAAGCCCTAGTCCTTAGGGGAGATTTCAATGTCTGCTAGAGGAACAACAGAGCAGGGCATAGACAATCCAGAAGGTTCCTGGATGAAAACATTGATGAAAACTTTTCTCCAAGTTACAGATGAGTCAACAAGAGGTCGTTCTGGGCTGGACCTTGTTCTCAACAGCAAGGAGGAATTGTGTGAAATGGGAAGCTCAAGGGCAACCCTGGCTGCAGTGACCATGAAAATGGGGAGCTCAAGACCCTTGGAGCACTACCCTGGACTTCAGGAGAGCAGACTGCAAAATTTTTCTCCTTTTTACTGGAACAGACAATAAGGTTTCTTTTCTTATCTCCCCTTCGCTCCCTGCAAGCCATATGGCCAGGGGAGGGGTTTTCTCTTTTTTACCTGACAAACAATGGAGGATTCTTTGTCATATCTTCCCTTCCTGGCAAGGCATGTGACTAGGGGAGGGCCTTGAGCGCTGGGGCAGGCTGAGTGACAGCCAATGGCATGTGAAGACATGCCCACTAGACATGTAGCATGGGAGGGGCCCAAGGCCCTATAACTACAGTTGCTGGGCCTCACAGAGGTAGGGTTTGTGGATCTTCTGGACTGAGGAACCCTTGTTTTCACCTCTGAACTCCACCACCACCATTTTGCCTTTTCATCTCAGTACAGCCTTCACCCTGCCAACCATTGGATCTCCCTTCAGCCCTTCGGACATTTCAGGAAAGGATCACTGGCTGTTACTCCACCATCTTCCCTACCCTGAACCCTATTCCCCTGCCCCTGGAATCATGGGAGTGCCCTGGTCTCCCTTGAACTTGGCCCCCGCTCGTGTTTGGTTTTTTCCCAGCTATCTTCAGTCATCTTTTTTTTTTTTTTCAATTGTTGTTGTTCAAATACATATATATTTATCATTTTCCCCCTTTCTCCCAGTAAATTTCTCATTTCTCTATTATTCAGGTATCTCTAAATTAAATTCATACTCTGTCTTAATTGACACTAGGACACAGATTTTGACCACTTAAGGGATTTACTTAGTAGAGACAAAACAGAAGTCAGGTGGAAATGCCAGAAGGCTGGCATGGATGAACAAGGAGCTCCTGGGAAAAAACCAAACACAAAAAAGAATCCTATTGAGGACATGCTATCAATGACAGATAGCCTTGCAAAAATACAGAGAAATTTTCTAAGCAGACACAGATAAGTTTAGGAAAGCTAAAGCTTCAATAGAATTAAATCTAGTCAAAGACAACAAGAAAAGTTTCTATAGGTATGTCAGGGATAAAAAGAAGACTATGGAAAATATGGGTCCCTTCTGGAAGGAAACAGGAAACCTTGTTACCCAAGACATGGAAAAAGGCTGAGATACTCAACACTTTTTCTTTGGTCTTCACTGGTAAGTGCTCCAGTCACAATGCTCAAGTCACAGAAGTCAAAGGCAGGGATTGGAAAAATGAAAAACTGACATCTGTAGAGGATCAGTTACAAGAGCACTTAAGGAATCTGAATGTGCACAAGTCCATGGGTCTTAATGACAGGTATTCACAGGTCCTGGGGAAACTGGTGGGAGAAGTTGCAAAGCCACTACCCATCTGAGAGATACAGGCTAGTCAGTCTCACTTCTGTGGATGGCAAGATGAATGAGAACATCCTCCTGGACACTATCCTAAGGTACACGGAAAATAAGAAAGTGATTGATAGCAGCCAAAATGGTTTCACTAAATCATACTTGACAAATTTGTTCACCTTCTAGAGCAGAGTTACAGAGTTCATGAGCGAAAAGCAAGCCACATCATTTGCTAAGACTGTCACAAACTTTTGACAATGTCCTCCATGACATCCTTGTCTCTATACTGGAGAGACCAGGATTGAATGGATGGACCACTTGGTGGACATACCATCAAACTCACAGAGTTGTGTCAACATTTCAATGTCCAAGGGGAATCCAGTGACAAGTGAATTTCCTCAGGGGTCAACACAGGGACAAGCACTGTTTAGGATCTTTCTTGGAGACATGGACAATGTAATTAAGTGCACTCTTAGCAAACTTGCAGAAATACCAAGCTGTTTGTTGTGATCAACATGGTGGAGGAAAAGGGCTGCCATCCAGAGAGACCTTGACAGACTTGAGACACGGTCCTGTGAGAAAACTTTATGAAGTTCAGCATGGCTAAGTGCAAGGTCCAGAACCTGAGCCAGGACAATGCCAAGCACAAATATAGGCTATGCAGAGAAGGGATTGAAAGCTACCCTGGAGAAAGAATCGAAGGTATTGGTGGAAGAGAAGCTAAATATGACCCAGCCATATGTGCTTGCAACCCAGAAGGTCTTCTGCATCCTTGGCTGCATCAAAAGAAGGATGACTAGCAGGTCAAGGGAGGTGATTCTACCCCTCTAATCTATTTTCATGAAACTCCACCTGTAATAACACACTCTATTCTGGGGTCCCCAACATAAGAAGAATGTGGACCTGTTGAAGTGGATCCAGAGGAGGGCCAGTAAGATGATCTGAGTGTTGTAGCACCTCTTCCTTGAAGGCAAGCTGAGAGAGTTTGGGTTGTTCAGACTGAAGACGAGAAAGCTCTGAAGAGACCTTATAACACCTTCCAATACCTGAAGGGAGCTGACAAGAAAGTTGAAGAGGGACATTTTACACCAGCATATAGTGGCAAGACAAGGGGTAATGACTTTAACCTGAAAAAGAGTAGATTTGGTTAGATATTTCAAAGGAATTTTTTCCTGTGAGAATGATGAGACTCCGGAACAGGTTGCTCAGAGATATTGTGGATCAAGTATACACTTCCTAGAAGTGTACTTTGTACACTTCCTAGTAGCTACTTGTAGCTTTGTACACTTCCTAGAAGTGTACAAAACCAGACTGGATAAGGCTTTGAGTAACCGGACCTAGTGAAAGGTGCCCCTGTCAATAGCAAGGGAGTTGAAACTAGATGCTTTTTATGGTCTCTTCCAACCCAGGCCATTCTATTATTCTATAAAACTCTTATAAGAGATTGTGACATGTCACAGATAATCAAATGTGATATTTATCTGTTAATTTGGATTATATGCATGACTAGGGTCCCAATATATGGATGAACACTATCAGTTTCTTCTGAAAGATGCTACAAAAGATAATTCTAAAAGATACTACAAGATAATTCTATAATTCTGGAAGATGCAGGGAATTTATAAATTGCAAGAGAACAGTTTCTGTGTTCCAGTCTCTGACATGTAGGAGATGAACTATGTTTATATAATCATGTATACCTGATCAGGACTTCTAAAAGATTATCATTTAAGAACACATTTTTATTTTTATACAGTCATGGATAAAACAGTCAGTCTGCATATGCTTTCCAATTATTTATATACTGTCAGTGTTACTACTCTGCCCATTCTTGTCTGTAGCTGTCACATATGGTGATACTAGTTGTTGGCACAAGACTCTAATGCAACAAAAAATATATTTCAAAATTGGACAAAAAATAATAAAAATGTGACCGTGCAGATATCCTTTATGTTCAAAGGCCTTTATTTTATCAGGATGTATCCAATTGAAAGTAGTATTATGCTCACAGTGTTCTGAAAAGCATTGAATAAGAAGATAAAATTTTCTACCAGAGGAGTGCTTGAAACAAAATTATAAGACCTTATAAGCTTATTGGATGTGCACGTGTGTGAACAGCTAATTCATATATATACATATATATATATGCACACACATGTGCATACATGTACATATACACACATACATATACACACACATATTCTGCTTAGGTTATCTACTATTGCTGTAAGTGCAAGAGATCAAATGAATAATAGAGTTAATATAGGATGCTAACCTAAAATCTATATTTCATATGGGATATGAGTTAATCAAATAAATATTCCCTGAATTTATAAATAATATTATTATTGATCCTTTATTTAAAATATGCTTTCCCAAAGACCACATTAGTCTTTCTTTTGTGATCTGCCTGAAATAAACCTTGCTGCTTATGGGCCAATACCTATTTCAGTCCTAGTACTTCTGATGTTGCAGCAAAAAGATTTTTCCCAAAGGTAGTAAAAAAAAAGATGACGAGTAAACAGTTAAATTGTCATGTAAATAAAAGCAACTTTGAACCAAAAAAGATTTAAAGAACTTCCCAAAATGGTTGATTGCAGAGATGACTCAAAAGACTCAAATTTTTAAGGAGGATTTTGTATTTATGTGTGTTATCAACATGAACACAATGTCTGTATGCATGTCTGTGTAACTGAAAACAACTTGAAATATCTTTCATTATCCTTTAAAGATCTGAATTTTCAAGAGTGATAGTTCTTTATGTTTTTTGATGGATTTAGCAGAATAGAGAGTAAAGAATAGAAAGAAAGAAAAAAGAAGAAAAAATCAGCTCTTATGTTTGTATCTTCTGATTTTGCACCTAGTTTACATCCTGTGATCTAGACCATGTTGCTGAGTTCCTCATCTAGTCTTTTTTTAAACGCCTCCAGGGACGGTGACTCCACCACCTCCCTGGGAAGACCATTCCATTGAGAGGTCACTCTCTCTGTGAAAAACCTCTTCCTAACATCCAGTCTAAACCTCCCCTGGCACAGCGTAAGGCCATGTCCTCTTGTTCTGGTGCTGNTATTCATCTCATTATAAATTCTTACCAACAGAATTAGGGTAACAGGTCAGTGTGATGAAAGCTATGTGATGTTAAGAGTAGCTTTTTCAGAGAGAGTGATCTCTCCGTGGAATGGTCTGCCCAGGGAGGTGGTGGAATTACCATCCCTGGAGGTGTTTAAGAAAAGACTGGATGAAAAATTCAGTGACATGATCTAGGTGATGAGAGGCTTGGATGGATGGACCGTGGTGCCCATGGCTCCAGGGTTGTGGGTTCGATCCCTGAGTGGGGGAAATGCTGGGATTCAGACTAGATGATCCTGGTGGTTCCCTTCCAACTTGGAACATCCTGTGAACCTGCGTTATGTTCAATCTAGTTCGTAGATCAACAGGTGTTAACATTTAGTGAGAAGAACATGCAGACTTTAGGCACGATAAATTCTACCCTAAGACAAGGAATCTAACACAGAAAATAAGCATATATTGTTTTGTCACAATAACTAGTTGTGTTAATATTTAAAGGGGACATACAGCTGTTTGGAAGCTTATATGGAAAGCCTATGACTAAAAAGTCTCAGAAGTCTTGCTCTAATATTCGTCAAGAAAATCAGAAGTATCCCAATTCATATATGAGCATTTTGAAAAAGCTTGATTTTTATAATAAACAACATCATACTTTTATATTTTTTGTACTCTTATATGAGCCCAGAAAGCCTAGTTATATGACCTTGTTGATACCTTTCTCTAATAGTAAAGACTAACATATCAAGAAAATCTGATTCCCAGCAGAACACTAAAAAAAATAATCTGAGAAGTCAGAGGGAAATAAATCAAGTGCATAGTGTTTGTATACTTTTATTATTATTGACTCTCTCTTTTCTCCTGTCTTACTCAGTCTCTAAGATTTAAACAGGAAATACAGATGAAATATACCAGTTTAATCAGCTTATATTATTTTGCTGTGAATTTAAAGCAGTGAAGAGAAATGAACTCTAGAGGCTTATTCAAGGAAGGGTTTTTGTCACTGAAAGTTTTCTGTCACTGAATGGCTTGAATCTCTTGAATCTTGGAAAACAATCTGATGAATCTTTGATATGAGATTATTTCTATCATTGTGAAACCTGTGAAACATGATACACTTATAACCTAAAAAAACAATATCCTTTAGTCCTTTAGAGAAAATGTAGAAGATAATTTCAACCCTATGATTATTGTTAATCCACAGTTTTCATTCTGAAATAGACCTTCTTAAAAATAAAGTAAATAGTTTTAACCTGTTTCATTTTGATACTAGCTCCTCTCTAAAGACTCACATAGTCCTGACTGTAGCATCAGAGATTGCATGATGAAGTCATGGCCATTGTGCAGGGCATCCTGAGGATTTTCCTGCTTGCTTCTCTCTATAGCTATCAGACAATCCTCTTATTAATCCTGACATAGTGGTTTTTAAAAGCTGACTTGGGGAAGACTGGGCAGTTGAGGAGAGGGGGAGGGCAAGAAGGGAGAGAGAAGAAGAGTAAAGAAGTATGAGAAATACACTTACAATGCTAAATTCAGGCAGCTGTCGAAAAGACTGCAAAAAATTATTGTAATTTGTCTACAATACCGGTCCAAACACAGATAAGGTACCTAATCAAAATAAATGAATGACAAAACAACAGGAAAACAAAGCTTTTGTATTGAAAACAAAGCAACTGTACATTTAGAGAGAGAAACTTTATCTAAGCAGATATCGATTAACTAATGACAGGTCAAACACTTCTGACAGAAGTTTTTGTGATCAAGATTTCATCCCACACTGAATAGCAGCTCTAGGTGTCAGACCAGCAAGAGAGCAAGAAAGATTGAGTGAAGACATGCTCTGCAGGCGACCCAATTTCCAGTTTCATTCTGTCAGACACTGCCAGACTGTTTTAGTAGTATGAGATACAATGTAAACAAATTACATTAAAAATGTGGTTCAAATATAAATAATAATTGGAAGATTGGGTCTGGGTTTTTGTCCCCAGTAGCACCAGGAGGAAAACCTTGACTGGATACAAATACCATATACGGTTGACACAGTAGTCAGATAAATTCCATGAAATCACCTGCAATAAATGCTCTCATGACCCATCTTAAAAGAAGTTTTTAATCTCTGCTAGAATTACAATAATTTCTGATGACAATATACCACATTATTTCATTTTTTTCCTGTCATTTAGTCCTATACAATTTTTAATTTCCATAGTAAATCTCAGAGTTATCCTACTATGAGGAGGTAATGGATTTTAATGTGAAAGACCTTACACTGTACTGAGGAATAAAGAAATGTTGTGGAGACATAAGTGAGAAGATAAGTTATGATAACATCATTGTAATCTCTTTATGATATAATTTCTAAAATTTGTTAAGATAAGTTTCTACTGCGGGAAGATTCCATTTTCCGTGTCTAATTTTAAAATTGTCTGAAATCATATATTTCCATATACATCCATGTGGGATTTTCCCTCTCTTAGCTGTAATTTGGTCTCATGTGATCTCTATTAAAGTGATGCATAAAATGAAGATGTTGTGAAGTGTTCCAAATAATGGCACAAATTGTGAAACACCATAGCATGTTTATGGTTTTGTTTTTTAAAAATATTGTTGTTATTTCACCTTATTGTTTGGGGGCTTTCATTTAACTGATCTGCTGGTAAATATGTAAATTAAATGACCCACCATGATATGAAAAAAAATCTGTAAACTTTACCCAGTTCACATAGTTGTAAGGCGGAAGAAATAGTACATTTGTTTCCTGAGATTTCTACAAAGTATTACTTGATCTTCTTTGTATGACAGTGCATATAGTACTAACCTCTCAACTTAAAGACCAGGTGCATATATTTATTTCATAGTGGAGAATTGGTGAAAATTCATGGCTTAGAATTCTCCAGTTAAAACTTCCTTGCATCTTTCAGCCTTTTCTCCTTCTGCACATACAGGACAAAAAAGTAGGATTCCAATTTCTCTCTGTTTGGTATAAGACATTACTTCCTTTTGGGATTGCCTTCACAAATAATGTAGGAATATACTGACCCTTTGTTTTGAAGGAAACATGGGGAAGGGAGGTCAGAGAAGACAATGCAAAACCCAACCCTATCTGCAGTATTTGGTGATGCTTTTCACTTTTATGTTTCACACATTATAGGTATTTTTCCTGCAATGCACATTGCTCTTTTACTCAATGTTTTTTTAACTCAATAGATTTTTTAACAGTTCTGTTAGAATCAAAACTCTTCAAGGAAGATATGGGGGAAAATACAAGTGTAACCTCTGCATTATGAAATTGTCCTGATATGATATATTTGACTGTGTCTGTGAACCTTGGAGCCAGCTACCAGTAGTGATGAGTTGTGACTGCACTCCTGAAATCTCTTATAAGGCCACAGACAGGGCTGGCTGCAGAATGATAACTGGGAAAGATTCTGTGCACCATTTCCAGAATAAAGGCAGCAGGTGAGCAGTGTACAAAGCTTGACCTTATCTGACAAACTGTTCAGCTCCTTTCCATCTCAGGAATTACTGCCAAGTCTTCCCTGGAATCTTCCCAAAAAAACATGGATGTGGTTCCATTTCTATGTAGTTCTTGGGAATGAAGCCATCTTTGCCATTGAGTTCTGCCTTGTACCAATTCTGATTCTTCATAATTCTTCTAGATCTTACCTTTGCTGTCAGCTAGCCTCTCAGCTTTTACTCCACTATCAAATTTTCCAGGAGTTTTTTGTGTCTCATTATAGACATCTGCAAGTCTATTAGGTCTTTCATAGACCTGTTTTGACTACCCCTGAAACATCTGGAAAAACCATGACTGCACTGATAGACCTAGATATTAGGGTAGTGTGTTATAGGTAGGATGATATGTTGGTAGTAGGATGGCAACAGGTCAGGTTAGGTAACAGGTTTGACTAGATTAGATTAGGTAACAGGTGATAGGTTGGACTTGATGATCTCTATGGTCTTTTCCAACCTTACTGATTCTGTGATTCTGTGATTTCTACTACAAAACACGAAGGGGACTGAGGCAATTTGCAAGGAAGTTTTGAAGACAAGTAATGTCACTCTGAAGCAACAATCTTCAGTCTTCCTCTTATTTTGGCAATGTGGTTACTAAACATAAATGGTGCAACTTTTATCTCAAGAAGGATATGAGCTACAAATCACTGCCAGTACAGATGGGTATCACTATGTGCATGTCATGTTCTCATTTTACCCTAGACCAATTGGTGTCATAAACAACGCACTGATCTAAAAGATTCAATGGTTGCCATGCTTATATTCTCATATTTTAGCCACTTGGTGTGACTTGCTTAAATTGGATGTGTCCATATAGAGGTAATATTTCTTGTTCTCATGTCAAACTTATAAAATCATAGACCATGTTACTAGGTTTATATTATTTCAGCTCTGCATTCTGATGCTTTTCTAGACAAAGTCACAAGGTTTATAAGTTTTAGAAACCAAGTCTAAAGAATCAATATAATTAAACTCTCTTAGATTTCATTTAGCTAGAAATAAACCCTAACTTACTTCAGTACATATTTTCTTAAGTAATAAGAAGATCATCATAAATAGAAAAAAATACTTAATAACATGTCAAAAAACATGAAATCATTAATGTATATCTACAGTGTTGGAGAACAAATTCACAATTTGCATGCCATGATGGCAATAGCAAACACAAGCCAAATTCTAAACTTCCATATGGTCACTCGGCATGGCTGGATTACTGGAGTGCTCAGGCAATTTCTTGCTAACAAAGTGTTGCTGGTACTGATAACAAAACAGCTGTCATAATTTAGACTGTGTTTGGCATAGGATCAGCCCCCAGAAAGTCACTGTTTTTCCTTTGTGTAACTCTGTTGTGGGCCTATGGAATTCATCTACGTCATAAATAACAACAAAAGAACAGTCCATACATAAATTAAAATTGGTGCCTCACATTTTCATTGTAAGTAGTTGATTTTTGCAAAGCGGTTAAGAAAAAAATACTTCAACACATCTCTCTTTTGCATATTTTTGCCTTACAAAGCAGTTCAATTCACACTATTGTGACACATTGTAAGTACTGAAAATGATGGTTTACTCAAGATCACAGTTGTATCAGGTGAATTCCAAGGCCTCAGAGGCTTAAAACACTCCATGTAAAAATTAGGCTGAGAGAAAAAAATGCGCTTTGTTTGGGATTAATTTTTAATACAAAATACTAACGATTTTTATGGTATAATATTTTCTAACTGATGGTGTAACTTGTAACTTGGCTGTGTTGTCAGTCATACAGGTTAAGAATCTGTTCTTGTGACCACTGCAAATACTTGTTAATGTGTGTCCTTTCCATAGAGAGGCACAAGCCTCTCTCACTTGATAAGTTTATTGTGCACAAAGAAAGTGATCCAAACAAGGTTATCAAGTAATAAAGTTATTAGTTATGTCTGCTGTGATACAGAATTTGGAGACATCATAAAGAATGCACAGACATCCAACACTGTATCTATCTGAAAATTCAGGTAACTAGGGATGGTTTTCCAAATGTTCAGGCAAAGAGAGAGAAAGCAGCAGTAAATGTTTTCTCTACAGTAAGATCCAAGGAAAGAAAAGCTCTTTTCCCTTAAAATACTGCCCTCATAATTAGATTTTAATTATATAATCATCTTCATAATTTACATGTATATATATTATCTTATCTGAAAGTTTGTCTTCTTTCATGAATGATCCCATATTCAAAATAGTCTTTATGGACAGATTGGACCATGTTACAGCAAACAGCTTTAAAATCAGAAGTTTAAGATCCATGAGAGTCAGTTGCTTGATAGTAATTTTTTTCAAAACAGCGAATAGGAAGTAGTGCTGCCTGTAATTCTAATGATTCTGATTTTATAATAAGACTTTGCTACAATTTTTATTGGCATTTCCATTTTATCATTTCATGTCACTTACGGGGATTATTTAGCTCATATTTCTGAGATATTTACAAAACGGCAAATGAATGGCGGTGAGAAATACTGCAAACATAAGGATTAATCAACTAACAACCAAATGCTCAGAAGATACACCCTACTGATTGACACCATCCTTCAGCATCCTGGATATCTGAACAAATGGAACATCAACAGAGAGGTAATAACTAAGGTGTATTCATAAGGGCTGTTATCTTTTCATGTCATTTCTATGAAGTGCAAGATCAAGCTTTGGAGTGTAAAAGGAACTCTTCACCTCTGAAGTACAAATGACAAGTCAACAAAGATGTCACCAAGAATGGAAGTGTTATATGTGCTATATATGTCTTATTTTAGAGAGAGTAAAATCTTCCAAAGAAATCGTAAGAAAACCAATAGCTTTAAAATGTGTTCACAAGTCATTCACCATGGAAAATGACAGCTGTTTGGCTAGGAGTACTTCATTAGAAGAGGTAATCAAATTTTCTTCCCTGCAAGACTTAATTTTAAGACCTCAGAACAGGCTTGCTTCAGATCTTAACCCAGATGATTAATTGTTTTGCTTGACCAGGTAGAATACTCTCTGAGAATATAAAAGTCCAGAAACTCTTTGGCAGAGGTCAGATTAGTTTGTACCAATATGGTATTATCCCTCACTTCACTTTGCTTTTAGGGATACAATTGATGCAGGTAATAACAAGCAATATACCCAGTTTGCAATAACTGGGTACTTGTATTACATGGTGATGTGAGCACTTCAGCATCATCACAACAATATGCTAAATAGTAGAATAAGTCACAGCAATAAGCAAAATTATTGGTTTGTATTTTAATATAGATATTTTAATTGCCCTTTGTTGGACCTTTGCTTTTTTGATTTGAATGTTTACTTTTACTAAATAGAAGATTAAAAATCATAATCAGAAAATACACTGTATATTTTGCAGATATTAAGGAAAGGAAATTAGATTCTTTGCAGATGTGCTATAGCAATTATTGGACATGAATACTCAACTAATTACTATGAAAAATACCTTATTCAAATAGGCAGAGTACAAATTAAAGCTATCCCAGTTTGTCTGAAATCCATAGCTTGCTCTGAAGGGGCAATCTTTTCTTACTATTTTTCCCCCTGTTTTTACTTATGCTTTCTTTTGTTTTAAGAAAAAAACAACAGCAAACATTCATGTTCAATATTCTTAGTAGAATGGTCTCAGTTTTCTGCACCTTTGAATCTTTGACATCACAGCAAAAAGGAGAGGATTACTGATCTTACTAAACAGAAACAGATTCTAAATTAAAATGGACTATCTAGAAACAAAACTTATATTTTATACAGTATGATTAGGATGGGAAAATAAGTGATACAGTTTGGGGGGTTTTTGTCAATGTTTCCCACTGACAAAAATACAGAAAACTTACATTCTGTCTGAGTAAACTAAATAACAAATGGCTATTTGGGATGAGATGCATTAACATTCCAGTGTAGCAAACACTCAATTTTCAGGCATGTGAAGTGCATTCTTTCCCTTCTCTTCTCTTAGAATATTGTTCTATTTATTTATTTACTTCATTCATAATAGTACACAAAACCTAGTTACCTTAGATGGTATGTATTGAAAGAGTTCTCCCCTCTAAATATCTCAGCATTAAAAAATTCAGTTATTCTTTCTAATGAATTTTCTACAAACTGAGTCATCAGCTAAACCCCAATTCTAATGACACTGCTGTCACTCTGGAAATAAGGGAAGATGCATTCACCTTGCCTCAGGAGCAGTTTCTGGAGAAATGTTAAGTCTGCAATGAGACTTAGAAGTAGAGACCTAGCTCCTCAGAATAGCTAGACTCAGTTATTTCTGCACAATGTTGGAAGCAAACTTCCTTAGGAAATTAAAGAAATTGCTGACTGAAGGGACAGGTGGCAACTGAGGATTTAAATGTTGCACTTTGACTAAAGCAGCAATTAGTTACCTAATTTATCTGTGGAACAGATGGCACCTTTGGAGAAGAAATGGATGCATAATTTCATTTGAGTAATTTTAGATGGGTAGATTTGGGAAGAGTACAATAAAAATTTAATAGAATACTAATACCCTTTAATCAATATACCAACATTTCAGTTTATCTTAAAGTAAGGACATCAGTAAATTCAGAATTATTTCCTTCAGCAATTTCTATTATAAAACCCTCATGTTTGGCTATGGTTAATGCTAGGACAGTAAATTTAAAAGATTATATTAATATGGTTTGGGGCTTTTTTTACAATTTAGTAGAATAAGTTGTTAACAATCAAAACTAAACATACAGTTTTGGTCAACTAGAAGAGAGGAAAAAAAAGTGGACATAGAATAATAAAATTCTTAAAGTAAATGGATGAGCTATACAACTGGCATGTACCTTCAAGGGGTAGAAGACTGCTTACACACTTTCAAAACTTAAAAAAATTAGGTATAAAATGATTGAATGAAAGCAACACTGAATATGAAATAAAAATATATTTAGAGAGAAAATCATGGTACTTGCTTTAGACTTTTCAAAGTTACTCACCTATTATAAGCTAAGATATACATAGAGACTCACTTCATAGTCAACAGTAAAAGATGCTATCTCCATAGAACAATCTTATTAGCAATCTCAGTCCTACACTGATTACAAAATTGAAATAAAAACTCTGTCATTTTGCCCTCCGAAGCTAGAAAAGATAAATCACAGTATCACAGTATAGAT
>WEKX01018753.1:0-11692 GCA_013390025.1 Pitta sordida
AGAGCATAACACCAACCTAGATCCCAGCCCTGCTTTCTGTTCTAAATGCATTGGGAATCCAAGTGATCAGCTCCAGCAGTCCAGACTGGTTCACTGAGACCAGGCATCTGTATTTTTAGACTTTGTTACACCTAAATAGAGAGCTACTGATGTTTGATTATGTCTGAAATATGTGTTGTTGACATGAAAAATTGTATGAAGGGTTAGAATGAATTTATCTTTCCAAACTAATGTTAATTTACAGTTTTAAACATCCACACATAGTCCTTTTTTGGATCTAATATACATTATTTTTAGATGAAAAATGTAAAGATGTTTTTTATATGTTCAGACATCTCAGAAGAGAAACTCTGGAGGTGGACTTATGATCCAATGTATTTTCATTGTTTCCCTCAACTTTGTATACATGCTAGGAAGAACAAGACTTTATTGCAAACATACAGTTAACTGAACAACAACCTATTAACTACCATTTAAAATTGGTGATGCTCAGATATATGTTGTAAGTGCCCATTTTCCAGGTTTGCACGCTTGCTTATGGAGGGGCAATGTTCTAGTTTAACATATACACCGGATGTTCCACTTATTTTAGATCAAAATCTCCTGCACTGTCCACAAAACATAGCAGTGTTCCCTAAAACCAGAAAGTCCTAAACAGCTCAAAATATGAAACTCATGAAAAAAAAAGGATCAAACTAAATAATTCACTCCAGCTATTCAGTTCCCTTAGCCTTGGGCAGTATTTCAGACTTCTGTTTGGGCTTCAGGCACATACTCAAGAACCTATGTTTTTCCCTAAAGGTTTGCCAGCTAACCTAAGAAATTATATTGCCTGATGGAAAAATCATTAAGGAGAATTCAGGATTATCATTATTATTTATTGTTATTACTTACTGCAAGGAAAGAACATGTAATATTATAGCAATATGTTTTTAATGATGTTTATCACCACGCTGGTTAGATCCATCCAGCAAATCCAGTCGACTACTGGTTTGTTTAAACTTTGATTCAGCATGTATTTCTATACTTGAGCTCTGAAACAGTTTCATATTCAGTATAAATTGCAAATGTCCAATACTTTAAGCAATACAGAACACACAGAAAAAGACAACCTGAAAAAAGGCAATGTCAATATAGTTTAATCCACAACTCCTGGTTAAATTGGTAAACTATATAATTTTAATGTTTATTCAATAGTTTTCTGCTGTCTTGATGTTTATCTTCTGAATCTAGGTGGTAGTGAGGAAGACCAGAATTTTATAAATTCAGGATTTTCAGCTGCCGTGTTTTCTTGAAATAATACTGTGTTGTGGAAACTCCCATTTCAGGAACTCATAAAAGCCTCCTGTTTTCTTCCTGCATCTCCCTGGGAAGTGCAAGTATAAGTCCATGTGAGCTGGCATGAATTTCTCTTTGCTTTCCCTACCAAGCTAACGTTGTTATGTTATACCAATTTTTTTATCTCTTTAGTGAAATAAACCACTAATTTCATGTAGGTTTAAAAATAAGCAAAGAAAGGTATATCAAAATTATAACAAGTGACTCTTCTTTCTGCCTCTGACTTCATCTGCCATGGGCACAGGAGCATCTAATGTAGCAATGCAAAGGACAAAAGGCTGTCTTGAATGAAAGACCCTGCATGCATTTCTTTCAGCTGCCTCACTGGTTTTGAAGAAGAGTTTGGGATTCTGCATAGAGGCATAATGGACTTGAGAACTTAATGCTGACAGTTCCCTGTTGCAACATGCCGAGGCTCGCAAAGTGTTGGTTTTCAGTTGTAAATAGTGATCTCACAGCAGCAGTGGAGGTTTTAAAGCACTTGAAATAACTCTGCTGCCAAGTGGTGACAGGAGAAGAAGGGACGATGACCATTATCTTGACAACTCTGCCAATACTTAAGCCAAAATCTTGTTGACAATGCCTCTTTACAAGACGCCTCCTGAGTTGTGAGGAACAAGTCCTGTTGTCATTTACACCTCTTCAGCTTTCCGAGGCCAGCAACCTGAAACTGTATTTACTTAATATTCAATCTCAACCTCACAGCAGTGACAGAAGTTATACTCTCCCTGGTTGCAAATGAATTGGTTTGCTGAGGAGTGACAGGAGCAGGACTCTGGAAAAGCACCTTGCCACTGCCCTGTATCAGGCTAAACACGAGTTGACAGCTTTTCCCCCAAAAGACCTCTTTTGTTTTCAGGACCAAATTCTGTCCTTGTGTATACCTTTTCACCCAGCGAAAGCAAATGGAGCAAAATTCAGTTCTCAATATACATAGCAAGTCACTCAAAAACAGTTGTCAACTTTGTTTTACCAGATGGAGTCAAAACTGTTCAGCCAACAGAGTCATCAGCTGACTCTACTAAGAAGAAAAGGTGATAGGTTTTTGGGTGCTAATGAAACACAGTAGTCATTCAGAGCATATTGGGAAACGGTAGCAAGCTAAACTAGTACTGTTTGTGAAGAACCATGGGCCCCAGGCGGCACATTTTCCAACTGGAGATAGAAGCAATAAGTATTAAATTGCTACAACAAAATTATTAGGTAGTTAAGACATACAGTTATCATTAAAGCAGTCTTTTAGTCTTTTGCCTTTAGAAAAATTATGAGAAAAGGTGTCTAAGGAAGATCCCTAATCAGTGTTAAGAGCTCAGTTTTATCCCTTGTGGTTCAAAACACTACAGGTGAAATCATCTGTAACCCTCACTCAGAGGAGATGTAGAGGTAAAAGGAGGAGTTTACATTTTTAAGGTATGTAGGTACGTATTTAACTAAACTGCTTTCACCAGATTTCTTTATCTACTAATGTAATAGTCAGTCCCCTGAGCTTTGTTAATAATTTCTTCAGAATGTATCCCACAGGTTTAAAGTGGCTGAATTAAATTTTAATACTACCACAGAAGTCACTGTCTTTTTGTAACAATATTCTGTATATCTGAACAAATACTAGTGAGAACATCCCCTTTCAAATTAAATTATGTAAGTAAGTAGAGCTTGAAAGAGTAAGCAAATATGCTCTTGTCAACATAAAAGAAGGATTAGGCAAAAATTTTATAACTGTATATCACATTTTGGTCTTATCTATTTTCTCAAATTTGTATACTTTAGTAATAGATTTAATATTCAAAGTTAATAACGTGACTTTTAACTATCAATCAGTAGTTAATTAAACATCATATAAGGCCTGGTATACCTTAGCTAGCATGTTTCAGAAATTAAATTTTTTTTTTAATTAAATTAATTTTTTCTTCTATTTTTTTCTGCATTAGTTTCATTAAGGGAAAGAAAGAAAGAGAGAGAATAGAAAAATAGAAAGACATACTTTGTCAAAGAAATAACTGAAAAATTATTTAAATTTTAGATTCTAGTGTCAGAACCTCTTGTCCCAGTGATTTTATTGGGATTGGTTTTGTTTTTGCTTTTGTTTTTTTAAATGTAGATTTTGAACAAAGATCATATTACATATTTCAAATTGTATAAATTGAGAATTTGAAATTATTTTGTAGCACCCATTCTGTGATCTCTCTTGATTGATAGGAAAGCACAATATCATATCAATAATTCTTTAAAGTACTGTCAATAAATACAGTCATACCACCATACTCACGGGTTTTGGGTCTCCATGGGTCCACACAAAACATTAAATCCATGAACGACATGTACGACAGCTTGAGATTTTAAGAGACAATTTATTTACGATATTGATCCATGGCCATATATATTTTCTGTTACTGTGCATAATTAAAATAATTAATTAAATTAATTTAATTTTAATTAATAATAATTAAAACAATGTATTTCTCTTTCTAGGGTATCTCTAAATTTCTCATTCTAGCCTTTACCTAGTCTCTTGTTAATGGGGCTGAAGCTCTCCACAGCTCTTTCTTTTGACCTCTGCTAATGTTGTTAACATGTATTTTGGCTTCCTAAGTACCATGCAACTCATTAGTGACTATTTGTCCTGTTGTCTGAAAAGAGGTTTTCACTTTAAAGGAGTAGTAATTCAAAAGCAATTAATTAATCACATTCCTGATGCATTTAATTCCTTCTCAATATTATCATGCTTCCCAAAATATGCTTGCAATTTGTTGCATATAACTCATAAGAATATGTGCCATCAAATGTTGAAAATACCATGTACTTGCAATTAAAGAGCAGTTACTTATAAGAATAAGGTCATTTTCATATGCTTCATTTTGCTACTTTAAAAGAGACTGGCAAGTTTTTCTGTGTTGCCCAACCCCAGCACAATTGTCCTTTACATAAAGTGCAATGTTAACTTAAGAATGGTCAATGTGACTCAATAGCTGGTCCCATTTATACTGCAGACCGGTTCCTCCAAATTAATTCTGACTCCTTATTAAAATTTGGAACAAAATCTAGCTTCTTTACAGTGCTTTGGATTGGTCTCATGCCTTGCTTTCTCCTTAGCACAAGTAGCTTAGTTTTAAAACATGCATTGTTAGAGCAAACAGTCCCATTCCCTCAAATGGGATTATAGGAATCTTCCTGCTCACTGAAATTCTATCCATCACTTTCTGGGGACAAAATTATAACACACTTAGTGCAAGAGGGAATTTTGCCAAACAGCTCAGAGAAGCAAGGCTTTCTGACTTCATTTTACCCTACTCACACTACTGCTGTAAAGTCTCACAAGTAATTTTAAAGATGGGTTGTATTGAGCTATATGAATAACTGGCATAATCTGGCTTTTTTTGATGCATGAGCTTTATACTGGAAACCTCTACAAGCAGACACATTCTGTAAGGAAAAATAAGTGAGAAATTCAAAGCCCCCTGGAGAGCAAAATTCACAGAGACCACTAGAATTTCCTGTTAGTTGTTGTTACTGCAAGTGCACCCATATGTAGGGCAATAGCAGAGATTTCCCACAGATGTTGATTCCACTTTGTGCCTTTCCTCACAGTGTTTTCCACAAACTTACGAGTAGTTTTAGGATATCACTACTATATCAAGTTTGGTTAACCCTAGATAGTAGCTTCAAAAGTTGTTGGTTTGGGGTTTTTTTATGTCTATCTCACTTTCAAGTTCACACATAAATTAAAAATAACAATGTATGACCCTTAGGAAACAAAGTTACAGAAGCCCTGAAAAAATTAATTTTAATTCTAATTCATCTAGTTAAAACTGTAGATCTTGATAAAGTCTGTCAGATAAGAAAAGTATAAAATTTACTGTTATGAATAAAAAAGAATACTTCAATATTCAGAAGAGGAAAAAACAGGATAAATTTATTTCACTACACGTTTGGAAATAGCCAAGGTTGTAGAACCTGTCTAGTAGATATAACAGTATATATCATTGCAGGTTTGTGCAAATAGACAAGGAAACAACAGAGATCAAAATCTGTCATAGTCCTAGGTCATAATCAATGTAAAATTCTCTTTGCTTCTGTAAATTTAATGCAGCCAATCAACTGCCTTAGCCCCAGGGAATTAACAACTCCATTGGAATATAAAATATCTTCCAGTCAGAGAGGTCCATCTTATTTTCTCAGCAAAAATAACTAAAACACATTAACTCCATTTTGAGGGGGATGACGATTCACTGGAGGTGCAGATTTCTTCTGATGCAAAAGAATAGGATGTGATCCTCAACTTATTCTGAAAAAAAAAAAAAACCTAACCAAGAAAGTGCTTGTTTTGCTAGCGTTTTTTCTATTATTCGTTTTTTACCTTAACATTGTGTTTTCTGGACACAATCAATAACAAGGCTGGTACATAGTCTGGAGATACAGAGAGAGGTATAATCCCTCAGAGACTTCTGAAATATGCAGAGATTGGGCACATTAACTGTCCCACACTTTTTTGGCCTCATGTGTTTTTGACCACAAAGGAGTTGGAAAGGAAATTGCAGAGAATAAAGATCATCTCCATGCCAAACTCCACACTTGTTTAAGAATCAGGCAAAAAATTACCCTTGGTTAGGTAAAATACCATGATTGAGCAATCACAGGCTAATTTGAGTCCAAATTTTACATCTCAATAATGACTTGCGTGCCATATCTGGGATTCAACACAGTAACAGGTAACACGTTTCTTCTGCATTGGAACATCAAGTCCTGGGCTACCTGAGGCTGAAGAGGTGATCCCAAATATTAATTTCCATGATCTTGATACATGTGCTGGACTTCAGGATCACCTAGAGTGTTAAGTCTGCTAGTAGTACATCAAACAATCACTGAAGATGAACAAAATACTTTGAATTAAGAAAATTGGGGGGTTTTGATAATAAGGATCTATCCATATGGAAATATTCTGTGAAAACACGCCAAATACCACTACTTCCTTAATCTCTGAACTCTCATTTGCTCATGAAAGCTGATTTTTTTCAAGAAATGTCCATATGACATTTTAAAATGGTTGTAAATGGCTCAAGAAACTTCATAAGACCAGAGACACACCACACATACCTCCTGTATGTCACTGTTCTGAAGATGGACAAGCTTACTTTCACAGATGTAGGACTCCTCATATCATATCAACCCCTGCAGTTTTAGAAAGGTTATGAATGGAGACAATGAAAAATGGGTCCTTTGTTTTATTTTACTGTCATTCTTGCAGTTTTCAGGTTTGAGAAACATGAAGAGAAAGTAGTAACAGCATTGATACCTATTGCCAGTGCTTTTTAAAAGACAACCTGCTTCCACAAAATCCACACCGCATTCAGCATAGTAATGTAAGGAGACGTGTGTTTCTTAACAATTCTTTTTTTTTACAATTTGTTACTATCTCTTTATGTATTACTACTTTCTTGCTCATCAGCTATAGATTTTTGAAAATAATTGCCCAACAAGACATATGCCTGTGGCTCCTAAGTGGATACAGAACCTCAGAGGATGAGACAGAGCAGAGACGGCAAGAGCGAAATGAACAAAACATTCACAGAATAACATGGAAAAATGCATTCCAATGTACCACTCTGTCTGATTCTTCTAAACAAGGAATGACCCCACTGCTTAAAGAAGCTATGTGCAATGGTGCTTCAGGCTTTCATAACACAAGCACAAATATGGGAGAATATATTGCATTTTTAATAATCTGGAAAATTACTGAGTATTGAATATTCAAGTATTTAAGATGTGGGAACCTGTTGCTCAGGTTCTGCATGATAAAATGCAGTATCAAAGAAATTTGCTTTTTCAAAACGTATGCTTAAGAGAAAAGAAGGGAAAAAAAAAGATAGGTAAAGCAATTAAAGTATGAGTTGTGTTTCTAATCTGCTAATAACTTCCAGTCTGGGTAAATACAGTTAAACCCCCTCCATCGCGAGGAAAGGGACAGGCCAAGGCCGTTGTGAAACATTGAACTTGCAAAGAACTGCAGGCTGTTACTATNGTTGTGCCAGGGCAGGATGCCACGCCGGGGCAGGGTGACGCAGCCCGCTCCAGCCCACGCCGGGGCATAGTGCGTGCCGGGGCAGGGTGCTGCAGTCCGCTCCAGCCAGTGCCGCGCGCTCCAGCACAATCACCGGGGTCGGGGGGAGAAGCGGCACGGGATTTAGGCTGCGGGAGCAACAGTGGGTGGGGAGGTGGGGTTTCTTTCCCTTTAACATCCACCGGTCCCATGAGAGAGGGGCAGTGCTGCCCGTACGGTCCCAGAGAGAAGCCTCCTCCTGGCGCAGTGACAGCTGCGCCCTCCCAGCACACAGCTTGCCTTACTTTCATGAGGCAGTATCCCCGTTCAGGGACCGGGGGTACGGTGCCGCTATTGCGAGCCCCCTCCCCGCAGGGCTGGGTGAGTCCCACCCCACAGGGACCGTGGCACCGCCCCTCGGCAGAGCAGAATCAATTGCCCATGTCTCAGCCAGCTAAGCTCGCGGACCGCTGAATCATATGCAAATGGGCGGGGTCGTAATGGAGAGGTCGTGATGCAGCAAGGATTCACCGTATTTCTTTCATAAGTATTAGACCAAACTAACGCATTGGAAAAGAAATAGAATCTTTGCTGAAAGAATACATCATGGACCATCAAATATAAATTTTGTTACCAGATGGGAAGAGAGGTTTTTTGTTAGTTTATTTTTTGTTCGTTCTTAAGTACAAGTACATTTTAAACTAAGGGAATATTTTAAAGCAATATCTCTTTCCTCTGAGGTGAATACATTCATTGCTTAGCAACCTTTTATGATTAAAAGACCAAAATATCTTAATATACAAAATACTGCTGTGAAAAATGGTCAGCATGAGAAAAGAGCCAGCAGCCAAGTGGCTGAATGACTTGAATGATTCATTAGATTAAGATTTATTAACAGGCTTTCTCTTTTGAAATCCAACTGTAAAATGAGTAATGAAGCAGGACAATCATATATGGATCATACAGGCAAATAGGCAATGATAGTTGTCTCTGAAAAGAGGAGGGATCAGCACTACATGCTCAGGGTCTTTATGTACATTAGATCAGAAGAAATTGCTGTGTAGCTGTTATGTGACAGGAGTGCTAACTGTGGCTGAAACAGCCATGGCAAGAATTACTGATGGAATATGAGTACAAGTGAGCTTGCTCTTCTTTGCTCTCACTTTCACCTGTAAGGACTCGAGCCACATCAAGGTCCAACTGCACAGGACTGGACTCAGATGTGATCAGCTTCACTGGTTATTGAAAACAGAACCTTTCCGTTTTCATTAACATGCAGCATCCAGAGGATGGCGGAAAAAGTCAAGAAAAATTAAACTGTGGACTTCTTGCCTGCTGGATGGATACAAAAGAACGAGATAGGTATGGAGAGGGAAGAAACCTCTTTTCCTAGTTGTGAGGTATTCAGGACTAATCATAGACTTAACACTTGCAGAGATGGATAATTTTTCAAGATAATCCAAGTACTTACACATGTGCAATCAAAACTTTCTATGTATTGTGAAATAGATTTCCATTTGTCTTCACTTGAAGTTTTTTACTCTATACAAAAGACATTCATGTTTTTTACTTCCTGGAAGACATTGACCAAAGCCTTGGAGCCTGAACATTAGAGATGTGAGTGAAGACGCAGACCTAAGCACCAATCAGTGTGGTTAAGCTGTGCCAGACCAAAGAGAGCTTCACCACACACCAAACACTACAAAAATGCTCTCAGTGGTGACTGTGAGACACTTACTACAGAAGTAGATCTGGCATTTTAAGGACCTTATTTTTTTGCTCGAGACTAGTGAAGTGGAGAGAGACTTAGGTGTACTGACTGATAGGAAACTCAATATGAGCCAGCAGTGTGCCCAGGTGGCTAAGAAGGCCAATGGCATCCTGGCCTGCATCAGGAACAGTGTGGTCAGTCNAGAGAGCTTCACCACACACCAAACACTACAAAAATGCTCTCAGTGGTGACTGTGAGACACTTACTACAGAAGTAGATCTGGCATTT
Source organism: Pitta sordida (assembly GCA_013390025.1). Lineage (NCBI taxonomy): Eukaryota > Metazoa > Chordata > Aves > Passeriformes > Pittidae > Pitta > Pitta sordida. The sequence continues at coordinate 9,372 of WEKX01018753.1, forward strand.
TAAGGACCTTATTTTTCTTCTTCTAGAATTTGCTGCTCACAGAGTTAACCTGTCTGCCTGGCCTTATATCCTGGACTTCCATGAGCTTACTGAAAGTTCTTGCCTTCATACTCCCTGCTCTTCTTAAAAAGCCAGGAGGAATCCTAACGCAAAATATAGGATTGTCCCACAAAATATCGTTGTATTTTTAAATTGATTTTCTTCATAGGATAAAACAATGAAGGAAAGAGTTAGCTGTAAAACATTCAGACATTAAAATAATACTTTGCTTGTTCCATTCTGTAATGGAAAAATTACTCTTAGAACACATTAATTTCTAATGAGCTCTATGATCATGGGGCCATTAGAAGTACCCCTTAGTGACATTTCTGTCTGATGAGACTGGACACTTCCATGAGAAATGGCCAGTATCTTTGTATTCTATATAGTTGTCTAAGGATGGCAGTGATGTTTCCAGATTTATGTTTGGAGATGGAGGATGTTAATCACAGGATAGAAATAAACAGCACAGTATAAACAAAGAATGAGAGCACAGTTAGGGTTTTAATTTACTTTCTGAATATCCTCCAGTGAAATCACCACTTCTACATCACCCCAGGGAAGTCACTGCAGGGAGAAGAAGCAAGTCCAATGATTAAAGTGATCATTCATCTTCTGTCTTTTCCTTTGAAGACTGTTGAAAAGGTAGAATCTGGTGTTGAATTATGAAGGCTATTTAAGAGTAGGTATGGCAGAGGAGATGCAAGAGGGGTTTGATTTTGGTAGTATTTTTTAATTAAGTTTTAATATCTGTTACTAGAGATTTGTTGATGTCAATAAGAGCTAAATATTCTTGTCATAGTGCAGGATGAGACCCCAGAGAAGTACCAAGTTTGAAGAAAGAAGTAGGGTATCTCACTCCTCATCTTTGATAATGAACCTACACTTGGGGTTCAGCTAAAGTGCAGATCCTATTTTTATATACATATTCACATCATGCACAGTTTTAGTTGTATAAAAAGGATCCATTATTTCAAGTGTATTCATTGGCACATATTATTCTTAATGTCAGGATTTAGTTTCTTAATTCTGGTGGTAAATACCTTAAAATTTAACAATACAACAGTCTTGCAGTCCTTCACACCTTCCTTTACATCTCCACATTAAGCATTCATTAAAAAGAGGTCTGAAGCACAAACACATATACACAAAAATTATTCAAAAAATCTAACTTACTTGATGCATATGAACTTAATGGTTTCAAAAAATACAGTGCATTAGACACAATTAGCATCTCATATTGAAAAATTCTCTAAATTTCCTTGTGTTAAAAAAATCACAATTTAGCCAATGTGTAGCGAAATTAGCAAGGCAAATATTCTTGATTTTTATGTGTTTTATAGTAGATGTCAGTTTAAAACTGACGCCCTCTGGTATTTTTCTTTAATTCATTTTGTGCCTTCAACAGCATGTGTCCATACTTGCTAAATCAGAAGTGACACTGCTCCTGAACCAATGGGAGTATATTAAAAATATAAACACAACTAATAAATGTTGTATTATCTTTTGATACACACTTAGATCAAAAGTAATTTTTGTATAGCTTGAAATACAAAGATTCACAGATTATTCTGAGTTGGAAGGGACCCACAAAGATCATCGAGTCCAACTCTTAAACAGCACCACTGCCTCCCTTGTGGGAATTGAACCTTGGTCTCCCGCATAACAGGCAGGGACACTCACCGCTGTATTAAAGAGATCTAAATACATTTGACACACCTTGAAAAATATAATATACTTGGGAAAAAAGAGTTTAATCACACTTTTTATTTTCACTTCCATTAGTATAAAACACTGACTAAATTGACAAAAATGTCCTCACAGCTTTTCTCTTATAAGAGTAATATGACCAAGTCTTATCTAGTATCTTAGGTGTAACAGAAGACGTTGGAGTAGGTGTGAAAGGGACACAACAGCAAGTTTTTTAGGACTCAAAGGTGAAAAGACAGGGTTGCCAGGTGGTCTTTTAAAGACTCTGCCATTATTTCTCTTTCCAATAGATTTTCGGGGTTGGGAGGCCTTGTAGAATATATTGGGGAATATAAAGAAACTCATTAAATATCTAAATATCTATAGGTGAAGAAGGAGGTGAAGAAGAAGGAGAGACATCACATATTGGCTTCTTTGTAAAGACAAAACTAGGTCCAGACGGTGACATGCTAGACCCTGATGTGCTCTGTAAAAATTCCTCACCAGACAAATGGTTTTGAAAATTAGCCATCTAATTTTCTACATACGCTTCCACATACATTGTTTTATAAGACCTCAGTGAAGAAACAGCT
>WEKX01018753.1:25008-36701 GCA_013390025.1 Pitta sordida
GTCCTTGACCTGTTGTTTACAAATAAGGAAGGGTTAGTCAGTGATATTGTGGTTAGAGGAAATCTGGGATGCAGCGATCATGAGATCATAGAGTTCTCAATCGGCAACGTGCCAAGAAGGGGCACAAATCAAACCTCCGAGCTGAAGCAGAAGCCTTTTGTGTTTTATTTTCTCAAAGAGAAGAAGTGGCGGGTGGAGGAGGGGGAAGAGTTGCAGGCATGTTTAAAAACCTGTCTTTCAGGGGTTTTTTACGTGCTTTCATTAATTAACATGCCAATAGGGAAGATATTTACAGGCTGCATTTGGAGGCTGCAAAAAATTAGCATATGAACTAAAATGTTAATTAGTGTTGAATTGTTCAATCCATTCGCAGCCCCATGTTGTGGAGGCAGGAACGGGAGTGGGGAAGGGTCCCCATTGCCCTTACTGCAGAGGTGTGGCCAGGGCCAGGGAAGGGTCTCCCTGCCCATGGCATGGAGGCAGGGACTGGGCCATTGGCACCATGTTACAACATTAACAGTTTGGCACACCAGTGCGGCAGAGGAATTCTGCGCATGCACACATGCAAAAACACCATGAAGAAAGAAGGGAAGGCTATAGTCCCTTCACTGAAAAAAATACCATAAAAACATTCACAGAATGTGAATGTGTGGACCTGTTCTTTCAGGCTGACCACACCAGAACCAGAAGGCACGGCCTCAAGCTACACCAGGAGGTTTAAACTTAATGTTAGGAAGCACTTAATGTTAGGAAGCATTTTTTCACAGAGAGAGTGATTGCACATTAGAATGTACTGCCCAGGGAGTCGCCATCCCTGGAGGTGTTTAAGAGAAGGCTCGATGAGGAGCTTAGTGACATGGTCTAGCTGGGGGGTGTAGGGCTGGATGATCCTGGGCCCCTTCCGGCTCGGAGTGGCCTGCTAGACTGTGAGGGTACTAGGTCTGTGTTACCGCTCTGGGATGTGCTTTCGGTCTCTGTATGGGTGTTAGATGGTGAGTTGGACTAGATGATCCTTGTGGGTCCCTTCCAACTCATAATATTCTGTGATTCTGTGATATTATTTCTTTTCCATTTAAAGAATGGAACTATTGGATCCTTTTGAAGCTACTTCAATCAAGGTGAAGACATTAAAAAATAGAAAGGGATGAAGCTTCTCTAAGAAAAGGGAGATCAAAATTCCATTCCATGCTGTCAATTTATTAACAGCAGGATAATGTAAAAGAGAACACAGATGGTCTCTGAAAAATAATAAGGTTTTTGTATGTTAATATTTTTTACATGATTACTACTTTCAAAATTCTTCAAAACATCAGAAAAAAACAGTCCTTATAAATAGGTAACATTCTTTGAAAAGTAAAAGAAATAAATTATCTTGAATCCTTTTCAGTAATCTGACAAGCTGAAATACTGAAGCTTAAAAATATTTACCTTCCAATATATAAAGCTTAAGTTGAAACGGATAAGATTCAAAACTAATTTTCAGAACAAAAACTCAAAATATTTTCTGTTTCTTACTAATACTCTGTGCCTAAGACAGTGTTTGCTGCTACCAAAACAGTCCCTGGAACCCCAAGGAACTGTCAACCCTTGTAAGCCCAGCCAGACTGGGGAGCATGGGGAGAAGTCTCCCTTTTAGACACTTCATGCTGCTTCTTTGTACCCAGCACTGACAGTAGCATTTAGTTTGGTCTCTTTGTTCCAGAGGTCAGCACAGGAACAGAGAGAAGCAAGGCTTGATTGCTTTTACAGATGAAAAACAAAGGTGGCCTTTGGCTTGTGAGAGCCCAGATCAGAGCAAGGTTACTCCAGCAGCCATGTCACCTATACCATCAACCTCCTTTTTTTGCTCCATCTTCCAAAGTCCCCTCAGTGTCTGAAAAGTGTGGGTCAAAAAATAGATTGATTCAACTAAGTCATTTAGCTGCACATAAGAACATACCCTTTTTGACAATTGCTTGATGTTTGTTTTTAGAACTCCTACGTCATGTTTGAGGTGCACTTTGAGGTATTGTCTTCAATAATGTATGCCATGATTTAAATATTGAAAACATAGGCAGTGGCATCTATTACATGAATTGACCTACACTCGTTACTTCTGCCTCTGCTCTGATTATCAATGCTTTGAAACAGTCACCTTGTGACGGGAAGAAGCAGAAGATCATTGCACAGTGACAGTGTCACCTTCGATAAGACCATCACAGAGTCATAGAATATTCTGAGTTGGAAGGGACCCACAAGGATCATCGAGTCCAAGTCTTAACACTGTCTCCCTGGTGGGAATCGAACCCGGGTCTCCCACACACCAGGTGGGGACACTTACCACTGTACTAAAGTGGATTTTCATATACCATGAACATCATGCGGCAGGTGCGGCACTGCTCCCTGGCTTGGGAACTCTCAGGGACCATCAAGGAGATCCTTATCACTGCCCAGTCTGTGGGGGGAAACATGATGGCAGACACCCTAATGACATCATCAGTGACATCAACAGTCATGCCATCGAGTGCCAAGCTCACTCGGTCAGTGGAGCATGAGACTCTTAATCTCAGGGTCATGGATTCAAGCCCCATGTTGGGCACAAAAAAAATGTCTTTGTTTAATGAAGACAGTTATGGTTTATTTTAACTTATATGAAAATGCTGAGCAGTAAATATAGAGAAAATAAACCCTTATTTGTGTAGATATATATATATCTATCTATACAGAGCACCCCTGGAAGTCGTGGGGGGATGGGTCTGGGCAAGTCCCTTGAGTTACACAATCCATGAAGATACCAAACCCATGAATATTCAATTACCCCCTGCCTGTAGCCACGCACCCTCCACTAATTATGTATAGAGGGCAGTCCTGGGAGCATGGCTCACACTGTAGCACCACATTAAAGCAGAGGAAGTGCCTTTTGGTGCCTCCTGGCCATGGAATCCAGGGTCCGGGATGTTATGCACACGTGTGCAGGCCCCTCAACTCACTGAAAATCCAACCATGACTAATTGAACACGTGAATATGCGAACTGCAAATATGCGGGATTTCTCTGTGTATGTATACATATATATATACACACATACATATATATCTCCAGAATATGAACAAGTATATGTATATCCCCCAACAGGGGAAAAAACCCTCCTCCTCAAAGACAACAGAACACAAAAGGAAGGGGAAAAACAGAAAAAAAAATTAAAACAGCAGTAGAAAAAGCTTTGCTGAAGTACAGTGAATTCTCTGCTTGAATGCAGAGACCACAATTTAACATTTTGCAGTGGATTTGACTGGTAGGCTGAAAAATCCTACTGTGCATGCCTTAGAGGAGCAGTAAGTGACAGAGAGGGAAGATGCTGAAGCCCTTACTTCTCAGGGGGCAACAAAAAGATGTAGTTTCAGTTCCCTTCTCCTCAGCCAAGAACAGTAGGGCACTCTGACTCCATGGTACTAATTAAAGATCTGAACTTCAGCTGTGTTTTCAGACTTCGAGGATTCCTTCTTCACATGGATCAGTCACTGCTGAGTAGCCCAGGTTGCTGCTTCTTTTTATTGTTCTCTTTGTTAATTTTTTTTTCTCTCTGATCCAAACATTCAACTGGTATAAATCGGTACTGCTCTGTAGAGACTTAGTTTCTAAAGATGAAAGAATATTGTTATTGAGGAGCAGTTCTTTGTCAGTCTGACTGTGAAAAGATGAATAAAAGTGTCTGCTGCTTGCAGTACATAACTGGTTACCTTAGTAATAGAGTTACAATTGGGTCAAAGGGATGCTGTATGGGACAACTAATTCTGTTAGAGAAGTAGAAAGATAATCCAGGCAGAAAGATTTATGGCAACTGGATTGGAAATGAGCTCTTGTGATGGTTTTCAACTACGATTGAACAAGCAAAACTCTGATATATTGGGCTTACTGAGTAAACTTGCTTTACTCATAGAAAGAATTTTGTGATCAGATAAAGCTTAGTGTCACTTAGTGCAGCAGAGAATGCAGCGTGGATGGGTTAATCCCAGTATCTATGGCACATTAAATTGGAAATTGGAATCCCTTCTCCTTATCATGGTGCATCTGCAGTCATTACCAGTACTCTAACAAGGTTTCTCTCTATTACACAAGAAAATACACTGTGAATAATAATAATTAAAAAGAGTACAATTTCCGTTAATTTTTAAAAATTATTTGCTATTTGAAGGCACATTCACTGATATATAGAGCACCTCTGGAAGTCGCGGTGGGACAGGTCTGGGCAGGTCCCACAAGTTATGCAATCTGTGAAGACATTGAACCCACAAATATTCAACTACCCCCCGCCCTCCTGCCCATAGCCATGCACCCTCCACTAATTATGTCTGGAGGGCAGTCCTGGAAGCCCTGGCTCATACTGCAGCACCTCATTAAAGCAGAAGTAGCAGCTTTTGGTGCCTCCCAGCCACAGAATCCATGTTATGCGCACACATATGCAGTCACAAAACTCGTTGAAAATCCAACTGCAACTAATTGAATATGCAAATATGCAAATTGTGAATATCGGTACCGCCTCTTGAATAGTTTTCTGGTGTTAGCTTTGTCATTTGATATATAGGTATATCAAATGACTACCCAGCAAAGAGTTTTTGGAGAGAGAGCTTCCTCTGATCTATCCCAGTCATGGGAAAAAGAACGATGCTGTCAGTAGTTGTGCTAGGGTCCAAATACTGAACAAGGAACTAAAAAAGAGAATTAATGGAGGCAAGGTGCAGAAAGGATGTGTGTGTGTGTTCATGTGAGTGTGCATATGGATGGAGGAAATTTACCTGCATTAACAGCACAAATGGTCTCAAGGGTTGGAGCACTCTTCGGAGTGCATTTCACTCTTCACAGAGTGAAGTGCATTTCACTTCCGTGAAATGCGTTTTTTCTCACCTAAGGTCATAGAAAGTCTCCTTTTTGAACGGGTACTTGCTACACCTTGTGCTAGAGGAAATTAAGAGATATTATATGGCCTATTTCAAAAAATAAAACTTTGTTAATGTCATCTGAATTTTGTTATGCATTTCCCGTAGTGTCTCAGTCAAAGGAATATAAACTAGTTAAATAGAAAAACTATATACAAATAATGCTGACAGAGTTGTAAACTCACAGTGCAGCTCTATTTCCAAGGTACCAGTGGAGAGTTTTTCCTGGTTTAGAGATGCTCTAGAGAGGGATTAAACCAAAGTAGGGTGAGGCTCTTTCTATAATCACAATTAAATGCTGTTATCAATTGCTTTGTTAAAAAATGGCTTTAATAAATAATATTTATGTATTTATACTAAAAATAATGTCCAAAATATCAATTGTCCTAGGCACAGAAGGTAGAAATCAAGATTGCCATATGCTTCTTTGTGTCTTCTACAGTTGCTCTTCATCTTCCTTGCTCTCCCTTCAGTTTTGTCAAGTTTATCTTTCTGGGCCAAGACACAACATAAAAGGACAGTGTTGTCCTTCCTTGCAATGCCATAGCTAGAAGTGCACAGAAGACCTGAAGAGGTAGGCTTGAGCCTTACAAGCGTCTTCAGATGCTGAGCTCAATTCTATTAATATTAACCAGTGAAATTATTGTCCTTTTGAAAAAGATCAAAAGTCAAACTTCGTACTGAAAAGCACAAATTACAGATTTGGGGTTGTCTTTGTGCCTTAACATCCTCTTAATATGCTACATATTTTCAGTTTGAATCCTTTACTAGAAGTAGTAGCTTCTTAACAATAGACTGATCCAAACTGAAGTACATGTTCATTTAACTCATAAATTCCCTTCTGTCCTATGCAGAATGAATAAACACATTCCCACATCTTCCTAATTGACAATCTTGCATTAGATACATCTGGGAAGATTTAGCCACCATATGCCTTGGCATAATTTGAATAAATATCAAAGAACTCCGTGCATTCCGGAATTTAATGAAAAATGTGTTTTCATTAAATAAAATCAGTACTTCTCAGTACTTCCTAGTTATCCTATTTTATTAATAAAGTTGCCTCTAGGCATGAAGTTTATTTTATAAAAGATCTATTTAAATAGGTAAAATTGTTGTACTTACATGATTAGTTAACCAGTTTCTACTTATAAAATGAAGAATATAATTAATATGCAGTGCTTGAAATACATTATTACAGAATATTCAGAAAGGAAATCTTGCTTCTAGAAATATTTCCAAACTCAAATTCAAGTAAAAATTATCAAAGAAAACCTTCTTTAACATTTTTATCTCTCCTTTATTTGGAAAACTTAACTCCTACACATTCCATTTCATTGCACTATAGTCACACATAGGGAAATGTATCAAGTATTCTAACTTTAGTTATTATGAAATTTGTTTTCTGTGGAGTAGGTAACAGCTGTAAAATATCGTGCTTTAAAATTATACCCACTTTCTGCTGTTATTCCAGAAATATTTATATAACATTGAACTTACTTTTCAAGTATCCATTAGAATCAGAATGTCAAGTGAATCATTCTTTCAGCATAATGGGAAGATACAGTTACTTTATACAGTCGGATCTCCTATACCACGGTACCGCAGTCTTTTTCAAGTCCCATAAAGCCCACCTTCTGCATAGAATGGCAGCTCATTAATATGCAAATTTGTCCTTGTCCTAGTTTGAGTGGGTTTTTTTCCTCTGGCAGCGGCGGGGGCAAACTAGCGGAGCTAACACCAGACAGCTGGTGCCTGGGCCTCAGCTGCCAGCCAAGGTCAGAAGAAGATAGAGGCGCCTCTGTGATAACATACTTAAGAAAGGAGAAAGAAAGTAGAGAAACAGCAAAGAAGATGGCCGGAGAAGACCTGTGAGAGGTTGAGCAGCCATGAAGGCACCACGGCCAGGCCAGCCAGAGGAGGGGTAGGAAGGGTTCCAGGCGTCTCGCTGCTACTTGTAGAATGGACCATAGTGAGGCAGACTGTCTGCCTGCAAACCTATGGAATAGAGAGAAAGAGCAGAGATGTAGAATCCACATGAGGCCACGCTGAAGATGGAGGATCATCCTGGAAAGTTGCAGATATCTTAGAGCCCAGAAATACGTGGCTGGAGCAGAGCTCGGCAGAGATCCTTTGGACAGACGCTTTGTGACAGAGTTGCACTAAGGTAGGTTCTGATCTATGTGCTTTGGGATTGGGCTCATAAATGAAGCAGCGTAGCCAGTGCTTAAAAGACTGCATCCTGTGCTGTGACTCTTGGGCAACAGAGAATGGAAGATCTGTCACCCCTGGGTCAGGATTTCATTTGGGAAAGGGTCATGAAAGACTTTTTTCTCTCGTGGGAGAGAGAGGACTTTATGAAAAGGCAGAGAGATGGTTTCTTACCCTAAAACTGGTCAGAAATACCAACTTGCCTAGCTTTTCCCCTACCCCTGTTCCCCTTTTGTCTCCTGGAGGAAAAAAGGGAATATGAGATCTATTGTAAGAAGAAGGATGGGTGGGGGGAAAAGGTTGCCTTTAAAATGATGCTTCTCACATTAATCTCTGATCTTGTTAGTTAATAAATAAATCCTTTATATTCCCCATTTGTACCTTATCTTGTTTTGCCTGTGACAAACCTTTTTCCCAGTTTTTTTCTCCGGGAGAGGTTGTAGGTGAATCTCTGGCATCCAGCCAGGGTGAAACCACGACAGTCCCACACATTCAGATGGCTCCCCAGTGCTGTTTTGGCACTGCATTGCTGTGTATCAGTTGCCGTGGCAGCCATGCCCAGGGAGGTGGGGAAGTGGCGGAGCCATGGCAAACAGTGTACTGCAGCGGTCATGCCCGGGGGATTGGGGAAGAGGTGGAGCAACCACTGCCGCCATGCCTAGGACAGGGCAAGCAGCAGAGATGCCGCCGCCGTGCCCGTGATGGGACAAGAGGTGGAGCCACCACTGCGGCTGTGTGCATTGATTTGCATATTCACGACTGCCTAATTGAATATTCATGCGTGCCAGGTCGCGCATGTTCAGTTGCGAAAAGGAGCCTGCTTATTTACTGGAAAATCATGCCACTAAGATCTGAAGCTGCAATATGGGGGACGTGAAGTGGAAGAGGGCCAACTATATTTAGAAATCACAGTTATTTGCATGTACCACCCTATGACTAGTAGTTCTGATACCTAAAATCAGAGAAACAAAAAACTTACAAAGTTAGTAGAGATGAAGGAAAGGTGCAGTTCTGTAATGGGGGGAGTTGGACTAGATGGTCCTATGGGTCCCTTCCAACTCAGAATAACCTGTGAACCTGTGAAAAAAACCCAGCCTTATCATATTATAGTTACAGTATTCATCAATCACTAAGCCCCCAATACATCTAACCCGAGTTAGCCTTACCCCCATGCCCTCCCCTAGGTCTGTCCCTCTGGAGCCTTCTCCAGGATCTCTGGACCTTCTATTTTGTCCTGCTACTCTTGGTATCTTCAGAAGGAATGTAAACATATCTTCACAATTCACGATAAAGGGTTAAAAACTCTAACAGAAACTCTTCTAAGTAAAACTATATAACCAAACTAAAATCCTAGAAAATATGAGGAAAGAACCTCAAGGCATCAGTTCAAGAAAAATTACTTAAAATATGATGGTGATAGTAGACAGATTGATTAAACAGATCAATGCTTTAGAATCATATAATTATAGAATTGTTTTGTTTGGACAGAACCTTAAAGATTATCTTGTTCCAACACTCCTGTTGTAGGCAGAGACACCTTCCACTAGACCACCAAATCACCATCCAACCTGTAGTTGGATGTCTCCAGAGGTGAGACATTCACAGCTTCTCTGAGCAAACTGTTCCAGTAGCTCACTATCCCCATCTCTTCCAGTTTAAAGCCATTTGCCCTTGTCCTGTCACTATATGTTCTTGTAAAAAGTCCCTCAGCAACTCTCTTTCAGGCTCCCTTTAGGTACAGGAAGGCTACTATAAAACTTCCCCACAATCTTCTCTTCTCCAGGGTGAATAACCCCAACTCTCTCAGTCTGTCTTCACAGGGCAAGCATTCCTCTGATCACTTTCATGGCACTCCTTTGGATTCACTCCAGCGTATCCGTGTCCTTTTTATGCTGTTACTGCATGAACTGAACATGTTACTGCAGATAAGGACTCACAAGAGCAGAGTAAAAGGGAAGAATTATCTCCCTTGATCTGCTGGCGGTGACATTTTTTTCAATGCAGCACAGGCTTTCTGGGCTGCAAGTGCATGTGGTCTGGTGAACGTGAGCTTCTTCTCCACCAACACCCTCAAGTCCTTCACAGGGCTGCTCTCAACCCATTCTCCTCCAAACCTGTATTCTTGCTCGGGATTGCCCCAACTCAGAGCAGGAACCTTACTCTTGGCCTTGTTGAGCTTCCTGAATTTCTCACAGGCCTATCTCTCAAGCCTGACAAGACCCATGGCACTGTTGAAAAAACACGTGGATGTGACACTTGAGGACAGTTTAGTGTTGAATATGATGGTGATGCTGGGTTGATGGTTGACCTTGATGATCTTAAAGGTCTTTTTCAACCTTAATAGAAATGATTCTATGTCATGCGGGGCAGTGTCAGATGTTTTGCACAAGTCCAGTTAAACTTATTATAGCAGAGTTAGTTAGTCAAAACAGCTTACTCTAGATGATAAAAATCTTGTTCCACTAATAAAGCATTTGTGACACAAAAAATATATGACATGGCTCATGACGTACACAGTAATTTCAGTTTACAGATGGTTCGGGTTTATGAGTCAGGTTATGGCTTCTCAGCAGACTTAATGGACCCCTTGACAGGTACCAGCAGACATCATGTTAATTTTTCTTAGTTCTTTTAAAGATTAGTAATTAATTAATAATTCAGAGGTAAGATTATACTTGCCCCTAAAAGTCATGACAACACTGTAACTGCTGATGGTCATAAAGCCAGAAACAGAAAAACCATTCTCCTCCTTCATTACATTGATATCTTAGCTGACTTTACTACTGTAAGAAACTTAATAAATAACTGCATGGCATAAACTTTGTTAGGCTTGCATTGGTTTTTCAGTACTTTAATGGAATGAAAAATACTATCATAGGTTTGTAATACACCAAACATTCTTAGCAAATTTTTCATTGAGCTATAAGGCACAGTTCTGTTCCTCCTCCTCTTTTATAGAAAATTTTCCTTCTTTATAGAAATAAAAGGTACAACACCTCATTGACATGCTTCTGGTTATGATTTTTAGATATTAGCCTGTTAGAAAAAAATAAACTGGCAGCAAACATTTTCCTGTATTATAGGTAGCATGACAAACACAGCACATTGATCCCTGCCTCTAGTGTTTCTCTTTGTATTTTAGAGTTAGGGAAGAAGAGATGTTTGGTGAAAGAAAGCACAACTATATCATATGAGGATGTGCAATGGAAAATGCCCTAACATTGTTTTTGTACTGCTCATGAGACTCAGGCTTCTCCCTTGCACTTTGAGGCAATGTGCCTTCCCTCCCCTCAAGGGGCAGTGGCACTACCTGCAGAGGTATATCAGGTGGAAAGAGGGAAGTAAGCAGTACCTTTGACATTTGCTCTTTGGATGGGTGCCCTGCAACTTCAGCAGGTGAGCTGGCATACCTCCATCCTCAAGGTATCACAAGGGGCACTTTCAAGGGTTTAATAATTTGAATGCAGTTAGGTGCCACACACAAACGTTTATCTGGGTTAAACATAAGGTGTGACTGAATTCAGGGCTGCAGTTTTGCACAGCAGCTGTGGTGTGATCCTAGGTAACATTTAAATCATATTTCTGCAGCTGTAATCCTCTACAGCTGCACACAAATGTATACAGGGTCACAGGAGGCAAAGTCAGAGCTTTGTCGGACTTGTCACAAGAAGCACAAGAGCCCCTAATATCAGACATTGTTGTGAATCCTTGCCTTCTTCCCTGGCATCAGATGAAGGGAGTTACCTTGTCTATTCTTGCTTATTTTATTTCTTCCCTGAAGAAGCGCTGTGCAAGAGAATTCACTGGCGGCATCATTAGCATGATAGAATCATGCAGCAGTTGCTTTCACCTCCAAAGCACTTTGTAAGCAATAGTTTAATTGAACTTTTGTATGCATTGAGATAAAAGAGTATTTTATCAGTGTTATCTGAACATAGCTGAGACTTCCTCTTTTTGTTAAACTGTTACTGAGTATTTCTGGGATTTTCTGCTCACAAATCTTTTCCCAGCTTGCTTATATAATGATAGCTTCCAAGGCCTTAATATCAAAATCTTAACTATTAATTACAACTTGCATTCTTTTTAATGGGTTTGGTTTTGGCTGTGTAGTTTTCATGGCTCTTATATTTGTTCTCTTTATTTATTAATATTCAAGGCTTTGTTCTTTGAATAGCTCAGGAGGCGTTGCAAATTATTTAACATTTTGCTTTAAAAGATTATGTCCTAATGTCAGTTAAGAGCATACAGTCTATTCTAAGGATTTTGCAACTGCTGAGCTATCAAATTCATTTCAGCATATTCTACCTATGTCAGAAAATGAATGATATGGCCATTGTCCAGGTGAATACATATGTAAGCTTCAATGACTCAGCGGGAATATGAAAGAAAGTGGCATCTGTTCCCATCTTTCTGAACTTCCAGTAAAAGTGATGCTTTAAAATACAGGGCAGAAATATCCATAATTTTAAAAAAAAATGACACTGTCCTGGGTCAATTAAGATGAAGCATGAATTAAATTTAGAAATACTTGAATTATATATGGAGAGAGATAAATAAGAACTTTACT
>WEKX01018753.1:36916-55751 GCA_013390025.1 Pitta sordida
AAAGGAAAAAGGTTTTACAATAGAACAAAAGGCCTCTCCCCATGACAGACACGTATTATCGTTAAAAAGCCATTGATATTCATAAAATGTGTTTTGAGATTTCCCTGTTACTTCCTAATCAAGGAGGTGTGTTGTCCTATTTCCTATATCAAGGAGAATCATAGTTTCTATGGCATTGTTATTACTGCTTGTGCTCATGCAGGATTTAGAGATTGAGGTTTCAGACTACAAAGATTCACCATGTAAAAACACAATAAAATAAAGCTCCTTATCCCAAATAATTTACCATATGTAGAAAAAAAAAGAAGCAGATGTACCAAACATAAGCATAGCAATAGAGCATTTTTTTGCATATCACTGTAAACAATGGTCATCATATATGCCACTCTTCCAATGAGTATTAGTTCTGGAAATTTATGTGGTTAATAGAGTTCAGAGTAATATGTTTCTTTATTAATTCAATATTTCATATCATCAGTAAATTTGTATTTATAAATTAACTGAATATTTAGTTCTCCAGTTCAGTCCTCCAGAGTTTGGGGAAATGAACTGCTGAGGAAGTTTAGTGAGAAGCAACCACATGCCTTTCCAATACTGATTTAATTTCTGATATTGAATTTCTTTCTTCTTCGGATGGGAAATAATTGTGTATGGCCTACAGGGAATTTTCAGTATATCGAAACTCAAACATTCCAAATAGGAATATATGCATGAAAAATAAAAATCACTGGAACCAATGCTGAATATTTACCTCTACTTCTGAACATCAGCAAATTATCTACCTACCTACCTAAATGATTTTGTTTAGTATGTGGAGACTTTATATTTTAGTTGTTTTAACTTGTTTTATTATGTTATTTAATTCTATTTGACAGATAGGCAAAATCAAGATTGGTGAGCTGATTTTATATGTATTAATAACCTTATGTGGTGTCCTTAAAAGCCATATAAAGAAACTGCACAATTCCTGATTGATACTCTGAAGGGTATCATTACTTATATTGAACTTTTTGTCATGCAAATTGAATGTTACTGCATTTCAAGATGAAAAGTAGTCATGGACTGTTAAATGAAGAGGAAAGAAACAAAAAGATGGACAGCAAAAGAATCTTGATTATTTGACTAAAGTCTGAAAATGCACAAAGGGAGGTTGGTACAAGGATGGGACAAGCATGACATTTAGGATCAGACTGAAATTAAGAAAAAGTGAAAGTGAAACAAGTAAAAACATTAATCAACACTGTATTCAAAGTTAAAGAGTTTTCAGGGCGGGAGGAGTTCTCTCTTTTTTTATCAGACAAGTCTTCCTCATATTAGCATAATGAGACAGTGATAGGAAACTTTTTCACCTTTCCTTCGTTAACTGTTTCAAATGGTTATGACCAATTTGCAGTACAACTTCACTACAATGTCATCTGAGACTTAGTGTCTTGTTAATTGCTGGCTCTCTTGGTTGCCTAAGAATTAAATGCTACTTTAATTTGAACGCAAGCTCCATTTTTACTCATAAAAAATTACGAGCATTGCTGAATATTTTATTCTAATTGTTGTATTTACGTAGAATGCAATAGTCTTCAGTCTCTGAAAAAAACACTTTTATAGTGTTTTACTGACTTTCCTTGTCATAGGTCAATGACCTGATGGCCATTTTCTCAAACTGCCCCTACAAGAAAACTTACCAGTGCAATATGTAATGATTATCTGATTCCTGACAGTTCAGACAAAATCTGTCAAGCTACTCCTTCTGTGAACACTCCAAGCACTACAGCTCTTATAGCAGAGAGTCTATGGAGAAAACTCAGTTTCCTTAATGCTACAAAATTAGCTGAAACCTTTTTCTCCTGCATTTCCAGTTCTGCTTTCTTAAATACAACTATGTAGATATCAATTGCAAAGGAAACATCATCAGGCCTGCATAATCATGCAGAAGTTACAAGTTCTCACTTTTCTGTTCAATACTCACTTCAAATCCTATTGCTCCAGCACGTGCCAACTGGTATACAAGAATGTAGTAGGGCAAATAGACCGTCTTCATTCACTATAAAACCCTTACTTCCACCAAGAGATTTTTAGCCATCCCCAAATGGAGTTGCATTCTTGGCAGTGTGGAAACAGTCTGTTAATTCACTGTACTAACTGCTGTGTTTTCATTAACATAATCTCACTGATAACTATTGCTCTGCAGAAGGCAAGCTCCCTAGAAAATTTGATTAAGCTACTAGCTTCAGTACTGGTATAACTATATGAATATCTATTGAAATGAACTTCAGTGTCCTGCGTCACTTACAGGACAAGACTAGAAGACCTAAAAGTCATTTCTGGCTTTAAAGACTTCTAAGTTTATGGCATTATTGAGAGTATGGTATATCAACTCTTAGCAGAGTATCTTGACAAAATAAAATTCAATCTCACTAGGTTTTTCTTCTTCTACAGTCTTTTGCACCTTGAAAAAATTCAGAAAGCAGGATGAATCTCATTGTCCAGATCTCCTTTGTAATGTGTACTTCTCTCAAACCCTCCACATCCACACATTACCCTGGTGTCTTCTTACTAGCTTCTAGAAAAAAAATTACCATGTTGCTGAAATTCTGAAACAGACCTGTATTTTTTCATAAACTCAGGTCTCTTCAGGTGTCTAGAATTCTGACACATTTTTGAATTGGATGTCTTAGGCACCCCCTGTTTGCCTTTTGCTTTTGACTTCCTCTGGTAGACAATATCTTTCAGAAAAATTGCTTCCTTAAGTGAATATGTTTCCTTGCAATCCAGCAAGAAGATTAAATTCAATTTCACCTTGTTTTTCCAGTGCTGTGAGGCATGGTAACTAAGTGAACATCTGTCGCCCAAGTACGACCAACACAACCCGACAGGAAAAAAGCTTATAAAATTCTAAGTAAATTCAGTCCTGAAAGAAAAGAAGTAAAAAACTCCACCAATTTTATACTGTATCTTACCTCATGTCAGCTGCCCAGAACTTATTGCCACAGTGTAGTTTCTTTAAGAGGCTTAGCAGTCAGTGTGAGCTCAATGCGATTGAAATCAGTGGAACTCTGCTCAGCTGCATCAGATGAGGATACATATATAAACAGGAATATTAAAGTTCAAAAATATTCTCTATTATTAAGTATGCTCCTCTGCATTTTTGCTTAAAAGACTGTAGAGGTAAGAAAGTAAAGAGTTTCTTATAATGTAGCTTTAGGTTAAAGTGTATAGAAGTAAAATTAGAAACATACTGACATAAAATCTTCTCTAAATAAAAAGAAAAGAATAAAAAGAGAGAAAGCCTTTCTTCATTGACAGTGAAATACTTCTGATAAGCTTCTGCTATCCTGAGTAAGTCAGTATGTGAAAGTGTGTATTTCAAATTTCATCATGACTATTCATATATTTAAAATTTTTAAAGTACATTAGACAGACAGTATATTTCTAATTTTGTTTTAATAAAGAACATCATCTGAGGTAGACTACATTTTCTTCAAGTCTTTCTTATAATGGCATAAAATATCTATCATTAAAAAAAAAAGAGAAAGCCTTTCTCATTAACAATGGAGTATTTCTGATAGGTTTCCACTATCCTGCCTAAATTAATATGAATCTTTTATAGACCCACATTCAGATTGTCTGTATTATTGTGTATGAGTTCCCCTTGTAATATTGTTGGTAGTCTTTTAAATCATGGACCATATCATAACCCGTGGCTCATGCAACATTCACATAAAATTATTTTTAAATCAGTGATTTAGAATCATTCTAATACATTTCTCTCATTGTGGAATCTAAAGGAAGTTTTATAATATTAATAATATTTCTACATACATTTTAATAGAATTCTTCTGGTTTTGCTCTTATGTTATATTCCTGACCAGAATATCAGAGTTCTTCTCAGCTGCGCATAGAGCAACATAACTACCATCAGTACTATGCTATCTATACCCCCATACTCTCTGCAAAGGGTGAACAGTGTGCATTGGAGAATCTTACCTTGATATGTTCTCAAAAATTGGTTCTTCCTGATGTATTTGATGAAGTGTTAATCAGTACAAACACGTATTAAACCTTACAGCACAGGA
Organism: Pitta sordida; assembly: GCA_013390025.1. Taxonomy (NCBI): domain Eukaryota; kingdom Metazoa; phylum Chordata; class Aves; order Passeriformes; family Pittidae; genus Pitta; species Pitta sordida. The sequence continues at coordinate 40,987 of WEKX01018753.1, forward strand.
AGACGGTGGGTGAGACATCTAAGTGTTTTCTCATCAAAATTAGTCCCCCTGTAAAAAGCATATGTAAATGCACTGAAGTAAGAAATGAGTTCATTTCATTCATACATGACAAGTCTAAGTCTGTAGATCATACCAAAAAAATCAGTTATTTATTTTAAATGAAAAAATTTATTTCCTCCCTCTTTCTCTCTTCAACTATCTTTTGGAATTATGAAAAAAGCCCAGATTATGTATTCTGCCTTACATTTATGATCAAGTTTTGCAACTCAATTCATACGCTCTGGAGATATCAGAATTGAAACCTCCTGGAGTATCTTTGGGGAAATATTATATATTTTGTTTATTTCTAGATCAAGCTGTATAACATTAAATTAAAGCCTTTTTTTAAGCTGAAATTTTTTTCTCTGAGGAACAATTAACACATTTTCCACCTTCATTCCCTGTCTAGCTTGTCAACCATCACATATTTCTGAGATCTTTTGTTGCTATTGCAGTTTGAAGGTGGGTTTTTCCTAACAGTATGCTTGATTTTCTTAGTTTCATGGCTTCTGAGAACACTTGAATATTCATAAGGCCCAAGGCAGAAGTATATAATGTAGTGTTTAGTGCAGGTGCGAAAATTCATCAGAATCCAAATTATGTTTTTCTGCTTAGATTATCTCATATATTCCTTACAACTCTGATAGCCCTTAGCCTTTACTCTGACTTTTTGGTGGGCTTGAACCTTCTCTCTTTTTATTCTTTATTTGATTTCATATGTTTCTTTTTTTTTTTCCTCAGGACAAAATAGTAGTGATATAATGATGATCAATGGCTGGCTTACTTTGTATAATTTTGTTGCACGCAAGCAACCAGATGTGGGATTTCAATAGGATGCCAACATGAGTCAATTTATCAAAAAAGTAAGAAATTTTAGATATGTACTGAGAGAAGCTGACAGATCTAAGTGCTCCCTAGACAGAAGAAAATTCTATTTTCTGTGTGTTGTTGTCCACTAACAACAAAACTAAAGCTATTCTGTGCTCCCCAGTTTAAGAAGGATGTTGAGCTGCTTGAGAGGGTCCAGAGAAGGGTGACAAGGATGGTGAAAGGACTGGAGGACAAGCCTTATGGGGAGCAGCTACGGGAACTGGGGTTGTTCAGCCTGGAGAAGAGGAGGTTCAGAGGTGACCTAATTGCTGTCTACAACTACCTGAGGGGAGGTTGCCGCCAGGTGGGCGAGAATCTCTTCTCTCAGGATGACGACACCAGAACAAGAGGACATGGCCTTAAGCTACACCAGGGGAGGTTTAGACTGAATGTTAGGAAGAGGTTTTTCACAGAGAGAGTGATCGCTCATTGGAATGGTCTGCCCTGGGAGGTAGTGGAGTCGCCATCACTGGAGGTGTTTAAGAGAAGACTCGATGATGAGCTCAGTGACATGCTCTATCTGGTGGGGAGTTGGACGAGATGATCCTGTGGGTCCCTGCTAGCTCAGAATAACCTGTGAACCTGTAATGATTTTGAAAGACTTAGGATCCAAAGGAGCAACAAACAGAGAAAATAGTAATAGGAACTTTTTTTGTAGTCATCTACAATTTTGAGTTTTAATCATAAAAAACATGCAAAGTGAAACTGTCTTTTAACTAGAGACAAACTGGAGTTTGTCTGTGGTTTGTTCATGGCCAGGAGTTTTTTCCAATGGATAGCTAGAAGCTTTTTTACTATGTGTGAACATAGGTAGATACTCATAGACTCATCATCTGAAATACTATTCCTTTTTAATTTAAATTTTTTTCATAGAAGTAAAATAGTGTTTCCCTGCATCACAGATATTTTTAGCTTACATGTGATCAGAAAGATGGCTTTATCAGAAAAACATTTTGAACAAAGTAAGTAAACTTTATACTCTGTAGTTTTCCTGAGTTTTTTCCTTTAAGTTTTATGTGGTTATGTTTCCATAATAAATGTCTTTTAAATGGTTCAAAGCCCTATTTAAAAACATCAAATGCAAGTCATAAAGTGTTATCTAGTATGAGAGAGGAAGAGGAATAAAAGAGCTAATGGGCCTTATGTACATATATTGTAAGGATGACCTTCAGCACTTTCATCTGCTATTTTGTTTCTCTTTCCAGTGCCTCAGAAATATACATATGACATAAAATTCATATCTCTCTATGCCTTGAATGGTAAAACAGTCATCATTTGAAATTAACAATCATTGAGGTTTGGTTTCATTGGTTCTTTTAATAATACACAATACCAAGTCTCTGTTAAAAAAACACAAACCAGCAAACAAAAACCCACTAACAAAAAACCAAAGAAACAGACACCTCAAAAAACCTAAACCACAGAATATAAACTTATTTTTCTGAAATAGCTTTGTTACCTGACAAGAATCAGTGTTCTGCAGCAAGACCTAAGAATAAAATTAATTCAAGTTTACAAATGCTTCTAGACTCCCAAGTCATAACAAGAAACTATGGCCTTGCTGAACATGACTCCCACCTCTGCCTAAAGAGCCCAAAGATACCCATGAGATGCTGGGCACTGGAACTGCATCAACAGTACCCAAGGTATTAGAAATCTGAGGTTACTGTTTCACAAACAGCACTGCCAGAGATTGGTAGTGCCTCATCCTAGGGAAAATGGCCCAACTAGAAATTTCAAGGAGAATTAGAGAATTAAATCCCCAGAGCAGAAGAAGGAAATAAAAGATTATTTTCACTTTATATATTTAAAATAAAAGCCTAATGGTTACTTAGCACACTATGCCACTTGTAACAAATTGGTTTTATATCTAAGACACCATACACACAAATCTATAAAGTGTCTTTCCAGTATTTTCAGAAGATAGAGAACTATCATGGATCTTGGTAAATTACCTCAGGAATAAATGAGAAAGAAAAGGACATCACTACACAGATAATACTCTAAGTTTTGTGTTTTTTAGAAGGCACATGCATTTGAAGAATCACAAACTTAATTTATTCACCTTGCCCTCAAGGATCTGCAGTGGGGCTGGTCTGCATCCTGGAGGGAGCAGTGACATGGGATCACAGCTGACTGAGACAGGACCCCTAGCATTCACCCAGGAGACGACACCTCCCCCCACTTTTATTCTCCCTGGTGCGTCCAAAACTGGGTGAGCTGGCCAAGTGTCCTTGACAGAGCTGGGCTGGAGGGACCATCCTTCTCTGGGGCATCTTTGGGTGTCACTAAGAGACCTGTTTCAGACTCACTGGACAGCTGGCATGCATTACCCCTTCAGGAATGTTTCAGTCACACTTCCAAGCCCTTGCTTGCAAACAGCAATTCTAGGAATTCTTTCTAACGAGAATTTCACTCCTGAGAGAAGTAAATATTGTAAGGAATTTGAACATAACCTTATAGCACTTCTGCTGCAGTCTAGCCCTCTGAATATTTGTAGATGCATTAGCAATGCACATTTTACCCAACCTTGCCTGGGAATTATCAATGAGATCCAAGCACATAAAAACAGGGTTAATCTAAGCTGCTATTCATTTGAATTTAAGGGCACATAAGTTCATAAAATAGACATGTTAAAAAAAAAAAAAAAAAAAAAAAAGATTGAAAAGAGCCCAAACTAGCTAATGATTCTATGGGATGAAAAAAAAAAATCTAAGAATGCTTTAATCTGAACTTGGAAGGATCTATATAATTTTAAGGAGTAGAGCTGTACTTGTGCCTTCAGATCTAGCAGAATAAAGTCTCATACCATTAATAACAGAAATATAGCTTTAGCTCATTTTTCAGGGTTTTATTTAAAATGAGAATGCCCTGCAATAAAGAGCAGAGGCCAAACAGCTTTGGCTATTCTTTCAGTTTTAATAGGATTGTTCTGTAGTGTAGCATTATTCTCTGTGCACATTGATGTTGCTGTTTTCTCTCCATTCCTTTCCTTATTGTGAAAGCTCTTCTCACTAATTAAATTTCATTACCTCCCACTGAAGAGAAGAGACTTAGAGATTGCTGGCTGACTGCCTTTGACACACTTAATCAATCCCTAGAGAACATTTAATGACCCTATTTTAGTTTCTCTTTTAACTTGTAACCTTTTCTTCCCGTCCTGAGACAAAATTTCTCCAGTCATCTGAATTTATGTCCAACTTCAGTCTCAGGACCCTATGATAAGTAATTTTGATGTCATGTAAGTAATCAATAAGAGGATAGATATTTGTCTCATCTTTGGCATAAATATTAAACTTGCAATGTCATTTTGCCCTTAAAAACTCACTTTAGTATAATTCATGGAAAACACTGGAATCTTACTATCTGGAGACACCACCAACACTGTCTTTCCAAATCCCATCTACAAAGTTATTTACACAGAAGCTGAACTTCAGTTACAAGGTTTCTATTAATTGTACCTCATTGTTTTACTTATAAGAACAAATCCATATGCAGTGAGGCTCCATTTATTCAAGAGAAGTGACATCACACATGAATTCTACTGTAATTCTCAATTTGCAACCAACGGAACTGGTTGCTAAGGACACTTGTTATCAGGTAGTAAATCAGACCTGTTCAGAAAGACCAAGTGAAAGAAATAAGTAAGCTTCTATAAAAAAGCTGTGTCTGCCATTTTTAGATATGTGCATGTAATGCAGCCGACACAAGCATCACTTTTTTCCCAGTCAAAGCATAGCTTCTACATTCAGACAAGGAACATTGAAATTAAAATTATTTTTAACTAAGTAGCATTTCAGCTGCTGTGGCAACCCTCACTTAGTGAATAAGGAAGACAGCTTTATTTGTACTTTAAAGCATCAATACACAGAATACTTACCTACACACAAGTACGGGTCAGTTTTAACCCCTAAGGTAATTTCTTTCTGTCCTCTATTGACTTCCAAAAATAAGACTTTAAAAAATTTCAGTTTCTCATCTGATTGCATGAGACCGCATGCCCATGGTGAAACTTCATGAGACTCAATTACATTTATGTGAGCACTTACCATATGTAAGCATGTAACAACCCACTGTCATGAACCACACAAACATCTAAGTCCCTAGAATATAAAATTTGTTATGGTGGCACTGAGGGAATGGTCTATATATCTGTCTTAATATGTAAAGTTACTGCTATACCATTCTTTTCAAACTTCTCTTCTTGTTTAGAGTGGCTTTCCTTCTGTCTTAGTTTGGTTTTTCCTCTGGCAGCGAGGAGGGTTAGCAGCTCCTGCCTGGGCCTCCGTTGNGGGTTCCTACCCTAAACTTGGTCAGAAATACCAACTTGCCTGGTTTTACCCCTACCCCAGTTCCGCCTTTCCCTCCTGGAGGAAAAAGGGAATATGAGATCTCTTGTAAGAAGAAGGAGGGGTGGGGGGAAAAGGTTGCCTTTAAAATGATGCTTCTCACATTAAACTCTGATCTTGTTAGTTAATAAATAAATCCTTTATATTCCTCACTTGTAGTTTACCTTCTTTTGCCTGTGACAAGTTTTTTCCAGTTTTTTTTTTTCTCTGGGAGAGGTTGTGGGTGAATCTCTGGTATCCAGCCAGAGCCAAACCTTGACACCCTCTCTGACTCACTTTCTTTGCTGAGATATACGGGTCATGTCAGGGCTCTCATGAAACATCAAATGCGCCAACACGTGCAGGTCACTAATATGCATCCATGCCATGCCCATTGCTTCACTCCCTGCCACTCCAGAGAACTGTGGACACTTTTCCGCTCCTCTCCATAGGCTCTCTCAGCACAGAGGACCAAAGGGATGCGTTTCTGAGCCACCTCTGACTCGGGAGAACCCCCAAGAATCCCTGGGCTTTTCTTCGGCAATGTTGCCACTTCTGCAGCTGCTGCCAGGCTGCTGTGGTCCCGTGTGCTCGCAGCCCAAACCGCATGCCACTGCTTTGTACTCAAGCTATCAGTTCTGTTGCTGTGGAAATGAACGTGTTAATTTGTGGAGCCTTTTTTTTTTTTGATTGCTTAATGGATTAACTAACTACCTGCTGGTTTATGGAAGTCTGAGTTTTGCAGATCTCTCCATGGTTTAATGAGGAAAGTGTCTGCATATTTTTATTTCCAGAGCTGTCTAAATCCACTTCTTGCCATCACAGGTGATACCCACACAGTATGAAACACTTTCCAATTAGTGGAACCTAATAATTTGAAGTGGTGAATATTAATTTAGGGAGATTCAGAAGAAAGACTCATTTTCAAGACAAAGTAAATTTAAAAAAATAAATAGCAAACCCCAGAATCTTTCATCCATCACAAAATGGTATTCAAAAAAAGTTAGGGTGTTTTTGTTTGGTTGATATTTTAATGAACAAATACAAAGAGTTAATGAAATGAGTGCAATATTAGTCCTCCTGGAATAACATCTTGATTATATTATGAGAAGAGTTAGAAGAAACCATGTAAATCCATTCTTTCAGATCCACAATTATTAAGGACAACACAAGGTTGTCCACAACTAAGATTTTATTTTTAGGTTTCTTTCACAAACATTCTAAATTAATTAAGACCAGTATTGTGTCTTTAGCTTTTTTTTTTTGTGGATATTTGAATATAACTATTTGAAAAGAAGAGCTTATTTGTCTCACAGCATATTTCAAGCATAAAATACAACATAATGTTAAAGACCTTAGTTTTTTAAGAGATATGCAAGTATTTCCTGGCTGAAACAGGTCTAAGTATTTATTCTCTGATATTGTATTTCTTTTGCCGTCGTAAACAGAACTACCTATAAAATCCATACATAATAATAATTTCATGTGTCACTCCAGAGCATTATCCTAAAGCAGGTGCTAACCTTATACAAAGTGAAAATACAGCTTCCCAACTGAAAGTAGGAACCATAGCTGGAGTGTAGGTCACCTCATCTTGTCTCCACTCACTCAGCTGCACTCACTGGCACCCACAGAGTTATTCAGAAGTGATGAAGTTCAGAATGAGGCACAGAAACACAGCACTCCTGTGTACAGTGGAAAAAAAACCCAAAGAGGGGGGAAAAAAAGAATGTTGATGCTCCTGATGAGCTTTTCAGCATGGCAACAAGGGGATCTTATTTTTTCGAGCAGTGAAACCAGATTCGTTTTCCATCCATTACTTGTTCTGGGGCCAAGTTAGTGCAAGTATCAAGTCCAAAACAAATATCTTATTTTCGTTACACTTTTAAGGAACAAATGCTTCAAATCCTTTCAAATTATTTTCCAATACTTTTCAAAGTCTTTGAAAAATCCAGTTAATTATAACTTAAGTAGAGCAACCTTTTAAATCTTTTTATAAGTGCTACTTTCTTAATAACTAAGGTAAAAATGAGACACAGCCCTCCTCTTCTGCTTAAGTCAGTGGCAAAATCTATGAGCTTTACCAGGACTGAGGTTTCAAAACAATGAAACTAATGTTTGCTCATAATTACCATAATCTTTATACATTATTACTTCTTTCAGACAAGCTAAAATACTTGCTATTTAATATTACTGTGAAATTACTATCAATGTTCATTACATATTGATTGGAAAAGAAAGTATCTGACTTAGATATATGACTAAATGACACCAGTTAGTCAAGTAATTCCGAGTAAAATTGGACCCTTTATGTAGTCTTGCTATTGTTGGTCATACTCATAGGTGGAAAAAAAGATCCTTTCTTTCTTTAGGCAAAGCTGCATATAAGCAGTACCTGGCAAATGTGATCAAAATTGCTGCTGGATGATATTTTATTTTAAAATGCTATCCTATTCTAGCATATTTTTTCACTTTTCATGAGATTTCTGGGATAGGAAGAAAATATAGACACATAATATACAGCACATTTTGACTCATATGTCCAAGGAGATACACCAAATCACATGAAAAATTAAAAACAAACAGAAAAAAATTAAATCCATAACAATACCAGTTTAGCTTAGCATTTATATTTGAAGAAATAAGAGAATGTAGATTTTCTGGGATCTGTTTTATTTTTACTAGAATGGTACTATAAAATAACTGGTGAAAATCCCTTTGAGTTTGTCACTGGCAAAGGATAAAACTGTGTGGTGAAACATGAACACTGAGCACAATTCCATGGGTGCAGTTCAGGCAAAGGATCCATTGCATTCATAAGAGTAGTTTGCCTGGGGAGGAAAAGCATTTAACCTAACCAAACTTCTAAATGCAGAGGTCACCATCCGCGCTGGTTGTCTAGACTCTGGCATTTTGACAGAAAAATTAGGCAATTTTGAGATACAAATCAGCTCAACTTCAGGCAGATACCCAAATTAGATAACATCACTTTTAAAATGCTTTTTTCTCATCAGTCATAGTAAAAATAACCTAGAATACTGTTTCAGACACAGACTAAAATATTATAGTTTGGTCAGTTAAATCTCCTCCTCCAAGTGAAAAAAACCCTTTTATTACAATTCCAGTCACCATTTAAAGCTGAAATCCCTCAGAAAAAGGATGAAAGAAAAAACTATTTAGCCTTTTGGACAGTAAACATTTTTGTTGCTAGCATGTCTTACTGCATTTGCCAAGCTACAGAGAATTGATGTAGAAAGACTATAGTATTAGACTTTGTAAGTTCTTTATGTTACAGCAGTATTAGAAGTGTCAGAGCTAATTATAGGTGTTTTACTTTGTTGTCTTAGGGACTCAAACATGGCACTGAACTCCTAGGTCTGCTATGCAAGCACTTGCCTTGAAAGCAGCTGTCTCACAGCACCTGCAAAGCAGATAGGCTGAGAATCCCTCTGCTCTGGATAGTGAACAGCTAATGGCATATGTGCAGGTCAGGATGAACTGTGATGAGCAGCACTGAAGGACTTGGGTTTGGTTCTTCTTTTATCTCATCAAATAGATTTTTCCAACTCTTTTTCACACTCTAGGGGCGGTACCCCTAGCAGTGTCATTTCTTTCAGCTGTTCCCACAAACTCAATGCTCTTAGCACATACTGATCACAGAATCACAGAATCACAGAATGTTATGAGTTGGAAGGGACCCACAAGGATCATCTAGTCCAACTCACCATCTAACACCCGTAAGGAGACCGAGAGCACATCGCAGAGCATAACACCAACCTGGATCCCTCACAGTCTAGCAGGCCACTCCGAGCCGGAAGGGGCCCAACGTCATCCAGCCCTACACCCCCCAGCTAGACCATGTCACTAAGCTCCTCGTCCAGTCTTCTCTTAAACACCTCCAGGGATGGTGACTCCACCACCTCTCTGGGCAGCCCGTTCCAATATGCGATTACTCTCTCTGTGAAAAACCGCTTCCTAATGTTAAGATTGAACCTCCCCTGGCGTAGCTTGAGGCCGTGCCCTCTCGTTCTGGTGTCGTCAGCCTGGAAGAAGAGGTCCACACCCATCTGGCTGCAACCTCCCCGCAGGTAGTTGTAAACAGCAATGAGGTCCCCTCTGAGCCTCCTCTTTTCCAGACTGAACAGTCCCAGTTCCTGTAGTCGCTCCTCATAGGGCCTACCCTCCAGTCCATTCACCATCCTCGTTGCCCTTCTCTGGACCCTCTCAAGCAGCTCAACATCCCTCTTAAACTGGGGAGCCCAGAACTGCACACAGTACTCAAGATGAGGTCTGACCAGCGCTGTGTACAGGGGAAGGACAACCTCCCTGGACCTACTGACCACACTGTTCCTGATGCAGGCCAGGATGCCATTGGCCTTCTTAGCCACCTGGGCACACTGCTGGCTCATGTTGAGTTTCCTATCAATCAGTACACCCAAGTCTCTCTCCACTTCACTAGTCTCGAGCCACTCCTCCCCCAGCCGATAGCGGTGCATGGGGTTGTTGTGGCCAAAGTGAAGAACCCGGCACTTAGTCTTGTTAAACCTCATACTGTTGGAGCCTGCCCACCTCTCCAGCCTGTCAAGGTCCCTCTGGAGGGCCTTCCTACCCTCCGGCTGTTCAACATTTGCCCCCAGCTTAGTATCATCCGCAAACTTGCTGATGATGGACTCAATTCCCTTGTCCATGTCATCGATAAAGATGTTGAACAGTACTGGGCCCAGCACTGACCCCTGTGGGACTCCACTGGTGACTGGCCGCCAGTCTGATGTTGCACCATTCACCACCACCCTCTGAGCCCGCCCTTCTAACCAGTTTGTAACCCAGCGTAAGGTGCTCCTTTCCAGCCCAAGTTTCACAAGTTTCTCCTGAAGCTTATTGTGTGAAACCGTGTCAAAGGCTTTGCTAAGGTCCAAGTACACAACATCCACAGCCTTTTTGTCATCAACCAGTCGAGTCACTGGATCATAAAAGGAGATCAAGTTAGTCTGATATTTGAAATGGGGTTTTCCTATTTCTCTCCTTTCCGGTTAGGGAAAAAAACCCCAAAAAACAGGCTTGTCAGGTCATATCATGTTATGTCAGCAGGGATGGAGTATTTTTGAGCCACTATAATCCAGTATGATTTGATAAAACATGGCACACATTGTGTCTGAACAGTGTTATTAGAAAGGAAAGGTTTTAAAATCAAACTATTAACAAGTGACTGGTTCACATCAAGTTGTACCACACAAGTATTGAATACTGTATATAAACTTTCTGTGATTTTCCTCCCTGTTCCTTTAAAAATTGGCTGCTACTTGCCCATCAACTGCAAAGCTAAAAATTTTTTGGCGAATATCATCTGAAAGTGCCAAAATGCAGCTCTGAAAATGCCATTGTGCAGGTAATATGTATTCATGGTTCCTTATAGCCTGATCTTCTTTGTAGGCTTCATTTCTTGTTGAGGGAGAGGAGCTTAATCCGTTTGGCTCCAAGATGCCATCTAGTAGATTTTTCTCTGAGAATTATTTTGAAGAGTTTGAGAATCTACCCTTTTAGCCCAACACACATTTCTTCTCAATTAACCCAAAAAGCAAGACTAAAAAATGGTAAATTCAGTCTGAATGAACACAGTGCAAGGACTTGAACCTTTGTTCTGTGTAGTTGTTCAGACTGTTCTTTCACTCTGTCTAAAATTATAATTTGAACTGTTTGTAAAACCATATCACCAGATATAATTGTCAAACATGAGCCCCAAAGCCAGTTCTTGTCCTGAAGAGTTTACAGTCTTTACTGTGCTACATATGTCATAAAGAAAAAAAAAAAATATAAAATAAGTAACTTTCAGAAACCATAGTAACAGCACAATTTCCATAGATATATGTTCAAGTAGCACAAACCATTGTAGCCATGATAGCTGCTGCAATGGCTTTGTCAGAAGTCAGCAGACACAGCTGTCTCTGTTATCAGCTTGGACAGAGCATTATTGCAGCAGCTTCCCCCTACCATAATGACCACCCTTTCATATTCCCACTTTATGCAACGTCTGCTACACGTAAGGACCGATGAGCAGAAAAAAGACTAAGGAAAAGTGCTAAGGAATCCTAGCATGCTGCATATAGTCAAAGATTTCTTGAAATTAAGAAGTCTAAATTCCTATTATTTATTATTCTGAAACACTTCTGAAGTAAGAGAGTTGGGCAATTAACTTAGCTGTTAAGTTCTCTGGTGTTGGTATTTTACTCTAGTGTGGGTATTTTCTGCTAGTGAGATACTTTGGTAACTTTGCTATAGTATAGAAAGCTTTACTACACACGGGTCTCTTATATTGCGGACCTGCAACCTTAATTGGGTTCCGTGCAACCGTACTTCTGCTTTGAATGTCAGCTCATTAATATGCAAATTTGCACCGCATTCTCTGACGATCCCCGGTGCTGTTTCGGCACTGTGTTACTGTGTATCAGTTGCCACGGCGGCTGTGCTGGGGGTGTGGGGAAGCAGCGGAGCCACCATGGCCAGGACAGGGAGAGCAGAGCAGCGGGGCTGCCGCTGGTGGAGATGGGACAATCGGGGTGTTGCCATGGCACCTGTGAGGGTTGATTTGCATATTCATGACTGCCTAAGTGAATATTCATTCATGCCAGGTCTTGCATATGCAGCTGCACAAAGGGGCCTCCTGCACTGTAAAAAATCATGCCGCTACAATGCGAAACCGCAATACAGGGTGTTGCGAAGTGCAAGAGGGCCGACTGTATTAAATTGCTTTGCACTCTTGGATGTGTTCTGCTGGTAGGGCCCCGCCACCCTCCCACTGGCCCCACTTCCCTGCACTGCTCTCCTGCTGGCCCTGACATCCTCCTGCCAGTCCCACCACCCTCCTGCTGGCCCTGCTGCCCTCTGCCACATGCTGAGCGGTCTTGCTCTTTCTCTTTCTTTTTAAATGAAGTTTCTGAAAAAGGTATCAGACACCCAGATTCAGTGAATCTGTTAGTGAAGTGCCTTGCCTAAGGAGATGCTAACAGACTGGTTTGGACATTACAGAACCTTGACCTCCTGAGGGGAGGAACACAGAATAGCATAAAAAATTATTAATATGTACCAGCAGAACAGAAATTCTCCTTTCCCTGTTCCTCTTCACATGACAAAAAGATGACCTCAGAAACATGTCTGAGTAAATTACGTTATCATCCCAAAGGGTCTTGGTAGTATTTTCAACTTTATTCTGGAAGCATAGAAAACATGTATATTTTCAAAAAATATAATAAAATTGCTAAGCAATGTCACTTGTTTGTGTTTAGCACAAATGACAATATTCGTTTGTGAAAGATTTTGGGTTTAGTTTACATATATTCCAGCCAGATAGTGAAAGATTTTGGGTTTAGTTTACACATATTACGGGGATTCTCAAGGATTATGTTTCAGCAAATAAATTCTTTGTAAACATAGCTTGAGAAAGGCTTTTATACTTTGCTCTTTCCACCCTACAGCATATTGCATGACCGTGAAATCTTTAAACTCCATATAGTCACTAATAGATAAAGGAAATAAAGAGTGACTTTGTAGGCTGTGACAAGAAAAGAGGGAGTTTATTTCCTGGTTGTTTCACTATAACCTTCATTAAGATTTACATGAGCCAGCCATTTGTTTCAGACAGAGAATGATTTGTGAAAATCCAGTTTAGAATATTTGAATATCAATGTCTGGAAAAAACATGATTGTACTAACGTCTGCACATACAGTTTTGACAATATATCTGTGCCATTTCATTTTAATTTATTACTGTACAACTTTAGTTTCTGGGAGATTACCCAGTTAGCTAGATCTCTGCTAAACATTTCTTTTTATCCAAATATTCATTACATTTGCAAATCCTGACTATACAAGATTTTGTATAAGGCATGTCTGCAATGCTTGAGAGACAAAAATCACAGTATGCAAGTCCACTGTCTTATGGTCCCACAGCTGTTCTTCACTGCAGGTTGGCAACATGAAGGATATTCTGTGCTTTCCAAAGAGCTATTGGTGGTCCCTCCCTTTGGAGAGCAGAATTACACACAAATTTGTCCCAGGAGCAGCAGGGAGAGCCTGGGAAGGAAAGTCGCTATCAGAAATGCCATTGGTATGGAAATGCCCTCTCATTAATTTGTTAGTTTTACATTAGTCAAATAAATGCTGCTGACGTTATAGTAGCCAAGTGCTATTACAAGTCAAGTTCACAGACCTGCTTCAGGACCCACTTGGGCACCTAGAGTCTGTGCTGAGGACTGTGACATACTCTAGATCTTCTGGATATAAACAACTTCTAGATATAAAGACTATCTAAAAGTCCACTGGTATGTTGTTCTTTAAAGCAAAAAATAAAATTTCTATGAGAAATAAAAATTTGAATTACTGATGGAAAGTACATATATACATCATAATTGAGGTTCAGTGAGCTTACAAGACCCAAGATCTTTTGCACTATGTAAGAATAGGCTAATTTCTGTAATATCAGCAACAAAAATCAAGCTGTGACTCTCAAAAGGATTTTTTTTTTAAATTTCCCTTGATTTCTTCAACTTTTCCTTTAATTGAAGCTGAGAAGAATAAAAATTAAACAAATGTCAAACTCTATATCAAGCTGGTACGGTTAATAGTCATAGCAGGAAACTTTGTCATGGTAATATTTTAAATCAAACTTACTGGCTGAAAACAAGAACTAAGTATGATTTGAGAACTTTGCATGAGAAAGGTTCTTCAATGGAATAACCTTACAATGCTCCTACAAACATGAATGCTTTGCATGGAAAATGTTAGTTTTGTTAGAAAAAAAAGAATTATTATCTTTTAGATATGTATCTTATGGGCAGAAAACTTGACAGGTGTAAAATTATGTCAGTGTTGTTCACATTAGACATTCTCTGTGTTTTTTCCTCTATTTTTCAACCTAAAAAAGTTGAAAATACGTTTTAAATTTCGAATTTTTCCTGAGAAGATTCTTATAAAGAGATACAATTTTCTGACTTAAAACAGAAGACTTCATTATCATTGATATTAATTGGACAATTTTTGTTCTTTATTTTAATAATTTTTAAATTCTATTCAATCTCTTAAAAATACGTCAACATTTCAAATTTTGTCCTCTTTTTCCTTTTTTTTTATTTTGCCTTTTCAAAAAAAAAAAAAAAAGGGTAAAAATATTATACTTCACAGAATCACAGAATATTCCGAGTTGGAAGAGACCTACAAGGATCATCAAGTCCAACTCCCAAGCGAATGCCCATACAGGGATCAAACCCTCGACGCTGGTGCCAGGAGCACCATGTTCCATCCATCAGAGCCAATCCCAGGGTCATGTCATCATTTCTTTTTTCTATTTATTTTTTTTATAACTAACTCCCCATCCCATCATCCCATTATCTACACCATATCAATGAGTTCCTCATCCAGTCTTTTCTTAAACACCTCCAGTGAATGGTGACTCAACCACCTCCCTGTGCAGACCATTCCAATGAGAGATCACTCTCTGTGTGAAAAACCTGTTCCTAACATCCAGTCTAAACCTCC
>WEKX01018754.1:0-114661 GCA_013390025.1 Pitta sordida
CCATCCCCATCCCCCTTCAAATCTAGTGCTAATGCTACAGGAGTCGCAAGAACATAAAAAAAATAAAGCATTCCAAGTGTATAGTAGTATGGGTTTATGTACACATGTAATATTGTACCTAATATATTGCTATAGTTAATGTTAAATTAGCAATTTATTGATTGCTTTGGGATTTACAGGACATAATGTTTGTTTTTTCCTGATCTGTTAGCTTTTGAGCTTCAGTTATTGTTTAGCTCCCATGAGAAGGAATATGTAATGTTGTGCCAAAGACCTTAATTCTGTGAGATGTTCTTGTCTCACCAGATAACATAACAGGATTCAGCTTTTTGAAAGTATGTTCTCCCACTAGCATATGTTTCAAACTGGAAGGAATATTGTCGAGTCTTTATATCACTGCAAACAGCGTAGCAGATGTGCTTTTGCTGTATTGATATCATTTAAATGTTGCAAACAACTCTCTCAACATCATGGAAACACTGCATGTGACTTACTTCTGGACAAGGCAGCTTGTCAGTGGAAATGCATGAATAGATAAACGTGTAATTTTCTTTCATGCTGAACATTTGTTTTTGAATATCAAGAGCTGTTGTACAGACACTATCCTTTGAATATTTATTAATTTGCTTTGCTTTGATAAAAACCACTGGGAAAACAAGTATTTGCTTGCTTCAGGGTGTGCGCAGCTTGCTTTCTTTAGTGCTACAGAAGTTTTCATTAAACATTCCTGAGGACGAAATCTGAAGTTTGATTATTAGTTCTTTTACACTACTAAGACAAACTATGCAATTTACATAAATACCTCACTATGTGTGCTGCTGACAATTTTTAGCATCATGAATACTCACAGACTTCAATGTCTGTGCTGAAGAAGATAAAATCTGTAATAGATTTGGGACAACCTAGGCTGTGAAGTGGTTCACTAGTTTAATGACATTTGAAATGTTTATTGAATGGGATATTGAACAGTCACATTCACTAGTTGAAAGGAAAAGGTGTTCACAAGATAATTCTGTGTATATCCTTGAACAGACATGTATCAACACACGCATGAATGCATAACACATTTTATTGCATTTCATACTTACATGTATATATATCAAATATTCATATAGTGACAGTCTAATGAATTTGATTGAGAAATGTTGAGAAATGTTTTGTACAAATGTAGTTAATCTTCAAGTGTTTGATCTTTAGTTCAGTTTTGTGTCCATTTATTAACTTCCTATGTATGAATTTGGAGTATCATGGCTGAAATTGCCTTCCTGTAGCAAGCATTCCATAACAGCCTTAACACAGTAAATTGTTAGGAAACAGTAACACGAAAAATGCTGTTCAAACCTGCTTGGGCATATTTTGACCATAATTCACCAAACCACAATGAACTGTGAGTTTTACCAGGGAATTTTCAAGGACTTTCGGACCATATCACAGGTCTGACTCTTTTGCCCAGTGCTATTTGTTAGTAAGGTGCTTACAATTTCCCAAATGGCCTGCAGTGGCACAGACTTCACTACAATTTAAAAATTAACCAAAACAGCTTTAATTCCTTCCTTAAGCTCCACTTTACAAGAGTGGAAAGCAAAGTTTTCTAGGACATTGTCTTCCACTCCTTTTCTACTCCTGTGGCATGGTTAAAACATTGCCTGCTAACTTTATTGTAGTAGATAGGGATTTATTCGTTGTGGGGAGAATTCTGTAGTGTTTTACTGACAAAATCTCAACATACTAGAATTTTTGACACATTTAAGTGTGGTTTTACTTTTGTGGTGAGTTGACACCACGTGCCACTAAAGCCTCTCTCTCACTTCCCTACTGAGATGAGCAGGTGAGAGAAAATACAGTTATACCCCGTCCATCGCGAGGAACGGGACATGCCAAGGGCCTCATGAAACGCTAAACTCGCAAAGAAGTGCAGGTCTTTAATATGCATGCAGGCCATGCCCATTGCTCCACCCCCTGGAACTCTGGAGAAGTGCGGACAATTTTCTGCTTCTCCCTTTGGGCTCTGTGAGCAGGGGGGAGCAAAGGGAACCGTTTCTGAGCAGCTGCTGCGACCG
The DNA here is from genome assembly GCA_013390025.1 of Pitta sordida. Lineage (NCBI taxonomy): Eukaryota > Metazoa > Chordata > Aves > Passeriformes > Pittidae > Pitta > Pitta sordida. The sequence continues at coordinate 2,061 of WEKX01018754.1, forward strand.
TGTGTGCTTGCAGCCCAAACCTCACACCACTGCTCCCCACCCCCAGCCCCCTGGCCCAGCCCCAGGGGCCCAGTGCCACCCCGCGCGTGCTCGCCCTGCCTTTGCGGCAGGTAAGGGGTGTCCCTGAGCTCTGGTCAGCATTCTTGGAGCCTGGAAAAACCTTAACTTTGCAACATTGTGACACCCCGTGTGCTTATGGCGGGGCGGGGCCTTCGGTATTGAATTTCTCTCCCTTTAACATCCACCAGTCCCGGCAGAGTCAGCGCTGCCTAGGCTTTGAGTGGGCTTTGAGTAACAAGGAATGGCATGTCTCGTGGTGGTGCTGCGCTGGGTCTCAGCGGAGCACACAGGAGCGGGTCAAGGACCNGGGCTCTAAACGCCACTGCGAGCTGCAGTAAACCGCGCGCTCCAGCCCTGCCGTGCCGCGCGCTCGCCACCACCACGGGCACAATCACAGTTTGGTCTGTGGGAGCGACGGCAGCATCCTGGAGAAGCCCACAGGGTGGGAGGTGGAGGGGTCAGGTTGGTATGGGAGTTTCTTTCCCTTTAACATCCACCGGTCCTGTGAGAGAGGGGCAGCGCTGCCCATATGGCCCCAGTGGGTGGGGGAACAGAAGCCCCCTCCCAGCACACAGCTTGTCTCACTTTCGTGAGGCAGTTTCCCCGTTCAGGGATGGGCACACAGTGCCGCCAGTGCAAGCCTCTCTCCCTGCAGGGCAGGGTGAGTCCCACCCCACAGGCACCGTGGCACCGCCCCTTGGCAGAGCAGAGTCAACTGCGCATGTGTCAGGTGGCTGGACTCGCAAACGGCTGAATCATAATTGCGAAAAATTTGCTTCGCAAATGGGTGGGGTCGTAATGGAATATTTTCCCCCTCACCCCTCCCTTCTTCCCAGGCTTAATTTCACTCCTGATTTTTCTGCCTCCTCCTCCCTCCAGCAGCAGTGGGGACAGGGACTGGAGGTTGCAGTAGGTTCATCACACATTGTTTCTACCATTCCATTCTCCTCAGGGGGAGGACTTCTCACAGTCTTCTACTGCTCTGGCATGGGGTTCTGTACTGAATTAAGGCAAAGAATGTTCTTTGTCAATATCACACTGCAATTACTTTAATACAAAAACTTCAAAGAATTATCAAAATTATTGATCATCTAGTTAACATCAGTGAAAAACAGATAAATGTAAAGACTATCTCAGGTCACCAGTCATCTCCCTGCTGAACATTACTAGTATTTAACTTGATGTGTCGTATCCAAATCCAACTTTAAAGAATGGTGTTAGTCTTCCTAAAGTATTTTATTACTATGATATTACTACGTCATATTGTGTTACGACTGGATGTTTGGCTTTTTCCTAGGGAGGTTAGCAGGATAATTGTTTTGGACATTAATTGCAATTTTCTGATAGCCATTTATGGGCAGAAAGGGTGTTAGCCAGTGTACAGGAACCATATAGCAATCTTTGCTCTGAGAACAGCTCTTCACAGCAATATGGACTTTGCAGTATTTTTCCAAGCTCAGGTGATTTATTTTGAATATAGAAATGTGTTGCTCCGTGTAAAGAACTGCTTGCAGTTCTGGTTCATGGAAGTCTTCCCTCACCACCGCTTCCATGTGTTTTGGTACCATGGCTTCTGTGTACGGCTTTTTGTGCTAAAATATAGGGATCATCCACAACACTGACACTCCCAGGAGCGATAAATCAGGAGCCTTCAGTCAGCCATGGGCTGATTTCAGTGCCACCAAATTGTGAAATTTTGTTGCAAAAATGAATGTTTCAAAGAATGATAAACGTTGGAATGATGTCTTCCTCAGGAAATGTGGTTTTGGTCCTTGATTACTAGGATGTCATCAAGATCCATGTTAACAGTCTTCTGGACTTTTGGTACTACATCTCTGATCCACAATTTTTGAAGTATAAAGTAAATGGAAGGTGTAATACGACATTTTTGCAGCATAGCATTGCTTCCAGTTATGAAATAGTTTTTTTGTCTATTAAGCTCCACTGGTACTTACCATACTGAAATTTCCTTCATTCAATGTTAATTTTAATTCTTCTCCCATTCCTTTACTTCTGAAAACTTCAGTGTGTGCCTCTGTGCAAACGAAGGCATTAATGCCAGCTGCAGGCAATGTCATACTTATAAACAGAAATGCTGAGATGCTGATTCCACTAGGGTCATTAGAAATCTTGCTAGGAACTACACTGATAGTGGGATTTCATTTACTGCATGTTTACAAAATACTGCGTAACTCATTCATTATGTGCCTGGAGAGATGTCACTAATTCAAAATCACTCAAGTATATTTTTGATTTTTAAGTAACATTTGTTTTGACAATCACTTTTATTTTTATATTTGTTCTTAAAAGTACCTCCTGTGGGTAGAAAAATAGTGCTGTTTGTCATATCAATGACATTTTGGTAATGGTATCATTTTCTCTTAATAATCCTATATTTTTGCAAATAGGAAATTATGTACTCAAAATTAATTCTTTCCTTTCTGTGTCTGGAGGCTGTCTATGTGGCTTTCAATTTTTCAGTTGTGTTAAATATGGAATACAACCATATGCATATGTAAACCATGCATATTGTGTTTCTGCCTGGTCTTCCAGTGTTCCGTAGCCATGGATTCATTTCTATTCTCAGGGGGTAAAAAAAACCTCAACATGAAACCTTAAGGCAAGGGCCGGTGAATTTGAAAGATTTTGTAGCTGGATCATCAGCTCACTGATCTGTATTTTAGACACCAGTCAAAAAGTGAAAGCAGATTTGCAGTGGATTTAAAGAGTAGTCATTAGATTGCCCAGAAAATGCAGGCCCTCTACAGTGACTCTCAGAGGATTCATTATTCAGTCCCAGATGTAGTGTGTTTTAACTTATTTTCAACTGCAATAGAAAACACGGAAATGAATTTTTTGGTTTCTATCAGTGTGCTCAGCTTTGATTACCTTGGAAGATTGGCTCTTATTCCAAGACATTTACAGTCTGAGATCAGATTTTGGCACCCTTGCTCATACTGAATAGCATTAGTTAGGGCTGAGCTGCTGCTCATTCAGGTCAGATAGATCAGAATTAGTCATCAGTTTGAGATGGTGGTATTTGTGTAGAGCCCTGATGGTGATTCAAACATCTTTTCATGAGTCAGTGGTGCAAATGTGTTGCTTCTGCTTCTAGCTGTTTATCTGTGCCTCTTTTTCTTATGAATACCTTAAAAAAGCCTTTGGTTCTGAAAACTGCTTTAAGAAGAAAACTGAATGAATAAAACGGTTTGGCTCACAAAGAAGCAGGTGGAATTTTGTACAGAAAGATTAGCACGGAAGAAAGCCCATACTCTGAATGTGGTCCGAAGAAACAAACCTGAAAGACTTGAAGGTTTTTGCAGGGATGCTTAATAGATGAGCGATGATTCGTTTGCCTTTTGGAACTGTCTCTTGCCAACTCCACATCCATTTCTCTCATTTCCAGTGCAACATTTGGGATAAGTGGATGGTGAGGTAGACAGTTATGATGTGGAAAAGGTTCAAACAATGTGAAAAATTTTGATCTTCTGGGACTTCTCTGAGACAGAGCGAAGAGAAGGAAAGACAAACTGATCTTCATTTGCAGAAAAGGCTTTCATGTCTTTTATCCTGTATCACTATGGTCGAGAAGGGTTTTCTTTCTTCTTACATTAAATTGCTAGACATGTTATTTTGATCAGATGCACTGTGCAATTATGGCAGCTATAGTTATAAATGAATTAGTCTTTGGCAAGCAACTTTATTTCAAGTAGGATCAGCATCACAGAAGATACAGGAAAGCAAATTTTGTGATGGGGTCAGCGCATTTTTTAAATGCTCAGATTTCTTGATAGAATAAAAGGATGCATTAGTGCAAAGAGGCAAAGTATCCTACTTTCTAAGCATACCTCAGGAACAAACGCCTTGTTGCTCTTCCCACACAGCATGGAGGACTAAGTAGTTATGGGCTGTCTGAACCTTGCCTCTATTTGCTGAACTTTCCTTTTTGCCGTAGTTTGTGTTGGGGTTATAGGTAGCATTCCTGTCACTGCCACTGTGCCCCCCACACTAATTGTCATAAAGCACGGTAGGTTCAAGCACGCTTGGTTCCCAAGGCTGCTAATGAGCCCTGAGCTCTTCTCACCCTTAATGAATCAAGGTTTGTTTGTGAGGGATTCTTGTCCTTCTGTCCTTTTCCTTGGTCAGGGGAGGAGTCAAGAGTTCACACAACTAAACAATGACTTTACAGTGTAAAGAAGATGCAGCTGTGCCATCTGAAGCCATTCTCTAGTTATGAGCAACAAAGCTTAAATAGATTTTACTGTGAAGAGGTACAGCTCTGTGAGTGTGAAGCATAGCTTTTGCTTCTGCTTCACTGACCTGTCTGCTTGCGGCAGCGATGGGCCCTTGATGAGAGCTTAGGCAGGGAGAGCTGTGTAAGGGCGTCTCTTTCAAAACCACTCTCTGTAACACTGAGTTCAGGAAGGGAAGAAAAATGAAGTTTTAGTTGATCTCTGATGGAAGTGTACTGCTACCTTCTCCAGAAAATCCCATGCTCTCTATTTAAAAATTTATTCTAATCCAAATCCACCTCAGGTGTTTAATGAGGTCAATAAAGCAAGTGGTAGTTCATATATTTTAGCAGTAGAGAGTATTCCTACGAAAGTGGGTACTTACACAGTCACACACACAAACTCCTGCTCAAATTACTCATTACATTATCTCACTCTGGTTTACTGTCTTGCTGTCTACAGACTTTTCTTATACTAGAGGTTAAAATCATCAGAAGTTTGGGCTAAACTACTCTTTGTCATCTATTTCTTTCACCTTCCTCTATGCATTTCACTTACAACACTGTACATTCCTCTGGCTATGTTTATCTTAATACTAATGCATTTTTTTGGTGTGTGTATACAGGTATATATGCAGAAAAGTACAGGTACATATAAACATAGCTGTATATTTTCTTGAAACACATAAGTATATTAGTATATGATATATCATACTTAGATATTACATGTAAGCTATCACATGCTTCCCTAAAACATTATTCCTTGTGTATATATTCATGTATCTATTTACGCAATTAAGCATAGACATATACTCTAAATGCTGTCATATTGCTATAGTAACAAATGGAAATTTCAATCTGATAAAATAACTCTGTTAATGGTAATAGAAATTGTAAATTTTATCAGGTATAATACTCTGGACTAATCATTGCACAATGCTATACAAAGGTAAAGTCTTTTTAAAAAAAGTTTTAATAATATATGAGTGAAACCAAAAGCAGTGTCTGCAGAAGAAATCTGATTTTGTTGTTATAGGCTGTTTGGACATCATTGTTTTTGGAATGCACAGAAATATCTGCTGTCTTCTTTGATTGCATGAAAGAGAAAGGGAAAAAGAGAAAGGGAAAAAGAGAAGAAAAAATGCAGGATGTTTGGGGTTTTTTCATTCTCAAGTGAAAAGGGAGGGAGGAAACAAAACAGTTCAGGTTTAAATACCTCGTTGTGTGCATGTGCGTGTTCAAAACTTTTGATTGCTCTCCAGCCCGGCGTGTTGGGTTGACAGACCAGGGAGTAGTGGCTGAAGTTGACAACCCCCCATGGCTGACCCCTCATCTCTTCTCTTGGCTAATCGAATTTTACTTGTGTTTCCAGATAGCTGATCAGCTTCCCTGGATTTCGCTGACGCCACAGGAAAGCTTTGCCTGAAGATGGAAACACTGGAGTCAGAACTGACCTGCCCTATCTGTCTGGAGCTGTTTGAAGACCCGCTGCTGCTGCCTTGCGCTCACAGCCTCTGCTTCAACTGCGCACACCGCATCCTGGTCTCCCACTGCGCCACCAACGAGCCAGTGGAGTCTATCACCGCCTTCCAGTGCCCGACCTGCCGCTATGTCATCACCCTCAGCCAGCGCGGTCTAGACGGGCTCAAACGCAACGTCACTCTGCAGAACATCATCGACAGGTTTCAGAAAGCCTCAGTCAGTGGGCCCAATTCTCCCAGCGAGACCCGCCGGGAGCGGGCATTTGATAACAACAGCATGTCGTCCTGTGAGAAGGTCCTCTGCCAGTTCTGCGACCAGGACCCTGCCCAGGAGGCAGTGAAAACCTGTGTTACCTGTGAGGTGTCCTACTGCGAGGAGTGCCTGAAAGCCACTCACCCCAATAAGAAGCCGTTCACTGGCCACCGTCTCATCGAGCCTATCCCGGACTCCCACATCAGGGGATTAATGTGCTTGGAGCATGAGGATGAGAAAGTTAATATGTACTGCGTAACTGATGACCAGTTAATTTGTGCCTTGTGTAAACTGGTTGGGCGACACCGTGACCATCAGGTGGCAGCTTTAAGTGACCGTTATGACAAGCTAAAGGTCAGTGTTACCTATCAGTTTTTCTAGCCAAGCAGCGTATGGTTGGGAAGTACGCTTTTGTTGCATGCTAAATTCCCCATGCGGACAGCAACTGGAAAAGGTAGATGTGTGATCTCTAATCAGATGATATACGCATCTGTCTGTGCATTTGCTCATCACCATTTAAAATATGTCAGATTTTACTTAAGGAAAAATTCCTCAGTCGTGCTTTGATTTCTCTAAAGCTATCATAAGGAATATGCAACATATACTACTGTTCAAGTGAATTTTCTTCTCCACCTGCAGCTGGCAAGGTTTAGTGCTGACTGCATACACACAGGCATTGATTGAAATGTCATGCATTCTTTGCATACACTTTGCTGTTGATTATTTTTCATTAAGTTGCTTTCATTATGAAAAGCCCTTAACATCACAGCTAACTGGAGATGCATTTTTCTGTGCCAGCTTCAGGGATGCCGGCTGCCTGTCCAGCCACGGAAACAGAATGCTGGCTTCACTCTTCCCCTGCAGCCTCCCACCAAGCTCACAGGCAGTGCAGTCCTGGAAACAAACCCAATTTTTTTTCTGAGCTTCTTGTGGCATTCCCACCATTCAGCAAGATTCCAGCACATCTCCTGCCAGGTAGCTGGAAGTCTCCGGCAGCCTGGCTCTGCACAGGACATGCTGGGGTGAGATGGCAGTGGGCATCTAGGTATCTGTGTTCTCTGGAGGCAGAACGGCTGCTGAATAGTGGGACCAGGGCAAATGACCTCCCATCCACCTGGATATACATTTCTCTCATTCTGATTCCTGTGCTGTTGCAGAGCCAAGGCAGGAATTAGGCATTCCACACTTTCCTGCGCCCACCCCCTCCAGGCAGTCTGTGTGTGCCTGTGTGAATCTGTAGGGGGATTTTTTAAAGATGGACTGCAACCAAGAAATTGCAGGCAAGAGCAAAGCTTATCTGCAAGCCTCTTCACACAGGATTTTGAAGGTGGAAAAGAAATTAAATCAATAGATGTAACTAATTTAAATACTTTCAGATAAGAATGTGTAGCTGCATGCATTAAAACTTAGATGATTGCAGGTGAAATCTGCATACACTTTCTGTATGCATTTTGTGCTCTATGCATATGTAAACATGCAGATCATATTCTATAATTATACATATTACCATAATGAAAGACACTTCTAGACCTGGACCTGATAGCTTCATTGAATCTCTTAAAAATTTTATTTACTGAGAGAGAATTGCTATACTTGCTTTCTTATTTTTTTTGGAACTGATATGGTATTTTAATAGTTTAGCCATTTATAACATCGAGCATGGGCTATAAAAGTGAATAGAATGTGTATGGATTTACAGTGCTTTTTAATAATCCAGTGGGTTTATATCTTTAACAGGTGCTACTGTTTAGTAAGGTAACAGTGTATTGTTTATCTACTTTTTACCAGTAGGAGTACACTACTTAACATAAATACCTTCAACATTAAATGCTGGATAAGTGTATTTTTGAGGATATAAAAAGTAGTTAACATTTTTAAGTGTTCATGTACATAGATAATGCAGGTCTTGAAAAGGGACTTTAAAAGGCATATCTTGAAATCTATCACTCAATATTGCAGATAGTTGTGAAGAAAATGAGGGAAATTTTGCATTATGTGTGGCTTTTCTGTGCAAAGATGCTTAAGCAAACCCTGCAGGTGTATCTGAGAAACACGAGTAACATCTGCATTGGATGTTACCCAACTTAGATGACCTGACATAAGCCTTACGAAGTACTTTCCACCAGCCTCCTTGAAGTTTAATTAACGTACGGTTAATGGTTAGCTAGACCTGAGCCAGGTGACTCTTGCTCCGTAATAACAACTCCTAGCATTATTTATATGTAATATCTGTATGATTTTTTTTGAGATGTGGATTGCTTTTGTACCCTAACTGTATAAAAGAAGTTTACACAGACAATTACTAGTCTATGTGAAAATCTATGTGAAATCCTGTTCCTATCATCTTTGTTGTGAAGCAGCGTATTTCAATTTCCTAATGCTAGTGATGAAATCAGTCATGGCAATTAGGCCAGCAATTATGACACATTTATGCTCTGACTCCAGGGACAGTAGGCTAGGTGTTTTCCATCCAGATCCAGTGTCCATTCTCTGTTGATCAGAAGGTAACTGAAACCTATATCTTCTCTTTCCTCACTACCACTTCCCTCTCAGCAATTTGTTCTGGTTTATAACTCAATCTCAGAAAACAAGGTTTTCATTTCTGTAGATTGGCATTTATCTCTTAGAAGTAAGGAAGCAATACTGGTTCACACCAGTGTTGGGTAGCTGATGTGCCAGAATTTCAGGCCCATTTTCACTTTGAGACCTCCTCTTCCTTCATAAATGGTGTTACAACCTCTTGAATCACCGGTCTTTCCGCTAACATAATATTAGGTATGAGCTTGCAGATGGTCTTTGTTAACTTACAGGTAATGTGCACGCACCAATGGCAAATTAGATATTTAAATACTTTAGAAAATCTCCTCTTGAGTAAACAGGCTGTCGCTTGTTATATTGCTGCTGTGGATTTTTAATATACCTGATGTATATTTTGATATATAGGCTATCCAAATCTTTAAAAATATATTCTGTAAGAAGGAGAATGAGGTAACCAGTAGTACAGTGGCTGAATTTAAAAATGTGTGGTTAACTTTATCTGTCAAAAAGGAAAACTAAACCACTTCCAGTGATTCTTGTGATTTTTCTTTATAAATTGACACACTGTTGACACTAACAACAGGAACTGGTGTTGCTCTGGGTGTTACGCTATGCTAATTGCTTCCATTCTCTTTCAGTGGTGTTACTAATTCTTTAAACAATATCTCACCCTTCATTAAGCATAGGACAAAAGATGCCATTACAGTCTAGCTCCTTTTGTGACAAAAATGAAACTCCTTAATTGGGAATTCTGTACACTTGTCCAAGGAGGCATCTACGCTGAAGTGTGTTCAACACTCAATGTAACAGCAGTTGTGGACACCTCAAAATGAGAAAGTGTTTTCTGTTGTTAACTGCATCTTCATTCCTGAGAGATGCTTTTGTTTCTCGATTTATACTGGGGCAGATAGGATTGAAGGCACTTGTGTTCCTCCAGGAGCAATCCTTTCTTTCTTAGCTACACAGTCACATGATATACCTTCAGGCTTATTTTGGTTTAGTGATTATAGCTGTGCTTTAGTTTTTGTGGGGTTTTTTGAAGTAGATCATAGAGAGATGCATATTAATAATGGACAAAACACTACGTTATGACCAAAACACAGAACGGAAAATATCCTGAGGATACACTAGATTTATCATGTGGCAGTCAAAATTGTGATATAATTTAAAAGTAATTTTTAGCTGCAAAAACAAGGAAGGCTTTCATTATTGAAAGAACAAATGCCTGTGCTTACCGCGCCATATTACCTATATGAAAATATTCGTGGCTGATTACTTTCGGTACTGATTCTTCATTTTTGTCTTTTTTGCAATGGAAAGTTAATTTAAAAGTGCTTTTTTTCCCCAGAAAATTTATCAAATTATCATTTTTCTATAGATACATTTAGACTCATGAAACTGGAAAAACTCTCAAAAGGTAAGATTTATTTTGAACAAGGGAGAATATTGGCGGGAGAACAAACTTAAAAAGTGTGAATGGAAAGATATCGCTCATTTAATATTAGGAAAGAGCCATGAAGAGGTGTAAGAAAAGAGAAAGACAAAAAAATGTATTTTTCAATTGTGTAAACCCAGCATAACACCACTGAAACTTTTTTTTGTTACTTTTATTCATATTTTCTGAGAATTTGACCTGTAATACATCTTCTTGCCAAAAAATAATTTCAACACAATTTTTGTACTGCTTTGTCAAGAAAGTTCTTTGGTTGAATCAAACTGCATTTGGTTAGTTTTGGTTTTCCTTATGGTTGTTTGTGGTTTATTAGTGCTTTGTTTGGGGCATATTTATGAGGGCAGAGCAGCCCTCTGAATAGCACTCAGCAATTCCAGAAGCAAAAGAGATCTTCTTGTTTGTGTGGTTTTCACCTAGTTTTAGTGTCAGAATCCATAGGCATCTATTTTTCTTATATTGTTCATTCAGTATGCAAGGTTCCTGTTTTCTGTAGTGAGTCAATTCAACTACTCATGAATGGGTTTTTTTGAAAAGCAGTCATAAATTGTTTCCACGTAGGGAGGACTTCATTCAGCCATTATAAACCTACTTCGTCTGTCTCACGTCCGCAGTTACAATAATAGAGCACAACAAATATGTCTACTTCCTTGCTACATATGAACTAAAGAACTTTTCGCATTTAAATGCCTTTGCAGAGATACTGGCCAAATATGTGTTGAGACTTTCCAGTTGTTTTTAGTTGGCATTGTTCTGTAATGTCAGATGGATCATTAATTGATACATGGGGATACTATAAAATCCAGCACTTACAAAATGGTATCCTTGCAAACAGTGAGTGTCAACCTCAGTGAGGTTGACAATCCAGGAACATTGGTTTCTGCATTACATATAAATATATTATACACATACATGTGAATATGTGTCTATATACATTTTATTCATTTTCTGCCCATATTTAAAGTGATTGCATCAGTATATAAAGGCAATACTAATATATTTTAATACAATACATTGGTATATGTATTACAGTACATACGTATTATATATATACATGTGTATGTAGAGTTCTTTGTCTAGCATAGAAATGGAGATATTACTATATTTCTAGCATAGAAATCTTTAGTAATGTCTAAGTTCATTAATATCTAGAATCTTGAATTTGAAGAAATACATCCTTGTGTTTTAGGTAAATATGTATATTTTCATGCATATGTGTAGGTCAGGAAAATTATATTTTATCATATATATATATGAACTACACATTAACTATTTTTATCTATTTTGAATATTCCATGCATATATCTTTTTTAGTGCATGAATATATCCACATCTAAATTTATGGTTTTCCTGCATGCCCTGTACTGACTTTATATTTAATGGAAGCTGTTAAAAATAACCCCAACCAATATAAAAAGACAGAGTATGTCAGTGTTATAGTGATATGTGTTATTAAACATTTAGATACTTAGCAGACTGGGGATGTTACTTTCTGTAGTTATGCAAGTTTAACATATCGTTAACACACTATATCCAACCCAACAAAATGGAGAACTCATGGACTTTCATTATTAGATTCGATATGTTACCTGATCATTACTTAATTATTTCATCTAGAAATAGATGTAAAAATATAACTAACTGGCTGTGCGTCAGTATTTGCAAGGATCCAAAAATACTAAGTTTTTCCATGGAAGAGGATTGAGGCTGGAATAAACTACGTATTTTACTATAGCGGATTTCCAGCTACGCTTATTTTATTTCATTGATATATAATTGTTAAGGCAAACTTTAGAACATTCTGTCTCTAGTTTAGTGTTGTCTCAAATGTCTGTGTTTCCTTCATTTGGTATTTCTTTGTCAGAGTTTAAAAAGATAATAGTTCCTCCTGTATATCGCCGTGGATAATGAACTGTGATTTTACAATTGTTCTGTGTACAATGAGATTTGTTTTATATTATCTGCCTCAGTTCCTCTAAATAATATTAGCCATGTTTTTTTTAAAACTTACTTTCACAAATTAGCAGTTGGCAAGTCTTTCACATACTACTTATTTCCTTTAATTTTTAGTGAAAATGCTGGTGTTGGAAGGCGTAATGTATTCAGGAAGAACAAGGGATTTAGAAAAAATTGTGAATAGTACATCATTATCTTTGTTCTTGTGACTCTGTTTTCCAGGGAAGCCAGACTATTTAAGTAGATGTACTACAGTCGGCACTCTTGCCTTTGCACCCCCCATATTGCAGCATCAGATCGTAGTGGCATGATTTTTTAGGGATGTAGGAGACCCGTTTCACAACTGCGCACCGTTCAACACAGAAGTCAGGCTACGCGGGTCCCAAATAAGACCGTGTGTGCGCGATATAGGAGACCCAACTCTATTAAGTAAAATGTACTATTATACTTTTCTGTGGTTCCGCTCCAGACTCTTCAAGTAACAGACTTTAAGTCTATGTTCAAGCTCTAAATTGGTATGTTGTAATGGACTCTTGCCTAATCTTTTGTTACTTACATGTTTTTAAACAATACAATGCTTGGAAGATGATTGGTGGAATATAACATACAATGGATACTTCCTTGTAATGAGAATTTGTGTTTAAATGGTAAATAATAAGTGAAAAGTGTGAAAATTAAGGAAATAGATGAGTTTAAAGGCAAACTGTTTTAGAACATTGGGCACAGGTTGACCTTTCATGTAGGAAATGTAATGTCTGCCTGCCAGAGTAAAAAAGATAGAGTTGCTAGTGGGAAACATAGCAAACAAGCAGTCTTTCAAAAGCAGAATATTTATGGGTTTTGGCATAATAGTACATTTTCTTTTAACAGATAAATAGAATGAGTCAGTTAATTCTTCTTGTGTTTTACTCGGTAATGAAAAAGCTACAATCGGGTCTCGTACATCGTGGACCTGCGGTCTAATCGGGCTCCGCAAAGCCCTACTTATGCATTGAATGGCAGCTCATTAATATGTGAATTTGCCCCGCACCCTCAGACAATCCCTGACACTGTTTCGGCACTGTGTTGCTGTGTATCTGTTGCCGTGGTGGCCATGCCAGGGGAGTGGCGAAGCAGCGAAGCCCCAGCTGTACCTGGGGGCGTGGGGAAGCGGCGGAGCCTGGGGGACGGCAGCGAAGCAGAGCTGCCTCCGCTGCCAGCTGATTGGCATGGCTGCCGCTGCCCCCACCCATGCCGCCGCCCCTGCCGCTGCCATGCCTGCCACAAAGGATTACTATGTAAATAAGCAAATGAATATTGAATTAAGCCACACACATCCGCCCACCCACCACTCCGAAGCTGCTGTGGCATGTTGCTGCAACTGCTCCATGGGCTGTGATACATCAGGAGAGCGTAGGGAGTCTTCTGGCCCCTCTCCATGGCATTCCCTGTGGCCCACCGGGCAGCTGGCCGTGCCAGTTCCGTGGAGGGAACTGGGCACTCCCTACCTGCAGCTGCACGGCCACGGCTCCTGGGGCAGAGCTGTTTTCACTTGATGCTGTGTCAAACCTCAGAGTGGACTGTTGGACCCTGCGCCTCCAGCCGGGCAGATAATGCAGGGCATCCCAGAGCCTTGTCCCCGCTGGCGGGCCAGGGCTGCTCCCTCCACCAGTGCTGCTGTGGTCCTGCCTCCCACCGTCTCCCAAATGGCCACTGAAGGTCTCCTGCACCTCTGTGAGGTAGCCCGCAGTCCCTCTGCAGAGCTGAGCGGCCATCCGAGGCAGTTCCTGCCCTTCCCGACTAGCCAGCGCAGAAGAATCATTTCCCATGCCAGGAAGACACCACTCCAATGGCAGCTCCAGCACTGTCCCCACATTTCCAGCACATTATTTCCCTCGGGAGCTTGTGGCTGCCAGACTGTTCATGAGAGTGAGCTATGTTGGATCTGCTTGGGGGACTTTTTTGTGCCCCAGCAATATGTGCAATGTAGTGGTGGCGCCAGGACTGCAAGAAAGTTTGTGGGCTCTTGCAGTGGTGATCACACACCCCTGAGGACCCCAGCTTTCTGCCACTGTTTATTCCCTGACGAGTCCATGTCAGGGCTAGATTGTTGGTTGGTTGTTATTGCGGTGTGGGTGGGTGGAGGTGGAGGTGTGTGTGTTTTAACTCAGGTGCTCTAGACTCCTCTATAGCAAGAGTCCACAAACTTTCTCACAGCCCTGGTGCCACCACTACATTATACTTATTACTGGGGTGCAAAAAGTCACCAAGGCAGATCCGACATAGCTCATTCTCATGGACATCCCGGCGGTCACAAGATCCCGATGGAAACAAAGTGCTGGGAGGCGAGGACAGTGCCGAAGCCACCATCGTAGCAGTGCCTTCCCAACACCGGGAAGGACAATTCCATGCTGGCTAGCCGGGAGGGTGGGAACCGTTTGCCTAATCTCTGCAGAGGGGCTGCGGGCTACCTCATGGAGGTGCAGGGGACTCTTGTGCCATTTGGGAGACAGCGGGAAGCAGGACTACAGCAGCACCGGTGGAAGGAGTGGCCCTGGCCCTGGCCCAGTAGTGGGGGCAGGGCTCTGGGACCCCCCACAGCATCCACCCGGCCGGAGGCGCAGGGTCCAACAGCCCACCCTGAGGTGGGCTGTTGACACAGCCCTGAGTGAAAATATCTCTATCTCCAGGAGCTGCAGCCATGCAGCAATCCCAGCAATGCCCCATAGCGTTTCTGGAGCTGCGATGGGCGGGGCTTAATTGAATATTCATTAGCTCGTTATCTTTGCGGATTAAGGGCGATGCAGATAGGGAAGGAGAACCTCGGCCCGTGAAAGTCAGGGGATCACTGTAATAGATTTTAAATAGGAAAAACACCAGAACACCCCAAAACTGGATGGAAATACATCTCTCTCAAATAAGCACTGCAGAACACTCATTATTCTGATTTTTTCAAGCTTTATTTTAATGCGTTAGATTGCTTCATGAAGAGAGATTACTTTTAACTCTGCTTAATAATGACATACAATCATAGGAGCATGATTAAAGGATTTTAGTTCTTCATCTTACGTTGAATAATTTTTGAATAATTTTTGGAACCCATGTATTCGTACTTTTTTGTTTTAATTGTCTGATCTTAAAATACAAATTTAGCAATGATCCCAGTATACTACTTTCAATTTTTGGCTTTACAAATATATATCTGTTATGTTGTGATTTGTCCCACTTCAGCAAAATGTACACTTTCTAGCAAAACAACAATTCTTGTATGTGTCATTAGCATATACATAGGGTTTTATACCAAACAGAAATGTTGCCTAATTTGGAAAGCCTGAATAGTCCATGGTGAGGGAAACTCCTGCAGAGGACTGGAAAGTTGTGCTGTGTTGCTAAAGCACACTTTGGGCTCAGACCCCAATATGGGCACTAAGCCTGTATGTTCACTTTTTCTCCCATTTCTGTTTACCTCTACCCAAAATCAGTAATCCAGAACCTTATCTCCATTGTCGTCCCTTGACCCTCCATGCAAGAAAGCTTTTCCTTTGGCTGGGAAAGACCTGTTGCTCTCAAGAGCAAACATATTTGGACTAGTGAAAATTTCCCATCAAAATGTAATCTCAGTCTTATATTTTGAAACTTTGCAACCTTAGCTTTCTTACAGGATGTTGGTCATGATAACATGAAGTAGCAGCATGAACCTATAATTGTACTTTGCAGCATGACCTATCCAACACATATGAGAAATGTAACCGGAGTCCCCATGGTTAGCTTTTCCTCTGTCATTTATCTGATCAATTAATTGTGATATTGAGAATTATCTTCTAAACTACCTCAGAATCCTTATCCATAGCCTTTTAGCATCACAAAACAGTGGCTGCAGAAACCAAATGTCAAAAATGTGAAAAGGCAAAGATATTTTGGTCTAGTAATACACAATATGCAATTTTATATCTATATGGAAGTTGAGAGGTTTTTTAATAAAAAAGAAAATTTCTATGAGCACTTGTGACTTTGGAATAGGTGGCATTCTCTGTACTATCATGTCTGCCAACCACATCTGTAAAATATAGAAATTAATTTATTTAATTTTACAATCATAATTCTCAAAGGCTCAATTTAAAAAACGTCCTGTAATATACAATCTTGTAAAAGTACATGAGATGTAATCGCAGCTTCAAGGAATATTCATTCAGCTATGCTTACAACAGAATACCAAAGCAACCATGACAGGTACCTAGACAGTTTCTGTGGTTATGTCAATATTCCATTGAGCTGTTGACATCATGTAACAGCTAAGATTAAATTAAAAAAAAAAAATTAAATTAATATTGGCTAGTTCCACTAGTCAGTGGGAGCATTACTGTTTGGTTTGTTATAATTATTTTGATTTGAAATGCAGTAGTCTTTCCCCCACCTGCCTTGTCACTGTGTTGAAAGAGCTGGATTCTTGTGCTCTTCATCTAAGACAAGAGGTCACAGTGCAACTCCTGGCTCTGTAGGTCCTGCCTTATGTGCCAGTCTAAAACCAAATTAATTCTGGTGTCTGAACTGGTGTTAATGTGTCCTTATAACAGTACTCTTTATTGACTGAAAATTTACATGCCCTGACTTTTTAGTGCCATGCTGCATGAGTCATTTCTTATACCGTTACTCACTGCAGGCTCACCAGTTGTGTGTGATAAATCGGTGTTAATACCAGGAGAGATGAGCATGGGAGCAGCAATCTGTTGTTGGGCTGAGTGAAGAGATGGGAGTGAGAGGGGCACCGAGCTCTTGGATCCCTGAGGATCCAAGTTCAGGGGTATGCCTAAAATCAAAAGCCAGTGCAGCATTTTTTTTCTGTATTACTTACTGTAATTCTACCAGTAATTCACAAACAGATTTTTAAATATATGTACTTTAAAGATACTAAACTCAGAAGATAAACACAAGTGTGTTTGCCTACAAATTAGCTGGAACATCTCTGATCACAGATAGGACTAGAAGATTTCATAGCACATTCAGAGTATCCGAGCTGGAGGAGACAGTGGCTAATTTGAAGCAGAAGAAAGAAGAGTGCTTCCCCAGTCAAAATAATCCTGCTTCTCTCATTTCTTCAAAAGTATTCACAGATATACAACAAAACATATGAATAGAGAAGTGAAAACTTCCTCTGACAAAGAGAAGAACCTGTGCTGCTGTGTTGGTTGTATAGATTAATGTCCTCTTGGTAAACACCCAGGGCTTTACTCTAAGACCAGCTGGCAGTTTCATGGGTTCCTATGCTATAGTAACCTCCCTGTCAGAAGTCATCTCTGGGCTTCTGAAGATGTACTGGCTATTTTGGAATATGAGCTATACACCTGGGTTTTATTATTTGTTGTAATACAGTCAAACTTTAAATACAGGAAGCTGTTTACAATGTGTCTAGTGGTAGAATCATTAAGCAGACTCAATAATCTATAGCCAATGCCAGTATGTGCAGACTTAATGTCCAAATTAAGCCAGCAGCATATGGAGATTGTATGTCATTCGATCTGAGTTTGAGCAATATCCAGCTTAATAATAAGTTATTAAGGAGAAGGGGAAATTCTGATCTGTGTATGGATGAAGATTCATCTGAATAGATTTTTAAAATGTTTTCACATAATCACAGAATATGCTCAGTTGGAAGGTACCTTCAAGGATCACCAAATCCAATTCTTAACCCTGCACAGGCTCATTCCCAAGAGTCACACCATGTGCCTAAGAGTGTTGTCCAAAAGCTTCTTGAACTCTGTCAGGCTTAGTGCTGTGACCACTTCCCTGGGGAGCCTGTTCCACTGCCCAACCACACTCTGGGTGAAAAACCTTTTTCTAATATCCAACCTAAATCTACCCTGACACAACTTCAAGCCATTCCCTTGGGTCCTGTCACTAGTCAACACAGAGAAGAGATCAATGCTTGCCCTTCCTCCTCACAAGAAAGTTGTAAACTGTAAGGAAGTCTCCCCTCAGTCTTCTCCAAAGACTTGGAATACATGCATGCAAGTAAGCCCTTCAAAGGAATAACTAAAGTAGCTATTAAAATATTGTGAATAATATTTGACTGACATAGTTTTAAAAAAAATCTTTAAAATTCTCAATCCAAAAATAGATGTTCTCAATGCTTTTCCCAATGTAACAAACCAGACTACATTCTGTGAACTATAAAAGGGAAAAGTATATGTGCAGATAAGTAAGAGATTGGTAGAAGTGAATATTTGGGAGTGAAGACTCCTATGTCTTCCAGAAGTCATAGACCTCATGGGCACTGTATGCACCATCCCTGGAAGTGTTTAAAAAGAGACTGGATGTGGCACTTAGTGCCATGGTTTAGTTGATGAGATGGTGTTAGGTAATAGGTAGGACTTGATGCTCTCAAAGGTCTTTTCCAACCTAGTTAATTCTGTGATTCCCTGATTCCTATGGTTCCTGCTTCCCCTGTGTAAACAGCTGCTGGGGTAATTGGTCACTCTACCAACACAGGGTCTCTCCCATTGCATAGGATGCTCTTCAGCTTGGCTAGAGTGAGTCGCATTTGCTTTTCTTCAACTAAGTGCTTGCTGTTGGAAGGGTAGCACTGAGGGTTGAAACTTGTCTCTTCATTGAAAGATGTGTCATGTGAGGGAGCTTGTGCTCTGAAGCCCCTTTTCAGCCCAAGGGGTGGTAAGGTGCCTACTTAGCAAAAGGACCCACAAGATGCCTGCTGAGGTTATGCAAACTTTGGGTGAATTTGTATGATGATGCAGTCTTTTCTTTCATGTTCCTTAAGTACGGGCAACCATTGTTCTCTCCCCTGCCTTTGATTACAACCTTCAACTTGAAAGATATGATGAAACTTGGGGGTGAAGGGCATTATATTAGCCATACAATAATGTTTTCACCCTCTCTGGGGCATTTCTTACAAGCACTCTTGAGAAAAAGTGACCTCTCCAGTCAAATCCACCAAAAAGAGCAGCACCATGAAGCCTTTTTGTGTTTTTTACATTTTCTTTATCTCTGCTGAATAAGCTTTCTTTTCAGACTTAGTGGACAGATGTTCCTGAAATTTCAGTGAACTGAAATTCTTATGCAGGCAGGATGCTATTAATTTCTGCAATTCTTTTGGGGTGAGTATATTTATTATCTGAGGAACCTTTTTTGTACCCCTTTAATTTACTTGATTACTTCCAGCTTTGTTATATTTATACAAGTCGAAAACCTTTGTCTGAAGATGCAGTGTATTACTCTATGTAATACCTACTGCCTCTTTAGGTTAATTTTCTTGTACGTGTTTTATTAAAAGAGGCTGGATTAAGAGTAATAAGATTTAAAGAAACATTTTTCTGACCACCTGAAAAATATTTAAATGAAGTCTGAATTTTGAGCCGTTTTAAATATGTTATTGTTCTGCCTAAATCAATTCGTATACTCTCAATTGAAAGCAATGTAATTTTTCTGTCAAATAAGTCTCTACAACTCTTCAGGAAGACTCCAACAAGACAGCAAAGAAAACCAGTCTGGTTGGAGTTCTGCTCTTAAATCTCATCATGTTTAATTTCAACAGTGAATGCTTTAGATTTTAATGTGTACAATATCAAAATAATTTTGAATAAATTAGGGAGCTATTTTAGTCTCATTTCTTCATCTGTTTTGTGCAAAGTTGAGTGTTTGCAGTATATGGGTACAAGTAAATCGTTGTGCTACAGGTAAATGATTGTCACAGGTTACAAATTCACATGTGGGAGGGCCTATTTTGTAATGACACTGATTATAGTTTGCAATTAAACTGTAATTCCAAAAAAGAAAGCAACAGAAGGTAGAGGATGATGCGGTTTTTTAACATAGTTTGGTTGGGTTTTTTTCTGACATATTTTAAGCATGGTAGGAACTCCAGGTCAACCTGAAGTTCAGGACAGAAGTGCATCGAATGACTCCTGCTTCCACTACAGTCTTTGAATCTATTTGTCACATATTTGCCTTGGAGGAATTCATTTCCTTCCTGAAGAGGTCTGAAAGGTCAGGCAAATACCCTATCTTGAAAGCTGTCTCTCTCAATGCTAGTGTCTCTGAGTAGAAAAATTCATAGGTAAAGTCTGTCAGAGTATGCTAAGATAAGCTTAGTGCCCTGGATAAACTATGTGATTCAGTAATAGGAAGCTGTTTTAAACTGAGCGTGCCAGGTAGAAGAGAAACGGTTTGAAGCTCTGACTTTTGTTCTCTAACACAGTATATACGTAATTTCAGTATTCTAGTTTAAGAATCAGAATGCATGTACAGTGAATCCCCTCTGTATCGCGACTTCTCCTTTACGACCCCGACCATTTGTGAAGCAATTTTTTTGCTGTCCGGCTTCCGGCATTTGCTATATTTCATAGCCAGCACATGCGCTGTGCTTCTGCTTTGCCGAGGGGCGGTCCTGCCCCTGAGCTGGTCCTGTGTGTCTCCGTGCCCACTCCCTACAGTGGAAGGGTCACGCTGCGCTATGTTCCAGGCGGTCACTGAGACCCAGTGTAGCACTGCCATAAGACATGCCATGTATTCGTATGTACAGTGTATGTATGCACGTATAATTTATAGAATTTTAAAAAGTGTTGTGGAAGCTTTATACATGCTGACTTTCTCAACGGCTTAATAAAATTCAAACTGCCTTCAGGGGCTCTGGACTGGGGACAGCAGGGAGCGCCCGGGGGCTGTGGGACGGGGAGGGCCACTGTGGAAGGCAGAGCAGGTCCCTCCCTCAGTGTCACTTTCCCGCCTGTGTGTGCGAGCTGCAAGCGGGCAGTGCTTGTGTGTGTGTGTCTGTTACTGTTTCCATGGCTCAGGCNTTCTAGTGCTGTGGAGCACTATCAGATTGGTAGTGTCAGTAAAAGATCAGATCTTTCCAGTCTTAAAATTTTTACTCTAGTGCTGGTTTTGCTTTACGTTATGTACTGCTGCCCTAGATGCTGGTAGTAGCTCCACAGATCAGGTGCTTAAAATACAATTTCACAGTAGTTAAACAATTTAATGGCTGATTAATGTGCATCTGCCATTTCCCCCTTCCTGTAGCAGTGTACCCCTACCCCCTCCACAGCCTTTGTAACCCGGCAGCCTCATGCCTGCTGAGTACGACCCTGAGCTATGTCAGCTCTCAAGAGCAATTAAAAAACCCCAACTCTACATAGTAATTCAATAATTATGTAATGATGGGTCAGACTGAGTCTAGTTCTGGCATAAAGTAAAGACAGGAGTCTGACGGATTGGGACCGGAAGGAAAGTGATTGGTGGGCTCCAAATAACAGTAATCCTTTGAATATCGTGGGGGGTCAGTTCCAGAAAGATGCCACAATAAGCAAAATCCACAGAGTAGAGGTAAAGACAGTAAATATGGTCAAGACATGGGAAAAAACCTGTGATGTATTGAACCTGCAAATGGTGAACTGTGAAGTAGCAAGGGATTACTGTATCATCCTAAGGAAGGAGAAGCAATTCCACTTCCATCTGTAGCCCTTACCTGTGTATAAAAAGGGGATACAACAACCTTTTAATACGTATTCTGCTCTGTTAAGAGTTGTTCTCTGTATCACCACAGACTGGTTAAGATGTACAAATGTAGCGCATGACATTGAGTCCACGTTTAAGAATTTGAGGAAAGTTGTAAACAGAAAGCTTGCTTTTTCCTGGTGTTGTTAAATGGCCAAAAAGTACTTTGCCAGTAAAATTACCTGTATTGATAAACAAAGCAAAATAAACTACAGAGGTACAAAAGTGGTGCTAAAACTAGGTTTATACAAAGACTTTTTTCAGTAGAGAAATTCCCTGCAGAAATTATGCCCCTCACATGACATTAGCATTCTGGCAAAAGCTTCTAATGTAGCTTCTAATGTGAGTCTGTGGCTTTTGGGGGAAATAGTGGTAGGAAAATAAATTTGATCTTTGCAGGTTTTTACACCCTGGCTGTGAATTTTGCCCTATGATTAGGTTTCATGCCACCCCCTAGCTTATTGTAAATCCTCTGGACAGTTAAAAAAATATAAAAATTGAACAAGTATTTCTCAGATCTGGCTTAATGTTTGAGCTTGGAAATAGTTGCAGAAGTAATTTGATCTAGATTTCCTTGAGAGCCTGTACTAGATTTCTGGTAGGGATATAATATTTTCTGCTATGGGAAAAGTTCATCCTTGAAAAATACAGGCAAAACTGAGGATTTATTTGTGTATTTATTTTGATTTACACGCATGACTGGAAATAGCCCTGCGATATTCCTTGAAATATGGTAGAATGGATCTGTCTGGTAATTCCCTTTTAACCACAAACCAGCAGGAATTCAATAGCTGGGATCTGCAACAGGTGTAGATATATTTGATTTTTAAGGTCAGAGTTTTACCACTTTCTCACAGACTGCAGGAACAAATGGGCTTGAGTCATGCTTACTAAAACAGGGCTATTCTAAACTAAATAAAAAGCAAATTCCAGAAGACATCAGAGCTAATTTGCCATTGTTTTCACCATAAACCATAATGAATCCTCATCAAATGAATGCAGCTGCTATGGTGCTGTATCCACAATAATTAAATTGCTGCATGGGGAATTTTAGAGTATAAAATTGGCAGAGGCTCATTACTGGCAATTCGACAGCAAAGCGTTTATAATCCTATCCATAGAGGTGATCCTGTGTTCTGTCATTCTAAGAACAGAGAGAGGAGAAACAGAACCAAGATGACAAATGGCCAGACCAAAATGTGGAACAAGAAACCACAAGAACTTAAGGCTAATCCAAGCCATGCTGGAAAGCTTGTTAGGGTGGCAAAGGGAGGACAGCATAAGAGACCTTGAATGGGTTGTGTCAGAAAAATTTGCCACCACTCTCTGAGCAAAGAAAGAGGGGTCCACCAAAGGGAGCCTGCAGGGGCCACAGCTTTGCCGTCACAGAATGACAGAATTCTAGGCAGGAAAAGACCTTTGAGATCAAGTCCAACCCATGACCTAACACCACCTTATCAACTAAACCATGGCACTAAGTGCCACATCTAGTCTTTTTTTAAACACCTCCAGGGATGGTGACTCCAGCACCTCCTTGGGCAGCCCATTCCAATGGAAAATCACTCTTTCTGTGAATAATTTTTTCCTAGTGTCTAACCTAAACTTCCTCTGGCGCAGCTTGTGTCCTTTTGTTCTGGTTGCCTGGGAGAAGAGACCAACCCCCTCCTGGCTACAACCTCATTTCAGGTACTTGTAGAGAGTGATAAGGTCTCCCCTGTTCCTCTTCTTCTCCAGGCTAAACAACCTCATCTCCTTCAGCTGCTCTTCATAGGACTTGTGTTCTCACAGCCCTTCACCAGTCTTATTGCTCTTCTCTGGACACATTTGTGCATCTCAACATCTTTCTTAAATTGAGGGGCCCAGAACGGGACACAATACTCAAGATGCACCCTAATCAGTGAGGAGTACAGGGGAAGAATAAC
This sequence comes from Pitta sordida, assembly GCA_013390025.1. Lineage (NCBI taxonomy): Eukaryota > Metazoa > Chordata > Aves > Passeriformes > Pittidae > Pitta > Pitta sordida. Next base: position 25,435 of record WEKX01018754.1, read on the forward strand.
TTCCCTTGTCCTGCTGGCCACATTATTCCTAATACAGTCCAGGATGCCATTGGCCTTCTTGACCACCTAGGCAGACTGCTGGCTCATGTTCAGTTGGCTGTCAATCAGTACCCCCAGGTCCCTTTCTACCTGGCTGCTCTCCAGCCACTCTGTCCCCAGCCCATAATGCTGCATGGGGTTGTTGTGGCCAAAGTACACCACCCGGCACTTGAACTTCTTAAATCTCCTATTGTTGGATTCTGCCCATCTATCCAGCCTGTCCGGGTCCCTCTACAGAGCCCTCCTGCCCTCTAACAGATTGACACTTGCTCACGACTTTGTGCCATCTGACCCCGTCTACCAGCTCGAGGTCACAACCCCGTATCAGACAAGGGTATCTCGGGGGCCTCATGCCTGGAGCTGACTTGGTCTTACTGGCTGCTCCCTCACAAAAACATTATCCTCCTTCTTCTGTCAGGGAGCGTGTGGATGCTTGACTGTAACTGCGGTGATCTTCATCTGCGGAAAGCAGTGATGTTGAGCAGCTTGGCTTCTTGCATGATGAATTCCTCAGAACTGTTATGACCCAGGATGGAACGTGGAGATTCAACATACAACTCAAACATGTGGAAACTTCCGTGATGAGCATGTGCTGAACACACTTTGCTTAGGTTGTTCAAGATCAAACAAACCGTAATTAAAGTAGTGAGAATTATGATGAAATGACAAATACAGTAATTTTCTTGGTTATAAAACTGTAGAACTAAAACTAGCGTTGTCCTATCTCATAATACAGTCGGGTCTCCTATATCGCGGACTCGCAGTCTTAATTGGGTTCCGCGAAGCCCTACTTCCACGTTGAATGGTGACCATGCCGCCACTGACACCACAGCGGCAGGTCGCACATGTGCAGTTGCGAAATGAATTTCCTTCATCCCTAAAAAATCATGCCGCTAAGATCTCCAGCTGCAATATGAAGGGCGCAAAGTGCAAGAGTGCCCATTGTAAAGCAGGTTGTATTTCGAATTTATGTTAAAAGTGGCTGCAAATTGAATTCTAATTTCAGGAGAAAGGAGTTTGCATTTGGGCCAAATCTGAACCTTTAAAAGCTTATGTTTAATATGCCTAAATATGCCCATTCTAATTAAGCATATATGAAATATTGCTGTTTAGAGCATACTTTAGTTAACAACTATGTTGGTGATCCTTTATATGCTAAGCAAAGCTACTGGAGTTGTGTTTCTAATATAGATATTCAGAATTATGGCTTCAGAATTGGATATCCATGAGTGTTTAACATTACATGTTCCCAAAGGAATTTCCTAAGACTTCCTCTCAGGGATGGTTGATCAGAAGAAGTCCTTCACATTGTCTTCAAACAAAATCCTTCACATTGTCTTCAGACAAAGTTCTTCACATTATCTTTTTCTTTTTTTTCTTTATTCCGTAGTGCATAGCAGTTACTGGCAAATTTGCCAAAGCAGCAGCTGCCTGCATTGTCAGCAGAAGTAACTGAGAAATGAAAAAGGGTGAGGGGAAGATGGACAAGCAGAGAAATTTGAGGGGTTTGATGAAAACAAAAAAAATTCATTTGCTAACAAAAGAAAACAGTAGAGATCAAGTGTTGAGATTAAAGACTAATATGTTCAACAGCAAATTTCACAGAACAACTTAAGAGCTTTGATGTGGAAAGACTGTTAAAAATACTAGGAGGAAAGAGTTCAAAGGTAGGTTGGAATCTGTATTATATGTAAAGTAATCTCTCTCTACTTTGTGCTTCGTTATTCACGACCCAAAAACATTGTGGGATTTTCCCCCCCACTTTACCAGCTTGTCCTAGACTAGAACAATACATTCCTGGGAAGTTGGGAACCTTCCTGGAGTGGGAAGGAAAAAAACCACCCTCCTTATCTGCTTTACTATACTTTTTGAAACAAAGGGGCTTTCAGTCAAAAATGTAGAAAAAGAAAGCAACAATTATTTGCAGATATATATATATACACACATATATGTATATAAAAAGAAAAACAGTAACACAAGGGTAACAAGAAGAAAAGAAAAACAAAAAAGCCAAAAGAGCACCCCACCTCCACCGTGGCCTAGCCATCAGGGGCCAAATGACCCATCAAGAGCCATTAGCTCTCCAGCCAAAAGACCAAAGGACTCTTCCACCCAACAACACTTGTTGGGGAATACTGCCTTTTGTTTAGTTAGTTTAACATTTCCTTCCTTAGAGTTTGAAAATAGGCATGGTGGTTATCGAAAAGTTAAATCTAACTCATGTTTATCCTATTTACTGATACTTCGCGGATTTCACTTACTGTGGCATGCTTCCAGTTCCAGTCCCAGCCCCCGTGATATTTGAGGGTTTACTTGTGTACACATACTTGGAGAAAAACTGTATTTTGAGATTTAAAGACAAAATGAGCCTGCTGTATCCTTCTGTTTATCAGCCTTGACCAGTAAACATTCTTTTATATGGGAGTAAATAGCAGTTATTAGAGCTAACATTTGGCCTCGAGTGAGCGTTCCAGCAACATAAATCTCCTCTAGCAACTGACTAATGCCTTCTGAATGTGAACTGCCAGAAAGGAAAGTTAAAAGAGAAATAGGTAGGATGGTATTTGTAGTGTCATCACAGAATTCATGTGTTTCATTTGTTTATGTAGCTTTGCAAACCCAAAGCTGTCTGAGCTCTAGAAAAACAAGTATTAATGTCTTCTCAGAGGTTTATCAAAAGACAGAATGCTGTCAATCTTAGCAAGAGGCTGAAATAATTTCTTGCCATGTTGTTTCAACTCACAATAAACTTAACTGTTATCCTAGGTTTCATATGCAATACCCCTTCATCATTGCTGAAGGCAATCAAGTGCCTCTACTCTGTGCCATACCCAAACAAACGTAACAGTTCTTTAACGTCACTGAGATTTTTTTAGCATTACTCATTCATGACTTTGGCTTTGGCCTATCTGGTTAGGTTAATTTGTTGTTGTAAATTAACTTAATTTGTTAACTAATTTGTTAATCTGTTAATTTGTTGCTCTATAAAGGCACTGAGGAAATGTTGGCATGATCTTGAGCTTAATGGAAGAATCAGACTTGTCTTATCCTGCAATTTAATCAGTAGGGTTGGGTAACGTTTTTAGTGATTGCAAATTTATCACAAATGGTGTTTTGATCCTAAGACTTTTGATCCTAAGAGTTCCACCTTTTAATAGAGAAACAGAATTTTTTCAGGTGAGGAAACATAACCTGGAGATTAAGGTCTAATCGTGTCACCTTTTTACCCACTAACTCAGAAATTACGGGATTTTGTTTTAGTCTCAGGAAGAGAGTAATGGCTCTGGGTCCCTGCCTTGGGAACACCCACCATCGGCCAGGGGCTGTGGGGGGCGGGGTGATGGGTGGGGCTAATTTACATATTCATAGATTGTCTGCCTTCGGGGCATTTTCTACACATGTGCAGATCCACGCTTTTCAGTAAAAAATTAATTGCAAAGGATTGAAACTGCAAAGAGGAGAACTGCAGATAAGTGGGGGTTTAGTATATTCAATATGACAGTAGGCATGTCTGGCCTATGTGGAACTAAGATACCATATGCCATATTTAGCTCTTTATAGTCCTTTACATTCTCCCAACAAATCCCATTTTCTGTGGAGGTTTGTTTAAAACAGAGATATAGTACATTAAGAGAAAACTGATTTTTTTTTTTTTGGCACAGTAATTGTACATATTGGTCTTAGTATATAAATTAGTTGAACTTCATCAAACAATAGTGAGCTGATATTTCCACTGATACCAAGATTTGGCAGAGAGGACCAGAAGGAAGTGTTTCAATCCAATATATAAAACAACAGCAAAAGGGAAAAAAAGAGATTTCCTCTTTATTATGTGAGGAGAATAATATATTACAAATAATTTCCACCCATTAAAATGCTCTTTTGTTCTTGCAGCCTGGTCTGGGATTTGCGGCCAGTCCGTTTTTGATTATTTTAATATCTTTGCAGCATTCCATCTTTGCTTCCTCATGTCCATAGCTTGCCTTTACTTGTGTTCCATCTGGTCCCAGCTGTTGACATTCAAAGATCATTAACCAGACCACTTACTACTAAAGAGTTGTGGTGAAAGTTTGGCGTATTCTAGCCCAGCTGTTGAAGCTGGATTTTTGTGGTCCACAAATCCAGTAATTTCTGGATACCTTTGTCTTTAATAAACAAACTAGCTGTAATTTGGTTGCAGCACTAGTGGACCAACTTCCTTAAACAGGAATCATTTTTATATGATTTTGTAAAACTCAAGGTTAAATCTCAGACTGAATCACAGATTCACACAGAATCACAGAATATTATGAGTTGGAAGGGACCCACAAGGATCATCTAGTCCAACTCACCATCTAACACCCGTACAGAGACCTAGAGCACATCCCAGAGCATAACACCAACCTAGATCCCTCACAGTCTAGCAGGCCACTCCGAGCCGGAAGGGGCCCAGTGTCATCCAGCCCTACACCCCCCAGCTAGACCATGTCACTAAGCTCCTCGTCCAGTCTTCTCTTAAACACCTCCAGGGATGGNAGATGAGGTCTGACCAGCGCTGTGTACAGGGGAAGGACAACCTCCCTGGACCGACCGACCACACTGTTCCTGATGCAGGCCAGGATGCCGTTGGCCTTCTTAGCCACCTGGGCACACTGCTGGCTCATATTGAGTTTCCTATCGATCAGTACACCTAAGTCTCTCTCCACTTCACTAGTCTCAAGCCACTCCTCCCCCAGCCGATAGCGGTGCATGGGGTTGTTATGGCCGAGGTGAAGAACCCGGCACTTAGTCTTGTTAAACCTCATACTGTTGGAGCCTGCCCATCTCTCCAGCCTGTCAAGGTCCCTCTGGAGGGCCTTCCTACCCTCCGGCAGTTCAACATTTGCCCCCAGCTTAGTATCATCTGCAAACTTGCTGATAATGGATTGAATTCCCTCGTCCATGTCATCAATAAAGATGTTGAACAGTACTGGGCCCAACACTGACCCCTGTGGGACTCCGCTGGTTTTCCACAGAGTTTTCAGAAAATAACTTTGTGCTGTGCTATCAGATTTTTTCAGTAAGTTTTCAAAAGTTTCAGTAAGTTTTCAAAAAGTTCAATAACTTTTGCTCATCTCTGCAAGCATTATTTCAGCCTCAGAGTGCTGAAGGGCTTCTGTGGTTTGTGAACCACACATTATGGAAGATTTGAATTGCTCATAGGCTTCTCCACCTTCCATGAAACCTGATGTGTTTCTGAACCAGAAATTGCAGGGCAGCATGCAGTTAAACAGCAGAAGGGACGAGGAGAGATGCTGTCAAGTCCTGTGGAACATAATACCAGGTTCCCCAATATGGTAGAGAAGAACAGGAAGATTTTTGAATGCCAAAGTTTTGAGGACAATGAAGAAATACAAGTAAGTACTGTGATGCCTTGGGAAAGGGCTGATTTCCAACCTCTGATTTTTGATAGCTTTAGAACATGTCAAATGCCAAAAGAATGCTTCTTTCTTCTGTGCTTTCACATTGGTTGTAACTAAAGTCCAGAAGCCTGGAGGTTTGAATAACATCCTGTGGAGTGAAGTCCTGGGGATTAAAATTGTCCAAATAATTAGCAATATGGAAAAATTTATGTTTCTGGTTTGTCCAAATTTTTGGTTGATTTCTCTTCATGCGAACTAATTGCTATCATAATGAACCTCTCCTTCTGAGAAGTAATAGAGTTTAATTTCTACAAGGAATCCCATCCAAAATGTCACTTTCTATTGCTTAGTTCTTACTTAGCTAGAAATTTAGAGTGACAAAGTTTCAGTCACAGAATAAAGCTATACATAGTACTATTTTTTACCCAGCTTTACATCTGAATTTAGCTCGTATACTAATAACACAGTCATCATCATAGGGATGATTTCTAGTAGCTATGTTCATTCTGCTCAAGTAGATTTCATGGGAGAGATGGGCTCGAGGAACTTACCGTGGTTCTCTGATTCTGGCTTAGCATCAGCATCCATGGTTATGATACCTTTTTCATATTCTTAGCTCTGATGGGTTTGTAGTAAAAAGCTTCCATTCACACAGATTTTCTGAGGTGAGTCCTCTCCTGGGTTGTGCAAATTTTAAAGGAAGAGTACCCAGAATTTCCAGATGGCTTAATGTCTCACATGCTTCTAATTTGGCTGCTCTTCATCTAAAATCATAAACTTCTTTGGGATTTCCAACAATCAATACGAATGGATGTGCATGCTGCTCTTTACCTGCGCACAGGAATTCTGATACTGTCAGGACATCCCAGCACTCCTCAACATTTGCTATTCACTTTCAACTGTGATAAGCCTTCAGGAAGCCCCTGTCAAGGGTCACAGAGTGACCAGATGGCTGTTGCAGCCCAAGCAATTCTATATGCCTCAATATATTTTTCAGATTTATTTAATATACAGCCAGTGTTCAGAGGTTTTGTATCAGGAAACCTTGTCTAACAATAACAAAGTACTCTTCTATGTAACTCAAGCTCCTGTCTCCCTGGATCATCCACATGATAGTAGACATAGGTGTAAACAAAACCACCACCAACCTTGTAACTACAAAGAGGCTTTGCATAGAGAAAATTATTCATTTTACTTTTGCTGACCCACGTAACACCCTGTGTTATTGTTTCACTAGAAAAACTGACTCTGTTGGAGAAATAGCTCTAGTGAATATTTAAAGTTCGTATAAACGCTCTGCAAGTGTTTGGGTGTGTGTTACAAGGAATTCCGTCGTTAGGGCATTGCACATTTCATCTTTATTTCATTTGTTGTTTCTCCATTTCATTATTTTTATTTCATTCAGAAACTAGTAGCCTACAAAGCTATGGTGCAAACAGTTGGAAAATATATCCTGTCTTTTATACTAGCTTTTCCAATTCATGTGACACTGTTCAGTGGGAATTGCTGGAATGACTTATTATATCTGGTCACTGAGTTATAAGAGACATAAAATAAGCTAGTGTCTTCAAAAAACAAAAATTGGTGTCTCTTGAAAAATCTGTTTTTCTTTCTGAGACAGTATTCTTTTCTTCTGACTTAACACTATTCAACTACTTTGATTTTTAAATTATATAATTACATTTCTTTTGAGCATCCTAATGCATTTTTTGCTTTCAAACTTTGTGTGAAAAGATGGTAATTGTATGTTTCAGAAATTCTTGGTTCTAAAACATTTTAAGATGTTTCTGAGACAGATGTTTGGTGGGCCTGTTAGTTAGTTATTGACTTCTTATCTGGAGAACATCAGAGTTCATGGTTGTCTTGTTGATCTCTCTCTGTGCATTATAATTTGTTATTTGACTGAAGTAAACAGCTGCTTATTTTGGTGATGTATACATTTATTGGTGAAAGGTCTTGTTTTGCTGTAATTTAAAAGTATTTCAGGGCATATTTTACTCGGTTAATTTGTAAAAAATATAGAAGAAAAAGAGGAGAACATAAAAATCAGCATAGAAAATGTGTAAGAAAAGAAGAGGTAAATAAAAGCTGTGTACAGGCCTCAATCTTGTTCGTGGAAATCATGCTGTTCATTTAAATGGCAGCAAGAACTTGCCCTTTAGCAGAATGATTGCTTATAAGATATGGGACTGTCATTATGTAAAATGCTTTTGTGTATTTTCAATATTTTTTTTCATGTCACTGAAGAGCTAAAGACCCCCAGGCTAGCATTAATGTCTAAACCAAGTTTTGTAAACCTCTTACTTTCAGTGAAACCTGCACTCTGTTACAATCCTCATTCTGCTGTGGAAAAAAATATTTTAGTGAGGTTGACCATGAGCTATTTGTGTCTGGGGACTTGGCAGGGGATGAACACTGGAATCTCAGTTTGGTGTCTGACGTACAATAGGTGATTTCACAGAGCACCTTTGCAATTTGACAGCTTTGTTTACAAGAGACCTCAGGATTAAATGAGCCTATAATGAATTACTTAACATTACCCGGTAAAAACCTACCTCATCGTATTGATGATATGGACGAGGAAATTGAGTCCATAATCAGCAAGTTTGCGGATAATACCAAGCTGGGGGAAAATGTTGAACTGCCAGAGGATAGGAGGGCCCTTCAGAGGGACCTTGACAGACTAGAAAAATGGGAAGACTCCAATAGTATGAGATTTAGCAAGTCTAAGTGCCGGGTTCTTCACTTTGGATATAACAACCCCATGCACCGCTATCGGCTGGGGGAGGAGTGGCTTGAGATTAGTGAAGTGGAGAGGGACTTACGTGTAATGATTGACAGGAAACTCAATATGAGCCAGCAGTGTGCCCGGATGGCTAAGAAAGTCAATGGCATCCAGGTCTATATTAGGAATAGTGTGGCCAGTCGGACTAGGGAAGTTATCCTTCCCCTGTACTCGGCACTGGTCAGACCACATCTTGAGTACTGTGTCCAGTTCTGGGCTCCCCAGTTTAAGAAGGATGTTGAGCTGCATGAGAGGGTCCAGAGAAGGACGACAAGGATGGTGAAAGGACTGGAGAACAAGCCCTATGGGGAGCAGCTATGGGAGCTGGGGTTGTTCAGCCTGGAGAAGGAGGCTCAGAGGTGATCTGATTGCTGTTTACAACTACCTGAGGCGAGATTGCTGCCAGGTGGGTGTGAATCTCTTCTCTCAGGCTGATGACACCAGAACAAGAGGAAAGGTTTAGACTGAATGTTAGGAAGAGGTTTTTCACAGTGAGAGTGATCTCGTATTGGAATGGTCTGCCCAGGGAGGTGGTAGAGTCGCCATCCCTGGAGGTGTTTAAGAGATGATTCAATGAGGAGCTTAGTGACATGGTATAGTTGGTGGGAGGCTTGGATGGATGGAGTGTGGTGCCCGTGGTTCCAGGGTTGTGGGCCTGATCCCTGGATGGGCGTTCGCTTGGAGTTGGACTAGATGATCCTGTGGGTCCCTTCCAACTCAGAATAACCTGTGAACTTGAAAATAACCTGTGAACTTGTGAACCTGTGAAAAATGAAAAATAGAAGAGTCTATTTATTTTTTTAATCTTTTAAATTTCTTGGTATCCTAGGTTTAAATGAAAAACAGCTTTCTACACTAAGATCCACTTAAAGCATTAGAGATAGTGTTATTGCTTCTTGTAAGTCATCATTGCAAAGTAGTCGTATAGAATGTCCCAAATGTAAAAACAACCTGAAAATCAGAGATTCAGCTTGTCACAGCTGGTAGTTGTGATTTTATTTATTCCTGTAAGTCACCATCAAAAGCTGCAGTAGAGATCAGAGAAATCATCCAGGTTTTGTACTGCTTAGTGGATTGTACCTGAAAATCAACTCTTTCTGTCATTGAGTTAATGTTACTTTTGGAGAATTTTGGAAACTTGAAATTACTTTGAACATTATGACAGCTATATCCATCATCTCTTGACTTCTTTTCTGAACTTTTAAAGCTGGATTCTTTACCTAAACTTTTGAATTCAGGTAGGAGCAAAACTTAGGTAGCATGACAGAAAAGCTTTGTTGGAACTTGAAAGAAAATCATTGTGTGAAGTGGAAGAAATATGACACTGCACAACACCACAAACGTTCTTTCATTACTTCTATTGTGTTCTCTCCTCTTGAAGCACTTCAAAACCATATCTACTCCCAGTTTCTGTGACTATACTCTTAGTTTAAAGCACGAACAGAAAGCATTGTGTTCATCTCACCCACAGTCATTTCCAAGTCTTGAGACGGAACTGAGGGGTTTTCTATTCTGTCAATAGTCAAGTAAAAGTATCATGTCATATTCTAACTAGTAAACAATGCTTCGTGAAGTAACTGAAAAAAATATTTTCAATTCCTATCTAGGTTTCAGATTTGGATCACCTATTTTATTCCAAAGGGTTAAATGTTTCTTTCAAATAGGGAAGCTAAGCAAATGTGTTGGTGGTTTGTTTTTTTTATATTAGATAGAAATATCTTAGAAGTCTGACCATGCATTATGTCGTAGCAGAACAAAAAGAGCAGCCTGAAACTTCACAAATTATGAGTGATGTTGTGCAACTTCCAATAGAAAATCTCAGTACAGGGCACAGGCAGATCTGATTAGGTTTATCTTTGATCAAGAGCCAAAAACATCAGGAGATAATGATAATAATTTTGTATTCTTTTATTTTCATAGAGAACATGAGATAAGCATTGGAAAGAGTTATTATTTGTATTATATGGGTAATTCATTATTAAATTATGTTCCTCTATTTAAAACAAAACTAAGACTGGATGATATAAAATTGGATACTCTCCTGCCATTCTTACTTTCAGTGTTCAATAAATTATCTTCTGTCTTCTTCTAGAATAGTCCATTCTTCAATCTGCAAAAAAATCACCAAAGCACAAACCTTTAAATTAAATATAGTCTAATGCCAGGGCACAGATCCACTTTTAATGTTGCAATTCACTTCAACAGTTTTTGATTGTTTCAGAATGATCAAAGTAATTCAGAATGATTCAGAGTAATTTAATCTCCTGTCACTTAAACACAGTACATATTAGGTCACAAAGATTCGATTTCCATTCTGGTGTAAACTTTCAAATACAGACAACTTGTAGTTTTTTGCTTGGTTTCTTTTTTCTTAATTAATACATTCCAACCTGTGCTGCAAAGAAAATAGTCTAAAGTTTAGATATCTTAGATATCTTTACAGAACTATTATTACAGAGATATCTAGATAGCAAGGTGATAGGATTGTGTATGGGACTGGGAGTGTGGACAACTAGAAATTTGGCAATGAACTTTTTATGTCTAGGGCTTTTTTGTAAATGGGGGTAGTTACCTCCCATCTCCCCCCACTCCTGTGCAGAGAGAGACTGAAATCGTTTGAGGGTAAGAGAAAAGGAGAAACAGATTAACCTTTCCATTCTTCAGTGATGATTAGGGAGAACTCCATTTTGGACATTCACAACTGTTTCAAGAAATTAACATATATGTAAGGTGGGATTTTGTGGAACAATGCATACTGTAGTCACAGGTGGACTGCTAATTGACATTGAAGGCAATTTGTACAAATCAGTAATGCAGGATACCAAAGTTCAAGTATGTGCTCCATACAATACATGCTAAATTTGTAACTACAGTCAGCCCTTGAATACCACGGTACCATGGGTCTTGCCCCCTCCCCATGCAGCTCTCCGTCAGCGTAGAGTGGCAGCTCATTAATATGCAAATTTGCACCCAGTCGCTCCGCCCCTCAGTTCCGGAGTGGCTGTGGGACATTCCCGGAAGTTCTTAGCGCATTCAGGGCAGTGAAGGGGGGCTCCTCTGCCTTGTCCCTGCCTGGGGAGTCCCTGGAAATCATGACGAAGGGGTCCCTGAGCCCATGCCACCTCCCATTCAAGTCCCAGGCTTTGGCTGCCACCGCTGTGGGAGCTGCAGCAGGCGGAGAAGGCACTGCAGGACTGTATGTGCTTCTGAGCTCTCCCCGGTGTGTTCCCTCCCAGGGCACACCCATGGCCAGCTTGCTGGCTCTGGCAGAGCTTCCGCTCCCATCCCACTCACCTGTTTCAATGCCGTGTGCCTCTAGATAAAAAAAAAAAAAAATTGTTCAAACCCAAGAACGCAGGATTTTTTTTTCTATACAGGAGATGTTTGTGTAAACATCTCCTCTGGGATGTAGGGGCGAGTGAGGGGAGGGGGGGGAAGGGGAGAAAGGAGAAGGAGACTGCTCCCTCCCTCCTGCAGGCAGCCTAAGGCTGTCATGGGACCATGAAGGATTGTGCCAAGCTGCTGAAACCAAGCTCGGGACCTAGCTCTGGTCCTGGACGCGGGGGCAGGGTGGCAGCATTGCAATCCTTCCCTTTGGAGCTCTGCTGCTGCATCACACACATTAAAAGTGGTGTTTCAAAGCCTGAACTCCACACTGGGGCTCGCCCCAGTATCCCGAGTACACAACTGCCCAGCCCAGTTGGCAAGGCAACGGTTGCGAGGCAATGCCTCCCCGGCCCCTGTCCCGCTCCCGCAGCAGCCAGCACAGCTTGTAAATTGAAATGTTAATCAAGGTACTTGTCTTAGTTAATATATATTAAGAAAACCCAAGAAAGGTATACATATATTTTGTATACTGTAATTTTTCAACTTGTTAACTGCATCAGTGGAGAAACGGAGCAGAGCAAGAACTTAAGAGGAAAATAATTACAAGCAACAGTGCCTTTGTCCCCCTGGGGACTGGTCAGGTGGGATGGAGGCTATTTCTACTGCATTCCCTGCCGCAGCTCTACACGCCCCCCTGACGCTCCGGCGCTGTTTAGGCTACTCTTGCCAGGACCAGGGCGGGCACTGGGAGGACGTGCTGCAGCTGCCTTGCTCAGAACAGAGCGGGGTGGGCTGGGCTCAGGTGTTGATTTGAATATTCATGACTGTCAGTTTGAAAGATGCAGTCATGAAACGAGCTTCCTTAAATGCAGAAAAATCACGCCGCGTAGAGTTGAAGCCGCTATCTGGGAGGCACGAAGTGGAGAGTGCTTACTGTATTTGTAAAAACTGAAATTACAGCAGGAATGGGAACCTCACACACTAGTGTATTCCTGCACAATAAAAAAATTGCTCTGCACTTTAGGAAAGAAAACATAGTTGCTTATCTGAGTAGCTATTTTAAAAAGGTCATCTTGGGGCCAATAGGTAATGCAAAAGCCTACTTTTGGCTTATCTCATGGAATCTCTGACCAGTGTATTCAGTTAATGCAATTACCTTTCTATCATAATTCTTATAAAATTCTGCAGTCTTCATTCATTTTTTCTAGAATACATTCAGCCAACTGTCGTTTTCCCTCGCTGTGCTCCCACGATTTCTTTTGTTCTTTAAACCATGTGGACTTCCTTCCTCAACAGCAGCAACAGTTTCCTTGTCCCCCTATGTTTGCTACTGTCTTTAAAGCTTCCCCTCTGAGAATATTCATCTAAGAAATTAATTTTTAACATTTTTGATGCTATGACCTTTAATGACATTTGTGAGGGTTAACATCTCTCTCTGAGAGTCATATCTCAGCATCCTGTACACTCAGGCAGTACTTCTCATCAGAATGTTTGGTTTTAGATTATTGCAGGTGAGATCAGGCAGGAACAAGATCTGAAGGGGAAAGAGCTGGGGAGAAACAAACACAGGTTGAAATTAAAATAAAAATCTCTGCAGTCTGAAGAAAATCAGCCAATCACATGGGTTGAATAATCTGTGTTCATAGAATCATAGAAAGGCTAGGGTTTGAAGGGACCTTAAAGATCCTCTAGTTCTAATCCCCTGCCCCTATCAGGGGCAGGGATAATGCCTCCCACTAGATCAGGTTGCTCAGAACCCCATATGACCTGTCTTCAAACACTTGCAAGGATGGGGCATCCACAGGATAGGACAATCTCAGAAGTTATTTAATTTTGTCTGGTTATTTCTCTTATTTAGTCCTCTGACTTAGAGCAAAGCTCAGTGACTCAAGGCAAGGTCACTTCAGGCTCTAAGAGACCACTTTCAAAGTAGTGAAATCTGAATTTTTGCTTGTTCAGAATGTCAGATATCAAGAAATTTTAAAATAATCTTAATAAAAAACAATGCAAATTTTTCATTTTTTAAATGCAAAAACCTTACCTTGGAATGTTTAGATACTTTTGGGTGGGGATTACATTTCTGTCATATTCATGGAGCATCTAGCAGAGCAGACTTCTGATGTGTCACCAATCTGTATGTGACTGAAGAAAGAGTACAATCTGTAACTTCAATTGCTTATAAATCGACTGTTTTATTGTGGGTATTTCAAAGCTAATTACTAATGTCATTCTTGGATCCACTGTAAAAAAAAAAGTAGTAAGTATGAAAAACTTCAGGAAAAAATTCTAAATGTTAGTTTCATTATTTTTATGACTTACAAACATTTGGGATACTTCTCTAATCATGAGTTATGGTTTTAAAGCATGCTCTGTAATATTTACAGATAAAGTTGATAAATTAGTTTAATTTTAACCATCACTCATCAGTAATGAGTCAGTCACCTGTGGGTTATGGATAATTATCATTATGTATTTAAGTTTTAGCCTAAACTCTCTAACATTTCAACGAGGCAGTCTTTGAGTAAATGTCCCTGGTGGGAATGTTTCAGTGCTCAGCTCTGCCTTTAATTACTACAAATTTCTTTTAACTTTGCAATTATTCACTAGTGACATTTTATTTATAGATAAAGGTCTCATACACCAAAGAAGGAAAGATGTTTTAGCACGTTCTAAGTTCAGTGTTTTATCCTTTCCTATCTGTTGATAATTAGTATAATAATTGATTCTCTGACTATTGTTTTACTTCATATGATTATTTTTTTGATTTTGCATGTTGTAGAAATAGTGTTGTTCAGATGGATTTCTGGTGCTGAGTAACTACCTGCGTAATTATGAAGGAACCTAAGAGTGAGCCCATGCTTTTGCAGCCTGATGAATTCAAGCCTAAGTCCTCTGAACAGTTCCAAGAGAAGAGAATAAGGGTCTCTTCCCACTCTGCAATGTAAAAATGGGTCACTGTCATTGCAAATGACAGTCTACCTATCTAGATTTAATGAATTAGCTTAGAGCTTGGCATTATTCTTACGAAGGAATTAGCTAAACAACAGCTCTTTAGGATAGACCAGTTCCTGTGAACCTTCTTTAAAAAGGCTTAGAAGAAATATGCCAGTATAAAGATCTAACTGTGTTATTTTGAAAATGTAGGTCTTTGTCATTAATTTAGACCCTTTTCCCAAATTTGACAGGCACACAAATATTGCAGTTATGAGTGTGAAACTGTGATAATACAGTAAATGTGCTAAAAATGCAAAGCTCTATTCACTGTAATACTTGACTGTAATCTTTTCCAGGCCATGGACCATGCTTTTACTCATCCTGTTTCAGTTAGTGGTACTGCAGTAGTGTATTGCAATATTGCAATATAGTATGCCTTGTAATAATGTATAGCATATAGTATCCTATATATTGCTTTTATTTCTCCTGTGTCCAGAGATAAGCTCCTTTTTTAGTGTTCATAATCTAGCCCAAGTCCAGGCTGGAGTCTCTGGAAAAGTGGCAAGTACATTACAAAGTAGGCTGTATGGGCAGCAAGACTAACAAAGCTGCAAGTAGAGCAGTTTGTTCCTCAATAACACCACCAAATAAACGAAATTATTCTCAAAATTCATGAGTTCAGTTTGCTTTACTTTAAATACTTCCTTGAAAACCCATAGACATTGTCAATATCTCTTTCTTTGTATAAGCTACCAGCTGGGTAAGCAGCTGAGCAGCACAAGGAATGTGTCCAGGGTAGGTGGATACTTCAGGAGTCAGTTCACACCACAGCCTTCCTCCTCAGCAGGATCTTTAATGGAGCTCTCACTCCACTACTCAGAAGGAAATTTTAATGACATTTCTAGGACTTCAGCATATCTAAGACTTCTGTTTCTGTCTCACTGGAGCTAGACATCTAGTTTTCAGCCGTTGTAGATGTGGAAGAGAGATGCATGGAGATATAATATACAGTCAGATCAAAGTTAGAGAGAAGGATGACTTTAAAGGAAACTCTGTTGGAAACAGGAGTTTTCTTTAGTACTTTCCTTAGTATATTCTCTCCCTCTATGCAAGGAAAGGTAATATAGGTACCTTCAAAATGTCATGAAGTGGAAGGACTTGGCAGTGTGACAAGAAAGGGTACGAACCAAATCTCCATGCTCGATTTCCGGAGGGCAGACTTTGGACTGTTTAAAAAATTAATCGGGAGGGTACCAGGTGAAACAGCCCTTAATGGCAGGCTGGACATACTTTAAGAATGAGCTCATGAAGGTGCAGGAGCAGGCGGTCCCAATGTGCCGAAAAATGAGTTGGAGGGGCAGAAGGCCAGCCTGGATGAGCAAAGAGGTCCTGAATGAACTGGGGGGAAAAAGGAGGATGTACAGCCTTTGGAAAAAGTGGGAGGTAAGTCAGGGTGTGTTTAAGGAAGTTGTCAAGTCATGCAGGAGAAAAACTAGAGAGGCAAAACCCAGATGGAACTCAACCTAGCTGTTTCTGTTAAGGACTATAAGAAATGTTTGTATAAACACATCAACAGTAAAAAGAGAGGCTGCAACAACCTTCACTCCTTATTGGATGCAAAAGGGAATATACTAAGTAGAGATGAGGAAAAGGGGAAAATACTCTTAGTGGAATGGACTGCCCAGGGAGGTGGGGGAGTCGCCATCCCTGGAGGTGTTTAAGAGAAGACTGGGTGAGGAGCTTAGTGACATGGTCTTGCTGGGGGGTGTTGGGCTGGATGGTCCTGTGGGTCCCTCCTGGCCTGTGTGCCTGTGAGGGAACTAGGTTTATGTCACCACTCTGGGGTGTGCGTTCGGTCTCTGTACAGGCGTTAGATGGTGAGTTGGACTAGATGATCTTTGTAGGTCCCTTCCAACTCATAGTATTCTGTGATTCTGTGATGAAAGGACTGGAGGACAAGCCCTATGGGGACCAGCTATGGGAGCTGGGGTTGTTCAGCCTGGAGAAGAGGAGACTCAGAGGCAACCTGATTGCTGTTTACAACTACCTGAGGGGAGGTTGCCACCAGGTTGGTTAGGATCTCTTCTCTCGGGCTGGCGACACCAGAACAAGAGGACATGACCTTAAGCTACACCAGGGGAGGTTTAGACTGGATGTTAGGAAGGGGTTTTTCACAGAGAGTGATCTCTCAGTGGAATGGTCTGCCCAGGGAGGCAGTGGAGTCGCCATCCCTGGAGGTGTTTAAGAGAAGACTTGATGAGGAGCTCAGTGACATGGTCTAGTTGGTCTAGTTGGTGTGGAGTTGGACTAGATGATCCTGTGGGTCCCTTCCAACTCAGAATAACCTGTGAACCTGTGACAGGAGAATTTATTTTTCAGAGGTGAGAACACTAATCTTAATAGTGTTTCTACCCTCGGCATGAAAGAATGCAAAACTTTTTCCTTTCTGAGACTTCTTAATAGCCTTCTTAATCATGGGGGCTCCAAGGTTGTGTGTGAGTTATCTTTCCAGAGAGTTAACTGCTCTGCACGGCTGGAGAAGGAGAGACACCCAAGCTGTTTGGTGGAAAAATGGAAAGGATGCCTCTTCCAGGCAGGAAAGGCTTCTAAGTGAAATGAGCCCTAATACTCCTAGTAAAAAATGGTTTTTGCATTTACACTCCATACTAAAAAAAATACTTTTTCACTGCCTTCTCTTCCCTGCTTCACTGCTACAACTCTACACAGTTAGTTGGACCAAATTTCTCTGGGGAGCACCTGTTTAAAATATATCTGTTGTTTCTGTATATTTCTGAATGACACACTACTTCTAGAGGTGATTGTTCTAAGGATGCCATTCTATGCTTACGATACAGTTGTAATTTGTTCATCTAGAAAGCAAACTATGATAGCATGCAAATAAAGTATCACGTTGTCACAGTATCACAGTATAGTTAAAGCTGGAAAGGACCTTGAAGATCATCTAGTCCAACCTATAGCCCAACTAACCTAGCATCTACATCTAGATCATATCGCTCAACACCTCATCCAGCCTACCCTTAAACACCTTTAGGGTTGGCGAGTCAACCACCTTTGTGGGCAACCCATTCCAAATCTGGATCACTCTTTCAGTAAAAAACCTTTTCTTAATATTAAGTCTAAACTTTCCCTGCTGAAGCTTAAGACTATGACCTCTCGTCTTGTCCCCAGAGACCAAGGAGAAAAGACCAACCCCTGCCTGACTACAACCTCCTTTCAGGTGGTTATAGACAGTGATAAGGTCACCCCTGAGGCTCCTCTTTTCTAGGCTAAACAGACTCAGCTCCTTCAGCCTCTCCTCATAGGGCTAATCTTCAAGTACATACTTGTGATGAGCTGAGATTTGACTGAGCCTTTGCTTATTCCATTTTTGTTTAATCCGTGCCTTGCAAATGTGTCATTCAAAGCTGAGGCATTCTGGAAAGCTGATCAGTTAGATTTCTAAATAAAATTTTCTTAGTTTTGAGAGAGGCTGTAAGACTTTCCACAATCATAACCCTGAAGAAAATAGTGTAGACTCTAGAAACTTCTGAGGAGTATGTCACTAAAGTAGATTTTATGAGTAGTTTCAGTTCATCTAAAATTAGCTGAATGTTTCAGCTCATCAATAGGAGACATTGTTCTGCTTCCCTACTTGTTTCATGATACATAGCTTGTTATCTACTGCCTCACTGGTGCTGGCTGTTACAAAAACGCACCTTTGATCGGTTTTGTTTTCAGTAAGAGGAATATTTTGATGTACTTGGCTGTATGCTCCCCTATGCTGTTGTGCTAACGAAAGGATGAGAGCAAGAATGACCCTTTCAACAATGCAAAAAACAAAAAAAAAGTAAGGTAAGACTTAGAGTTTTTGTCTTTTGGGGGAGTCCTTCCTCTACTCTGAGAAACCATGTGGGTTTTTATATGAGGGAGTCTTTTCTGGAACTTCAGAACTAGTCTCTGAGTCACATACCACTGACTTTGCTCTAATTCCTCTCTTTAAAATTGCATCTACCGTAAATAAAAGATGGGATGATGCCATAAACTCTATCTGTATCAATTAATTTCTTTCTCACCAAGGAACTAACCCCATCCGGGAGCCCAGAACTTGATGAGAATTCAGGAGCTGTGGCAGTATCACTCTGTAGTGCCATGATAGGCCAGGTAAGGAAATCTGCATTCATAATTCAGTTTCCTGAACATGAGTGTATATATACTCATCCCATAATGAATACATTTTCGATAGTCATGTGCAATAAGTGGTGTCAGTAAATCAGGGCATTGTTTTTGTATTTTTAAGCCAAGCAAGCCTTTTGACCACATACATAATGTTAAAATGGAGGGGAAGCAAGAGATACACAGCAGAGATCATGGTGCCAATTCAAAATAAGTAGATAGAACACCATTAAATTATCAAGTTCAATGAGTAAATAAGATTGATTTTTTGGCTGTAGATGACTGCCTGTTTTGAAAGCTGAATAATGTTTGACCAAAGAGACATGATCACCCACCTCTGTATATCCTTTTCTGAAAACTGGCAGTAGTTGTACATTTACTCTCTTTCCTCCCTTTCTCTTTTATCATCAGATGTAGTATCAGATGCTGGCTTTTCATTTTTTGTTAGTGAATTCCTTTCTCCTTTTAATATCACAGCATCAGTGAAAATAGTGATCTATGTTAGTATATTTTAAAGTGCTAGAGGGACTTACTGAGTCAGTATTACTTACTAGTGAATTCTTGAGATGCTGCCCTTGGCAAGAAGACTGCCTGACAATTTCTGACCCTTCAGCACCTCGCTCTTCCCACTCTGTCATCACCTCCTCAGTTTTTCTGCTACAGCTCTCTGTTGGAGGTGCATTGCAAACTGGATCTCTTATACCAGTTTAAAGTATAATTGCAATTCCTTACTTTGTTTCAGAGGCTTAGCCCACACCTGGTTTACAGTGCAACTACACAGAGTGGTGCCAGAAGGATCAGGGTAATAGGGAGGGCAAAGCCATATTTAAACTGGCCTTGTCCTCACAGCTAGTAATTGACAGTATCATGCTAAAAACTATAGGACTCTTCAAGTTTGATGTTGTTGTAACACTTGTATATAACCAGTCCCCATCAGTTGACTGGTGGATGCTGAGAATTAACGTACAGGCTGCCAGGACATTTGTTGTGCCTGTTCCACCCCATGAAAACCAGCAAGTCACAGCATATGCAAGGTAGCTGTGGAAGGTCTCTGGGGACTGCTCTAAGGCCAGTTTTGCATTGTCTCATTAAATAGTGTTTAGGCCAGTACTGGATCTTTGTCTTTTGTAGATGAAGGAACTGAAATACTCAGTGATGTGAAGTGGCAAAGGCCAGAAAATAAACATCACTCCTGGGATTAAAAGTCAAGAAAAGTCGTATGTGAAAAACTTGCTCTGTAGTTTTTTATTCCTACTGCCTGTGCTCAAAACGATACAGATCTTGATCATAATTTTTACTTCTTTTTTTTTTTTCCTTTTCTGGATGTTATCAATCAGGAATGTTTTTTCCTTACGAGAAATAAGAAAGTAAACCTGTTTCTTTCGAAAGCATGCTCACTGTCATTTCCAGAATCTCTTGAAGAAGTGATAAATCTTTTGCTAAAGTAATTTTTTTCACAGGGGAATTAGGATTTTCTGGGATTTCTGTGTGTAGGTTAAGTCAGGCATATGAATTTTATTTTCAAAAGCAATTTTTCTTCCAGACAGTGACTTATTCCTTGAACAAACAGCAATATCTATCAGACTGAAAGAAAAGGCAAGCACTGATTAAAAGTATTGGAGAAGAACATTTCTCCTTTGACATATGAAAACTGTTGGACATTATGTTTAAAACCAGTTGTCAGAGCCAGTCTGGTACTGAGTTTTGAATTTAATATGAGAATAATGTTGATAACACGCTGATTTAGTTGTTGCTAGTAGTGCTTAGTCTAAGTCAAGGATTTTCTGTACACTTTCTCCACCTGTTTTTAAACTGGATTTCCACGGGATGTACTAATTAGAAGACCCACATTGTATACGCTCAAAAGAATTAAGGATTTCACTTCAGCTAAGTGGGTTTGTTTAGCCATGTGGAAAGAAGTCATAGGCAAGACCTTTACATGTTGTTTCAGTATTTACAAGGTGATTACAAAGAAGATGTAGACTTCCTTTTTAAAACGAGTCCCATGGAAAAGGGAAGCAGTAATGGGTACAAGTTACTACTGAGGAGATTCTGGTTAGACACAGAAGGAACATTTTTCACAATCAGCAGCTGGAATAATCCTTCCAGGGAAGTGGTGAATTCCCCAGTGTTGGACAGTCTTAGAATTCCACTGGTCAGGATGTTAGACCATTTATCTAGACTGTGCTTTTGCTAAGAAAGTGTGGACCATAATCCCAAAGGTCCTGTCCAACCTGGCTGTGTGGTACTTAGTTGCCATGTGCCGTAAAACCATAAAAATGAGATAACACATTTTGTGAAATAATTGTGTTCTGGAAAATGAAGCCATTTTAATTTCTTCTTTGATTGGTGCTGTCAGAAAAGAAAAAAAAAATTACAAGAGAGATCAAAGTGTTGATCCTTACACTGAGATATCCATAGCAAATGAAAACCTAAATAATCTCATGTACTCATTGCAGCTTTTTATTAATTAAAAGTTGGATTTCGAGGAGAAGTGCTTTATTTCAGTTTCCTTTTCAAAGAAGGATAAGGTGAAATCCTACCTCAATCAAATCAATGGGAAAAGTGGTAGAAATTGCCAGTTGATAATTTAGAGGTGTAGGGGATCCTTTGATGTTTGCCTATTTTAAGTGCCTATGAAGGAGCAGCATTTCCAAGACTGCTTCTTCTTTTTACTTCTTACATTTTGCATGTAAGAAGTATGAATTTCCAAGGTTGCAAAAAAGAATTGTGAGAAAAAAATAAAAAGAGAATGTTGTGTCTATTGGTCTCATTTATGAGACTCTGTTGTAATATATGACTGCATTTCTGTTCACAGACAGAAATGTTTTGCTGAATGGAAAAATGGAGCTGATATCATAGGGATAATTTGAGATTTGTAAGAAGGCTGTCTGATGTTGACTTTTTTCCCTGTCGAATAAGCCCACACAAAATCTTGCAAAATTATTCCCCTAGAGGCCTCTTGCTCTGAGGTTAAGTAATTTCAAACTCCCATCTTCTTTCCTTAGACTTGGTCTTCCCCATTTCTGACATCCAGTCTCAGTCCCCTTGCCTGGTCAGGTCCTTTTCTGGTTGTACATGCTCAGCATCCATGTCCCAGGATTAGCATTTCCCTGCCTCTACATCTGTATTTATTCTGAACCTTTTCCTTTGGTTCCCAGACTGCTTGGATCTCCATGGATGCTCATCTATATTCGGTAAGCTCCTGCCATACCACAGACCACTGACCACTGTTCTACTCAGAGCTCTGCCCTCCCTGGTCTCTTTCCCTAGTGGCTCTGCCCTGCAAGGCTTTCTTTTCCCAGTTGTTCCCCCCAACACAGTAATTCCCATTTGTATATTCCCCCTGGTCCTTCTTCTGCTCAGTTTCTTCCTCCCATCACCTTATCTTTCCACCATCTCTGCCCCTTTTTTTTCCCAGGGCTGTAATTTCCAGTGTCTACCATACTAGTTTACCCTCTCATTTGAGGCTCTCTTATCTGGCTGTACTTTCAGACAGGTTTCAAGCTCACCCAACTCCCAGTCTCAGCCCCTTTTTTTCATACTCACTCTTTGGTTGCTTTGCTATCCATCCCTGTTTCTTCCCAGCACCACCTTCCAATCTATCCTTGCCAGGAGCACTTTTTATCCCTTGTTGGTCTACTTAAGTCCATGTCTTTGTCATACTCCTTTCTCTGTCTCTAATATATGGTGGTGCTTGGTTCATTACAATTATCATTTGAGCTTCTCTCCATTAACTAGAGGGTCCTGAGGGAAGGGGTTCTGGGGGTGCAGGAGGGACAAACGTTCTCAGCTTCTAGAACTGGAATGTTAGGTCATCAGGTAGGAGACGTCATTACAAGGATACTGTAATTTGATTTTAGTAGCCCTGAGCTGTACCACAGTGGTACATGTACCATCTGGTTGGATGGGAGTCTGGAGATCAACTAGCATTGACAGTCTTCAGAATTTTTAGTTGCAAAACTGTGATGTACAGTTTTTTTGGATCTTGCCTGAATCTAGCAGCTAAAGACAAAAAGACACATACCTGGTACATAAACCTATCCTGCCAAATTTAAGTTTAGCTTTCAAAGCACTGAAGCAGCAGAGCAAGACTTTTTATTATTGGTGGCAGCATATTTTCTGTAACTTGTTTTATGAAATTAGCAGGTGGTTTTATCTGGCATTTGCATAAAAATGAAAATTGAATAAAATCAGGCCAAGGAAATATTATAACTGGAAAATTTAATCTGATGAAACTGAAGTCTGACATTTCTGTGTTTGAAATAAGGATCTAATAATGGGAAATGTCAAATACACATAATCATAGGTGAAACTACAATCCCTGCTGGTATGAGTAAGAGCTTTGAAAAATCTGAAATATGTTCTAAATAGTTGAGGATAAATTATGAACTGAGCTATATCTGTGGAAATCATCTGATTCTTAGCATTCAGCTAATGGCTGGATTTAGCCCTTTGTATATAGTAAAACTCTAATTTCAAAAGCTTGCTGCAGGCAGAAATTATAAAATCTCAGCTTTCTTAGGCCAGGTATGACCGCAGTAATTGCAGAATCTGACTTAATGTGCAAGAGAGACTGCAGTATTTTGCTTACTAGTTCTTTTATTTCACCTAAAACTCACAGTGGAACAAGACGATAGCCGTTAGTGTATCTGAATCCAGCTATCCATAGGCATGTATTCCGGATGGTTGTTTCCTGCGTTGTATTCAAGAGCAGAGTTTGAGCCTAATGGCCTAATGACATGACTGTATCTTAATGGGAATACACCATTAGCAAAACGTTCCAATTAACAGGCGATGTACTGAGCTGAAAGAAATGGTTTCAAGTGATGATCAGCCTGGTGTGAAATTATAAACTCCATTGCTAGTATCAAAATGACTAATTACAGCTCTGATAGAATAGCACACAAATCTTTTATTCCATGCGACTAGACTGAAAATGCTTTTAACCTTATGCAAGACCTCTAGGGAAAAATGAAGAGCTCGTATTTTTATTTAATTGGGGCATTATTTCAGTGCATAGTATTATATACTATTTCTTTTCCCTTTCTTCAGTCCTTTTTTAAATGGTATTTCTACAGGATGTCCTAATTAGGAGACCCATACTGCATATCCTCAAAAGATTTAAGGATTTCACTTCAGCTAAGTAATATATTTGACTGAAAAAAAGAGCACAGTTTAATGGGGCAGAGAAGAACAGGACAGCCATGCTATTTTGGCAACACTGAGAGGCAGGCAGACGTTTTGTATAAAGATATGTAATTCATTTAGGTGGTTCTCTTTTTATAGTTTTCTAGCACTCTATAGGAGTAGGTTCTGTTAGCTTCATTTATACATCTATGTAAAGCAATCTTCTTTTTGCCCTACAGCTTTCATATCAAGCAAGCAAATGTAAAAGCAGTTAAAAGCATGTCTGAGTCTGTTCTCTCCATTGATGGGTTTTTATTTAAAGCTCTTTGAAACTTTCATGCCCGTTAGTGCAGCCCAGGAGCACTAAACTACAACTGTCTGATGCCACGTGCTGGCAGATTAAGTCCTGAAAAACAGTGGCAATTTTTCCACCCTTGCTTGGAGTGCCCAACCATTGCTGAATGGAGGAAAATACAGTAATCTCTCGCTACATCACGGTTCACAATTTTCCATGTCCTTACTGTATTTACCATATTTACTGTTTCTATCTCTACTTTGTGGTNGCGTATTAGCTTACTTCATATTCAGAACTTGTAGCTCACATAGCTCTGCTGGGAAATGAAATACAGTGAATGCTCCCTGTATCACGACTTCTCCTTCACGACCTTGCCCATTTGCGAAGCAATTTTTTCGCAGTCCGACTTCCGGGGTCTNATCAGATTTCTCTATTTTGTAGAGTACATGAAACAGTAAATGCTGAAGATGCCTTGGAATTCCTGTTATGTTTTATATATCATCTCTTGCAAGTGCACTGAAAACTGAAAAGATCCCTTAATAAATTACAGTCTTGTTCTTTGTTGAAGATTCAGGCTGAGGCAGAGGAGGTGTAATATTTCTGAAACTGTACACTACCCAGAAATTTTATGCACTGAAACTTAGTATCATGCAGAAGGTAAGAATTCAAGGACATAGATTAAATGAACTTAATAGAAAAGGCTATGTAGCCGTATTTTTCACTCATGGTTTACAACATACTTGAAATAGTGCAGTCAAAGGTGCAAAAATTGACACGCACTTTAATGATGGACATATTTGTTATATATGCTAACTTCAATAAGTTTATCATAATCCTAGAAGTTGGTTTTCCTAAAATACGTCTCCTTGAAATCATAAACAAAATCTTAAATTCATAGTTATTTAGTAATTTCTTGTAGATTTATAAAAAGCGTATTAGCTTACTTCATATTCAGAACTTGTAGCTCACATAGCTCTGCTGGGAAATGAAATACAGTGAATGCTCCCTGTATCACGACTTCTCCTTCACGACCTTGCCCATTTGCGAAGNTATATGCTAACTTCAATAAGTTTATCATAATCCTAGAAGTTGGTTTTCCTAAAATACGTCTCCTTGAAATCATAAACAAAATCTTAAATTCATAGTTATTTAGTAATTTCTTGTAGATTTATAAAAAAGCGTATTAGCTTACTTCATATTGGGAACTTGTAGCTCCCATAGCTCTGCGAAGCAATTTTTTCGCAGTCCGACTTCCGGGGTCTGCGAACTTTCTCAGAGCACGCATGCTCAGTGCCTCTGCTTTGCCAAGGGGCGGTGCTGGCTCTCCCTGTGAGATGGGATGGGCCCGCCCCCCGGGGTGGGCACGCAGGGACGGCACGCAGTTTCTTAGCCAGTTTCTCCGGCTAAGCCTGGCGTTTAGAGCCCTGCAGGAGCCCCGGCGAGCCGGCAGCCTCAGCTCCGCAGCAGCCCCGGCCCCGTGGCAGCACCCAGCTCCTTTGCAGTCCCTGGCCCCACAGCAGCACCCGGCTCCTTTGCAGCCCCCAGCCCTGCGGCAGCACCCACTCCGCAGCAGCCCCGGTGGGCCAAGATGCCATGCCGGGACGTCGTGGGCACGCGCATCGGGGTCAGGGTGGGGGAGCCGCAGCGCGGGGTTTGTGCTGTGGAGCGCAGCCGCAGCAGCCCGGAAAAGCCAACAGATTCTTGGGAGGGGGTCTCCTGAGTCAGAGGGGGCTCAGAAACTGTTCCCTTTGCTTCCCCGTGCTCAGTGAGTCCAAGGAGAGAACCAGAAAAGTGCGCGAAGCCCAGCGGAGTTCCAGGGGGTGGAGCAATGGGCGTGGCCTGCATGCATATTAACGACCTGCCGTTCTTTGCGAGATTAATGTTTTGTGAGGCCTTTGACCTGTCCCTTTCCTCGCGATGGAGGAGGTATAACTGTAGTATATAATAAAGATTCTAAAAATACTCTTCGTAAGTTTTTTATATAAAAGTTACCTAAGGCTCAACTATATCTACAGATTTTCACAGTTTTAGTAAAATTTATGATTTGTGAAGATAAGCATCTTAATTACAGAGTCACAGAATAGTTTAATTTGGAAGAGATTTCTGGAAATTATCTAGTGAGCCCCTTGTACAATGAGGGCATGTTGCTTAGGGCCTATCTATTTTGACTGTCTTCAAGGATAGAACACCACAGGCCCCCTGGGTGACATCTTCAGGCAACCCTTTTAGTATTTGAACACCTTAAATGTGACAACAGCCACCTTTGCTTTCAGAGCACATGGTCACCTCATTGTCCACAGGATCTGTGGGGCCTTTTCTGCAATTGTCAAGGTTACCAGCTGTATTACCAAATGCAGTGTTTCCTTAAAGAAAATCAATAAATTGTGCTGTTAAATCCATTGCTTTTACTGTGAATCCCCTTTCTTTCATTCTCATTTCGTTTTTGTGCATCTTGTTTGACCCTGAGTCCCCAAAGCCTTTTTGATGTATAAATTTCATTTGTACCTAAGACATTTCTGAGGTTACCAATAGGAAACTCTGCAAGATGAAACAAACCAGACCTCTGTTTGCTTTGAAAAGTTCCCAGCAGCTAGTGTCATACACTGGAGACATACCACAGCATGTGTTCAGTAATAGGAATGGACAACCTTAAAGGTCTGGACAAACCTATCAGGAACTACTGAAATCTCCTTTTTTTCAGACACCCAGCTTCAAAATGACAGTCAGCAGCAAGACAGTAATATTTTTGTAAAATATTTCTGAGGTGCTAGTTTCAGAAGTCTAAATTGATAATGTCCATCCAGTAAGTTTTCATTTTAATCACGTCTGTGGACTGTGGCAAGGGCAATGTTATGTCAAATCTCAACATCTTTGAGTCATTGCTTTTGCTGTCATTGGTAATCATGTGTATGTTGTTTGAGAAATAGTTGATACCACTCTAACAGCAAAGTAATAATCAGTATCTTGAACACCCTGTGCCTGAACACAAGTAAGTTACCAGCACATGGTGTCCATGACACGAGGGACCTTCTTGACTTTATTGGCTTCTGATGAATCTCATTCAAAGCCCACTGACTCAGTGGAAAAACTAGTATGGCCTTCAGTTCATTTTTGGTTAAAGGCATTTGATCTCAGGGAAACTGAATAATTTGTAAAATAATGATAATTTTTTTTTCTCTTGTAAAAGTAATTGAAAGTCATACAGAGAAAGTACCAAGTATGCATTATTACTCTTTTATCTCTCTTAGGAAAATTAGTTTTACCAATTTTTTAAATTGCTTAAATGAGTAAAGTATTTTGAGGCCTCGTATTTGGTGTATCATTTGTTTCTTTCAGTCAAAATAAGGTGGTTACTATGGAAACAAAGACATTGAAAGATTTGATTTATTGTTAGCTTTGGGAAGAAACACAAAAAAACTCTGAGATACTGACTTATAAAGTAAAATAAGTTCTTTATTAGTTAAAAAGTCCTGGGTAAAAGTTAGTTTTATAGTGTGTGCGCAATAGGAACCACTCTGGCAGAAACAAATGAAAAAATGGAAGTTAATGGAGCTGTCATTTCAATATTCAATAGTACTATCTAGAATATGGGATTTCCAGAATGTAATTCACATCTCCTGCATGAACAGTTACAACAAAGTGAAAGGTTTACTGAAACGAACTTGCTGTCTCTGTCACAATGTAACTGCAATTTGAAAAATAGAGCCTCTCTCAACATAGTTACACAGGTGATATATGGCCTGATTCTCCTGGCACCTCCTCAGCTATTTGCACGATTACTTTCTTGGCCATCTCACAGACTTGTATGTTTATGCATGGGACAGATTGACTCACGTTCAGAACTGAGGAATCAAAGGCCCTCAGTCTGGGAGAGCCTGGTAATCCTGAGTGTTTGTGGGCATTGTCAGGATGTGCTTTCCAAACTCCTGGAGATACAGGAAAGAGTGGGCTAGTCCAGCACAAATTAAAGAGATATCTGTTCTCCTCTACTGTATATAACTCACTTTTGACTACTAATGACCCTGTAGTGCCCAAAATCAGGAGAGCTGCGTCATTGTAATAGTCTCAAATTGAAATAGTCTCTCAGCTTGAAATACAGCCACAGAGCTCAGTGAGCTAGGGTAAGAGACCAAGGTTAACTGTAGGTTAATTTCACTGAAGTACTTGCTAAAACACATCCATCTGCCTGTGCATGCGTGTACACGCACATGCACACAGAGACATACTTAAAAGAATGTTTCAGTTACAGATACAACCCTTTAACTAATGAAAGTGGTTAATACATCATCAATTGTAGAATAGCACAGTTTGGAAGGGACATCAACTATTTCAGCTTTTCATATAAAAGGGACCCTAGATGAAGTTATGTGCACTATCTCCAATTGCATCTTGAGGATCTCAAGTCACGTCCGTGGGGCGCTGTTACAGTAAATGGTATTTCCCGCTGTAAAAAAAGTCTTTCTTAAATTGGGGTTAAAAGTCTGTCAGTGTAACCTGTACATGTGGCTTCTTTTCTTCGCTATGTGGCTGGTTGTGGAGAGCTGCTCCGCTTTGTAGGTGCTCTTTACGCACAGGAATACTGTGATGAGGCCTCCTCAGCCTTCCAGGGAGGAGAGATCTAACTCTTCAGTCAATGAAAAGAAAAAGCTGCTACGTATGAAATCAGGCTCTGCACTCAATCAGTGTTGTGTGACCTCAAAATGCTATTGTTGACCGTGTTCAGAAACACCAGAGAATACTCTGTGTTCTCTCTACACCACTTGCGCATTGTATAAATAATTTTTTTCATCTTACAGAGAATTTATGACTACCTGTGTAAATGAATGCTTGTTTGTATTGCTAAAGAGGAGGTATTTCTCACAAGGTCCATAGGCCCAGCTCTCAGAAACAATGGGTGTAGAAAATTCAGACCTGAAGTAGTGCAGTGCATAAATCAAGTCCATGTCTTTTTTCCAAAGAAAACTTTGAGATCAAAATCAAACTGAATTAATTGAAGGCCTCGAATTAAGATTTCCATGGTCTTTAATTTTTTTCAATCTTCCCAAAGTGCCACGAAAAACGTACTTATATAATCAGCATTGGCTCATGTTTTCAGCAGAAAAAGTTTGTTAACCTTGATAGTAGGGAAAACTTCAAAGGCTGTTATAAATCAAATTAATAATTTGTCTGGAAGAAGTCTGTATAAATTGGTCACATTATGTAAATGTGTCAAATGAAATGTTAAGATCTCCCTCTCTCTTTCTCCAGCAATAATTGGATTTTCACATCTATAAATGGCTAGTCTTCTCACTAAAATATAAGGTCAATTATTTTTCATTACCTGAATGCTTGTCATGCTAAATAGTTACAGGAAAGCAGCAAAAGCTGTATAGGAGGGTTCAGGTAGATTGATTCTACATTTTATACTGTGAGCTCACCTGATGTGAAGATAATCATCAGGCCATATAAAACTAACTCAGTTCTGCATCTTTAGTTTAGATATGCTGGACTGAGTGAGATTAAAGGGTCCAAGATTATTTGTAAATCAGTCATAGATCACAGAATCACAGAATATTCTGAGTTGGAAGGGACTCACAAGGGTCATTGAGTCCAGCTCTTAAACGGCACCATTGCCTCCCTGGAGGGAATCGAACTCCAGTCTCCCGTGTGCCAGGCAGGGACACTTATCACTATACTGAAGTGAATTTTCCAGACCCATCACCATCCTTGTGGCCCTCCTTTGGACAATCTCTAATGGCTCAATGTCTTTTTTTTTGTATTGTGGCACCCAAAACTGCCACAAAGTTCTAATCTGTTTAAGAAAAGACTGGATGAGGAGCTCAGTGACATGGCCTAGATAATGGGAAGCTCAGATGGACAGAGTGTGGTGCCCGCGGCTCCAGGGTTGTGCGTTCGATCCCTGGGTAGGCGTTCACTTGGGAGTTGGACTAGATGGTCCTTGTGGATCCCTTCCAACTCGGAATAACCTGTGATCCTGTGTGAATTAGGGGCACTTTGTAGCAGCAGCTGGACAGGTCACAGCATGGCTAGAAAAAAAAGAGCAGAACACTAACGTTTTGGAAGTAAGAGGAGTGAGGGAGATTAGGATGTCTTGGAATGGAGTTGGATGCACTGCTGAGGTAAAGGGAGAAAAACTTTCAGTGTTGTACATTAAATGAAAGAGGATGATACTTCTGCCTGCTGACTATCTTCTTGGTATTTTTTTCTTTCATTTAGCAGTTGCAAAATTCAAGGCAAAAATGAAGTACTGTGTTTGTCACGGTTAGTTTTTTCAGTGCAGCAGTATTCAAAGTATACTCAGACCTCTTAGTTTTTCAACTAAAACTTCTAAGGATTTTGTTACGATTTTATTTTGGGTTTTGTCTTTTTTTAGGATTGGGGGTGGTTTGGGGGGGCGATGAAGCTGTTGCTGTTTAATGAATTTGAAATCTTGAATTCTCTGGTGAAGCATTGGCAGATCAGAACCATGACAGAAATATTAAACAAAATCTGCTTCTGAATCATGATCTGTACCTTGCAATTATACTCACTATTTAGTTTAAGCTCAGCTCACCACCATCATATTGTTTTAATAAGTCTATAAATATGTAATTATACTAAGATTATTTAACATTATCTGGTTTTATCCATTAGCAACTTATAATGTCAAAGATTTAAACATAATAGCATCTGTGTAGCTGAAATCTGAGTCAATAATTTTATTAAGTCCTAAGTTTGATATCTGCTCTTTGATCAAAAGCTTTGTACAGAAAAATACTGATAAATTATATTATCAGGCCAGATTGATGAATATTTTAGATGAATGTATAAGCCTTCTCTTTTAAAAAAAGTACTTACACTCATATCTAAACTTGAAGATTTTGTGGTACTCAGTTTCCCCATACCAAATTTTTTTCAGGGCATTTACTCAATCTGGGAGATAGTTTTAGTTTACTGAATAGTAAATAGAGAAAATGAAGAGAAGAAAGCACAGAAAGATTCACACTTCTGTCTAGATCAGGTCCTAACTGTGGGCAGCAAGGCAGTGAGAATGTGACAGAATGTGCTAAATTGACTAAACTGGACAGATGCCAACTTTTTTTGTGAGTAACCTCTCACAGCTGGAGCCTATTCGCTGCAAGAAAAAGGCAGATCCACCAATAACTTCAGTGAGCACCAGAGCGCTCCGGAGTGGAAGAATTAGCTTATGGTGTGTTTCTTGGCAAGATTTTGGGGGTTTATAAGCAAAAAAACCAAACCCTCATAAAATGCAATTGTAAATGGTGCGTTGTTTAGCATAATTCACCCTATGTCAGAACTGGGGTTTCTGATTGACTGGTTGACACTTCCTTCAGGCGCTATGCCATTGGACAGTGGGATTGACATCTTCCGAAGGAGGTGCTGTTCTCTGGCAGCACTTGGGATTACCAGTGGGGCCTGTATGGCTCTGAATATGCCAGTAAGGCTGCAGTATTATGTTCACAGATGGACCTGTTTTCTCCCCGCAGTGCAACTGCATGGAAAGTCATTTGCATTTCTTGACTAGGAACTGTTGGTGTTCTGTGTTAGCCCAACTGCTAGATGCTATAGGCTTTGTCTGCAACAGAGTCTCGGAGTGTACCAGACCCTCTAGCCATGCCAGAAGATGGACTTACAGCTTCAGTCTCTGAATGGACAATTAATATCCTCAGGAGGACAATCTATAGAGGTTTTTCTGTATAGCTATACTGAGAAACATAAATATAGGTGGGTGCAGCTTCCTCAAGTGTCAGCTTTATTACAGGCCAGTAGAATGAACTGCATTAGGTTCGTGGAATCTCTACCAGTCTGCTACCTAATGCAGACCAAATCACCAAAGTGGCCTTTTCTTCTGCTTATGTCTCTACCTGTCCTTTCTAACCTGCCAGTTTTGCAGAGCACTGAATTGTTTTTACACATACCTGCTTAGATAGGATGGAATTTTTCAACCACAAAATGCAGTAATATGTATTGACTGATTAAAACCAGATTTTTTCCATAATACGTAAAACCTCTTAAATAAATACAAGCTTTCAGAAATGTTGAGGCAGACATCTGTAGAAACCAGGACTTTAATAACACTGCATAAATT
Organism: Pitta sordida; assembly: GCA_013390025.1. Lineage (NCBI taxonomy): Eukaryota > Metazoa > Chordata > Aves > Passeriformes > Pittidae > Pitta > Pitta sordida. The sequence goes on from WEKX01018754.1 coordinate 57,588, forward strand.
GTGGTTCTTTAGATAATCTTTCTGCTTTCCTTTCATATAGATATCTGTCATTAGGTTGGTGAAAAACTTAGAATTCCAGGTTTTGGAATTAATGCTTCCCAGAACTTGCTTGTACAAGATTGCATTATGCTTCTCATGAGTAGGAGCTCATGTTGAAGTCCTGGTTTTAAGTATATTCCATGTCTTGGGAGGTTGGATGTAGGTGTAGGTGGGATGCTGCAGGACAGCTGTGCAATAGTTCATGTTCTCCTTACCCCCCTTTTTGCACTAGATTAGCCCACGGGGAAAAGCATGAGTTTATAAACCCTCTAGCTCTCCTCAATAAGTCTTTAATAACGTGCTGTAAATGCGGGGGTCTGGTATTTGTTGTGCTCTTTTAACACTTCAACTTCCAGTTTGACTGTTGCATTGAAGTAAGAAAAAAAATCAATTATCTTCATTTCATTTTAGTGTGTCCTTCCTTTGCAATAATGAAAATAGCTAAGCAGTGTAAGTTTCATTGACCTGTCTTCTTGCTAATCATGGTACCTGTTATGGGCAAAATAGTTTTTAAGAATATATATTGTTTCTTTCCCAAACCTAATAGTAAACATAGTGGAAAACTTTCATTATAATGCCCTGTTCTCTTTCCCCTGAGGTTCTAGTTATGAAATTTTTCTTGTGCTCTAAGGAAAAGAGAAGAATAATGAAGGAAGACTGATGAGGAACTCATAAGACTGATTAGTGTAGTTAAATCAAAGGGCAGAGGTGTGGCTGCACGCGGCAAACGCCCTTGGTGTATTTGAAAGCATGGCTTTGCAGAGACACAGGAGTGCTGTTGGAGGTTTTCCCTAGAATATTGTCATCTCAGATTTTATGTGGTCAAGAATTTGAGATGTTTGTATTTCCTTTAGTTTCCACAGTGTCCCATATTAAATAAAGGTTAATAAATAAGTGACATTCATATGAAATATGGAAATAGATCCAACTTAGCCAACATCACTGAAGTCATAGTGGCTTCATATGCAGATAATTTTCATTGCAATTTTGATAAAAATAGTCCTGGACAATTAATTAACAGTGCAGGGTCTCATGAGTCTTTCCTTTTGATATACTATAATCACTTGAGGTATAAATCTTAATCCCCAGGAGTGTATCAACATCATAGCTGTTATTTCTTTACACATAGAAATGTGGAGTGCAGTTGTCAAGCTCTGCACATTTGAGACTTAAGGTCAATCATTCCTATTAACCACAAATGTTACCAGTCCCTGGCTGACGAAATACAGGGCCAGTCACATGTATCCTACAGAAGAGTAGTCATCTGTTTCGGGACAAGTACATAAAATAAAAATTAGTTTAAGTTTTTCCATGTGCACCTGGCATGTTCATTTAAATAAAGAATGCCAAAGGAAACATTAAACATCCAAAACCTGGCTAAAAACCATGCTTGATGTTCTGACAGTTATTCTGGATTTGATTGGCAACTTTTTTAATAGGTTAGACACAAGTTCTAGAGGCAACAGGACACGTTCATGCGGTATGTCGCCATGATAAGGTGGAAATGTAACTGGCGCATATGCAAGAATAATGCCTTTGAATTGGGGGGAAAAACAGTCTCTGTGAAGATGTGGTTGCATGGACAGTGTTAGTGACAGGGAGTTATTATATCTATATATTATCTATATATTATGATCTCTAGCAAGCTTACATGTAGTAAAGACTGATCTGCCATGTCAACAGCACTCTGGTTACCTGCTAGCTTGAGTGAATTAGGGTGTGATCACACTTCTACTTTGTGGTGGTTTATTTCTCTTTTCTGTTTTACTGCAGTATAACTGTGTGGCTTTTGGTTACACATTTTAACCAACCCAATCGGAAAACGTATAAACTCTTTCAATTTGGCCATTTGTAAAGAGGTGATGGGAGTGTGGCTCTGGTTCTCAAGAAACCTATATTATTACTAAACTTAATTTCCAATGTGCGAAGTTGTTTTCTTCTTTAAAGCAGGAGGTAGTTTCAAAAGTAAGTATGCCTTATTGTGGTCAGTTTTACACCAGGACCAAGGGAAATGTAAACTTGAGTCAATGTTTGCTGCTGAAAGGCTTTGATCATGGTAAATTTGATGTTAATCGTGATCAAGGCTGTTGTTATACATGGTGCCCCACAGTGTATGAGTCTTAATGTGTTCTGCAGTTTCAGTGAAGTAGTTCTCCAGTCTTTCCAGTAAGCAGTGAGTGCAAAATTCAGTTGAGTATTTATATTTACCAATGGCAGGAAAAAACCTGTGTTTTTAATTAGAAGAATACAGTCACTTTACTTCAAATAGAATTTAGAATCTCATTATAGCTAATAGTTATATGTTTTATTTTGTGGCCTTTTGAATTGACAATTTTATGGAGCAGAAAAATGTCTCCGAGAAGATGATCTCAGGAATGTTATCATTTTATATGCTGTGATGTAAGGCAGGAGCATACAACTCAGCATTTTTCTTCCTTAGAAGCTTACATTAATTTATTTTGACAGTAGTTCCAACTCATGTAGTAGCTCAAGACTATCTGTTTGTGCTACCTTCCTATTTTAGACAAGCAATGCTTTGCATGAGACTGTTAATTTGGCAAAGGGCATGGGTTCACATTTGGTTTTCATAGACTGATAGATTTAAAGACCAGAAGAGACCATTATGATCATCTAATCTGACCTCCCAGTTCAATCAGGGCATAAGCCTCACGCAATCATTACTGCAACATGATCGTGACTTCAGTGTGAGCCAGACAGCAGCTTAAAAATGTGATCAGTCCTGAGTTGCCTTCCTCTAATTTTTGGCATTAATTTTTCCAACTTAAACTCCAGTCCCTGGATCATATCATTTTATAGGCATGCAGAGTCAAAATGAAACATCATCCTTAACTGTCCCTTTCAATTACTTATCTGTGATTTCAACTACTTGGATTTATCCCAAGATTGTAGGAATATTTATGTTGTATAGTTGTCAGACCATGCTAAATGGACAATAAACGTTCTTTTCACTTTATGCTGGATGCTGCGAAAATGGCTTCAAAGTACGTATGGAATGTCAAGGTCTTGGGCTAGGTCTGCATTGGTCAGAAAGCATTCAGCTTTGCCTTTGCTTTTTGAGAGCAGTTTGCATCCACTGAGCTAGCATGCATGAAGCCTGTCCACAGAGCAAATGCACAGCAGCTATTGTGCTTCTTTAAAAAACAAAACAACCCCAGTGTTTCCAAGATCTGTTTTTAATAGACAGAAAACAATGAAAATTAGCAACTGACAAAAAAAGGATAAGTAAGGCAGTTGCAAATGTTTAAGAAATTGTGATTTACCTAGAGCACTTCCAAAAATACAATTGTCACTTCACAGAATATTCTGAGTTGGAAGGGACCCACAAGGATCATCGAGTCCAACTCTTAACACTGCCTCCCTGGCGGGAATCAAACCTGGGTCTCCCACACGCCAGGTGGGGACACTTACCACTGTACTAAATTGGATTTGGTTCACCTAACAGAACAGCAGTAAAAGATTAGGTGGGAATAAGGAAGATATTTTTAATAAGATTAGTCTGCTACTCATCATTACGTGAGGGCACGCTTTCTTCTAGCTTAAAACCTAGCTACAGTTCATTCTTTCAGGAATTCTGGTCAACAGCAACTGCATCGATTTTCCAAGATGGTCAGAGCTCCAAATCTGTCATTTACAAAGCCGAGGAAGTTCCTGGTATGGATGTGAAATGAGGTTGCCACACTTTGGAAAGTCTGTGAGCACACTTCTGCTTCTGCAATTTTAATGCTCAGGCTTTTTCTGGGTTCCCCTATATGGAGTAAAGAAAGAGGGCAGAACTCAAATTCTACTTCTGGCACTTAGTGTCATGTGGTAGCCAAAGTAGTACCATGGTCTGTATAGGACCAGAATAGGGGAAAATACTAGAGGAAGATACTAACCAAGAGAAAATCTGAGTAAACATACTGCAAGAACTGATCAAGTTTTATGACCTTTAAAACTTTCAAGTCAGGTCACTTTTCAGACCTGCCATGCAGTGCTGGCCTGGAGAAACTGGAAAGACTGACATTAATTTCAGAAAGCAGCCACCAGGTTCTTGTTATCTTGTAAAGTGTTAATATAAACTGATGTTCTTCAACAGAAGCTTAAAAAAATTCTGATAATTCTAGACTTTAAAAAAACCAATCTCTTGCATACCGAACTGCATGGAAACAAAATTCCAGGCTTTCCAGTTTAGAAATTACACAGTTCAAGGAACTGGATTATGAGAATACATTAATACATTAACTCTTAATACACTAACTAGTTTTTCTAAAGCAACTCAGTTGTTTAATAGCGTCAGGAAATGCAAAGGTTATCTAGAGATCTGTTTGAAACTATAATAATATATATGGGTTTACATTTATATTAATTGGATTGGAAACTTATTCTAAGATTTTGTTCTTTATCCAGGATATGTATCCAGGAAAATAGATTATTATATCCAGGATTTGAAAATATCCTGAATGTAATGATCTCTTGGTCAATACATTCGAGTTTCAGAGAAAAATACTGACTCTTCATATATCAATGACCTTATTTGGAGGTCTGTAACATTCAGTTATTTAAGATACTACAGTGTTCTCTAACAGTTTTGAATAGATTTTTTTTCTTCATGGCATGTATAGGTTCTGACTCTTAGTATTTATTATGTTCAATAATACATTTTAAATCAGGTAACCTCAATCAAGAATACACATTTTTCATTTAAGGGGTTTACTATAAAATGTAGAGAATGTACAGAATTAATACATAGGATTAAAAAGTTATATAAATAATATTTCAGGAGTATTTGCACATTTAGATCATCTTAAGGAAGTGTTTTTTAAAAAGAAATGTTATCTGATATTGTAACTATATATGGTATTTCGACTTTGCATGTGAGTCTCAGCCCTACAAACATGCCTTTACAATTAAGATTGTTGACACTACAGTTTACAGGAATACAGAATACAGCTCAAACAGTTCAGTAAGGATGCCTGTTCTTGTTACTTTGTTTTAATGGGCTATAAAGAAATGTAGTGTAGAAGGTATTTTAACAGCCAGAGCTTGTGATACACAATATGCATGGCTGTGCTGAGAAGACAATGCCGAAATTATGTACTTGAAAAACCCATTGTACTTCTTGGAAGGGTCATATATGTAAAGCCACTGAAATCTTGTTCTTTCCTTAATGGAATAGAACTGACGTCTTCTCCAGTGCTTACAGCATCAGCCATGGTAAATGCCAAAGTATGTACAGCTCAGAAATGAAATACTGCCATCTTCATTTGTTGCCATATGCAAGAAGGAGTAAGGAGACAGAGTGGATGCAGAAAGGGAGGGCAAGGAACATAGTGTTTTAAAACAGCATGAAATAGGCAGGGGGTAACAGCATCAGAAAACACAGACACACACACACGCTCTCTAAATGCGTGTATGGAGGTGGTGGTTACAGGGAGGATGATAAAAGTCAGGTGAGTTAATGGTAGCAGCAGGGACAGAAATGACAGAATAGATACATTGAAGGGAAAATAGTAGTATGAAGAAAAGAAGTCGTTTAATAAAAGATGAGGAGGGTTGCAAATAATGAAAGCTCTGCAGAGACACTATAGCCCTTGTTGGGAGAAAGGCACAGAGCCCACTTCTGGTGTTCTTGTTCAGCGGTACTTCCTGGATGGCGAGGACTTTTTGAAAGACAAAGTACAATTAAAAGTCAGGGACTGTCAACCTGTCAGGAATACCGAGGAGATTACTAATCTCACACATTTATATAGGTGAGTAACTCTAAAAAATAGCTTGGCATGCCAAAAGTTCCCAGGTACTTCAAAATGAAATACATAAATGTCCAGGATGTTACTGGCATAAATGAATGTTTACAGTCAGGACTCTTATTAATAGCTTTCTTTTTTTTTATATACTTAAATTATATTTACAGGATTTTTCATCTCTGTGGAAGCCTTGCAGTTTATGCAAAAAAACTAGACTTTTTCATGCCCATGTGCTTCCTGAAGATGAAGCAGTTATCTCAGGATGTGTAGTAAAAACCAAAGACTTGGTAGCTGCAACTTCCAGGGTGCACAGCAAGGTCCTGTTCCCAAGGCAGCCAGACCAGGGAGCAGGTCACAGCTGTCAGAGACATGTTACTCATGTGCCTGGGTTTCCTTCCTGTGAATACAGAGGGGAGAAGGGATTCTGAAAACATTTGTTGCTAGATCTCAATCTCACATGCAATTGCACAGAGCTAGGATGCAGCTTCAGATCTTTTAGCTGGAAAGCTTTCTGTTCTCCCATAGTTGAAGATACGTATTTATGGCAGCCATAATCAGTTTATATACACAGACACAAGCCACAAATTCTCTCTTAAGAACAGTTAGTGAAGGCACAATTTGAGAGTAGTTACTTCATTCTTCTGCTTGGAAAGGAAGTTTTCTTTAGAATTCTCTATAAAAAACCATAAGTCTGCTGAACTAGGGAATTAAATCTATTAGATCAACCCCCTACAGCACTGCAAATCCCAAGAAGAAAGTGCTAACCTGTCTATTGATTCTTACAAGTACAGTTCCAATGGGGCATATGCTCAGAGACTTCAGTTGGCAGGAGGCCTTTAAAATCAGATCTCAGTCTGAGAGCAGGAAATAAGGAGTCAAAAATGTTCTCAGTCAAAATAAACCATTTACTTTGGGGAAATGTTTTTCATTTCCCTGGCCTTCTCCTTACTTGCATTTTTTCCCTCCCGACTAAAACTAATCGCTTAATCTAGTTTTTAGTAGGTCCTTAGAAACCTTGTTTTCTAGAATTCACTCTTATCTTGAACTTTTTTACTCTCTTGTCTTGCGTAGACAAAACATCTGATCTAATCAAGTGTACAACGTACAGAATGAAAGTCTCATGTTCATACCTGTGTATTTAGATTTTTCAAATATTCACCTAAACATTACATTCTTTTAAATGCTAATGGGTTCTTTTCTTTCTTTTTGACAGCAAAATTTGGAGAGTAACCTCACCAACCTTATTAAGAGGAATACTGAGCTGGAAGCTCTTCTGGCAAAACTCATTCAGACCTGTCAACATGTAGAAGTGAGTACTGACCTCCATTTGAAATATTGTAAACTTAACTTCATTCAGGTCCAGCATTCAGGAGCAAAGGTTTAAGCGTAAACAAACCAACCAACCAACCACAGAAAACCCCAAACAAACAACAAGGGCAGAATTGAATTAAAATAGCGGTAGACTGACTTGAAGCTTTTTCACTGATAAATTATATTTTCAATACAGATGACCTCTTTTACATTCCTTCCTGTCCTGTTTTCATTATGGCATGCTGATATGGCCTCCACCACTACAATGCTCAAGCACATCACTTACGATCTGTAACATGTTTGTCTTTTTAAGTACTTTGTGAAATAGCATAATATTTACAGGTGGGAAATTTAGGCAAAGAAATGGAACACCCAGATCCACAACTACATTTAGGTTTCTGTTGAGCACTGTTTTGTGGTTTTGCTTTTTGTTTGGTTTTTTTTAATCAGAATTAGCTATCTAAATACATACGTGGACTTAAAAGTCGTACATGAAATATGTTTTTCTTCCAAAGAAGACAACCTTTGAGCTTCTTCATTTATATAGTCCACTCTTAGTATCACAGAAAATCTTCAGCATGGACGGATCTGAACTCATATTTCCCAAAAATCTGAGGGATTTTCTAGGTGTCCCTGTGAGGTCTGCTGCTCTACATACAAATTAAAATCATCACATACCAATTCAGCCATGGGAGTGGACACAGGAAGAGAAGAGAGTCCAAAACAGATTGTTTTTTAGTGAAGCTTTTCTTTCTACTTTTTGCCATGGAAGTTCTTCATAGGGCTTCTTATTTTCTGTGGGTTTTTTTCAAACTAAAATTCAGTGATCTAATTAAACCCAAAAGCAACTTTTGCTTTTAAATAGATTCAAAGTCACATCTTGAAAATTTGGAATTTGCTTAAGTACCCTGTTGACTGTGGTAGTCATAGAATCACAGAATTGTTAAGGGTGGAAAATCTCTCTTAAGATCATCAAGTCCAGCTGTTAACCCAGCACTGACATGTTCACCACTATACCAGGAAAAAAGGTCACCCAAAAAAAGCAAGCAAACAAAACTAAAACAAACAAACAAAAAAAAGAACCAATAACCAAACCAGACAACCAAAGCCAAACAACCCACTCTTCTTCCAGATAGATCGTTTTATCAATTTTTGTTAACTGCTCCACTTCTGTGGATCCTCACTAGTTTCATGGAGCTCAATAAAAACATTAAAGTCTATCTACAATATAAGACATGAGGTGAATGGTTTCATTTCTTTGTGTAGGCACAAGTAATGGCAGGCAGAACAACTGGGACAACTGCAGTAGATAATGAGAGACAGAGTCAAGGCACATTTTCTTCCTCTCAGAGCAAACCCCATGAAACAAATGGGCTCAGGACAGCATAAAGTCTCTTCTTCAGTGGTGGCCTATCTCCAAGATGTGCTCGGTCTGCAGAATTTAAAGTTGTACCTCCATCTTCTCTGCAGTTCTGCAATATATTCCCAACTCTAAGAATCCCGCTTGTTCAACTGGTAACAGATGCACTACTATCTCTGGAGTCCTGTTTTAGAAAATTTCTCTGTAGACATAGAGCAATAGAAGCAAAGTTGCTAATGAATTCCTACCATGTTTTATTCATCAAATTAGTCTAATTAGCATTTAAATTAGCTAAATATTAACAAATGAGCTTCAGTCAAAACCCTGGACCTCGACTGTGCTGGAAATCGGGCAAGTGGGGATGTTGGAGTAAACTTTAAAGCTATCTCTGTTCCTCAGAGCTATGTGAAAACTTGAGACGTGGTTTGCATATCTCCAGCATTAGAGAAGCTGTGGCTTAGATAGATTTTTGAAAAGTCAGTACACTCTTTCTTTTTGCTTTTTCCTGACAGAAATTCATCCCAACCTAGGAACCTAAATTAAGCAAACAATACATTAGTTGATTGCAAATTTGAAATTGCAATATATTAGGAAAGGAAAAGTTTCCAAAGACTGGATTAGTGTTGCCATATGAACTCACTTAAGGGTTAAAACTGAACAGGTAGTTAATTTTATAAGGAATGTTTTCTTTTTCATTTCTTGATACAGCATATTACAGATAATGACGTAAAATACATTTTATATCATTTGTGAACATGTAAAAACAAGGAAGTATGGTTTTTAAAAAGGTAGTATAGTTTAAAAACTACTGTCACATACTTTGATTTTCTTCACCTAATTTGAAATAATTTTGAGGGGTTTAAAAACAGCAAAAAAAAGGAAAATAAGCTTTCAGTTTCACATACAGTTGGATCTTTGGAAAACAGAAAGGAAAGGAAATTGTTATTCCGTGTGTTAAAGTTACCAAGATTTTATTAAGGGATACAGTTGTCCCTCTTGCACTTCATGCCCCCCCATATTGCAGCTTCAGATCTTAGCGGCATGATTTTTTAGCGATGTAGGAGACCCATTTCACAACTGCATATGCACAACCTGCCACTGTAGCAGTGGCGGCCCCAGCTCCAGCCCAGGCGACAGAACAGGTGGTGGTGGTGGTTTGGGCGGCAGCGGGGGCAGCACGGGCAGCAGTGGGGGCATGGGTGATGGTGGCGGTGGCTGGGGGGGGCGGGGCACGGGCGGCGGTGGTGGCACAGCCGCCATTCAACGCGGAATTCGGGCTGCGCGGAGCCCAATTAAGACTGCAGGTGCACAATATAGAAGACCCGACTGTATATGATGTATAAACCTTTAAAAATTATGCTAATTAACATGTATTTACAGCTATCAACAGTAATATTTTTTAAACTTTGTCATGTCAGAATCCAAAAATTCAATATTACATGAAAAATTAAAAAAGAATGTCTTTTTTGGCTTCTGATATGGAGCAGAAGCTGATGTTTCCGAAAATGAATGACAGACCGTGTGTTTTGAATAAGTTAATCCTTGCCAGCCAAACTAAATGTTGTCACAGAGCCACTGTTTCTCATCAACAAAGTGAGCTGTCAGTGGCTTCCCAGCAACCAGCTTCACAGCAGATTAGTGGTCCCCATACATCCTTCCCAATTGTAACTTCATCGATAACAAAGGCCGAATCCCAGTCTCTCTGTGATTTTATTTCTTTACGAAAGAGTTATTTTCACCTTTTTCGCATACGAGCAGTACAAGATTGATGGGTGATGTTGGTTATCTGGAAGCTGAATGCCTTCCAGCCACTAGGGAGGGTGGATCTGGGGCAGCCTATCATCACAGCAACGGAGGCATAAATCTTGCCTATTTTTAGCCAGAATTTATCAATTTATGACAGGATTTATCCTGGTCCTGGAAGACTCAAAAAGTCTGCTTCCAGTCTGGCATTCCTGTGGGTGGTTTTGGTCATAACAGAAGGAAAACTTTTGTGAATAAATCAAGCCATACTTGTATTCTTTACTGCTCTAAGCACAGAGAGATAATATGTATTAAATATTTTATTATAGTACAACATCTGAATGTCTGATTTCATGCCTAACATAAAGATATAATCTGTGCTAATAGTTTATGGTACCAATTTTTAAAATCCCATTTTCTCAAATGAAGTGTGAATATTTGAGGCTATAGCTCTTTTCTGTCCCAGATTTTTCTGTTTCTTTAGGAGTATGCTGACACACCGGTTTAACTTATCCAAATACATCCCTAACATGTTTTTTGTTTTACACTAGTTTTTCTGTCTTTCCTCTCTCCCTTTCCTCTGTAGTCCTATCTGTCATTTCTTGATTTTGCAGAAACCCCAAAGGCTGTTAATCAGGAAAGTTTTGTTTTCCTTCCTTGAAGACAGTTGCAGGTCTACACCCCCATGCTTTTGGCCAGGCTGCTTTTTCAGGGCACCCCATCACTCAGAGCTGGGTCGGCCCTGATGGGGCAGCTCTACTCCCCACTGTGTGTAGGGAAGGCAGCCAGGGCTGCTTCCCCAGGGGCAGCAGGCTCAGCTGCATAAAACCATAAACTGATTCATAAGGATGAATTACAGCTTTCTCCATAGCCTGAGAAAATGGAATAGAAATGCCTACTACTTGGATATAGTATATTTATTTGTATTGCTAGCTTGCAGCATTCACGCATCTCATAGAATCTGTAGAAAAATTTCTAAAGAGCCTAAAAAAATGTCTTGGATAATTTTGTCTTTAAATTTTCTGAAGGGGCCTTGGACAAGTCTTACAAAAAAAACTGCTGTAGAATTGGGATTGATGGTTTTAGGATACCGCAATTTAGGTTAATTCCTGGGTAACAGCATCCCTTTGGCCACACCAACACACTGCCAGGCTTCCCTTCCTCCCACTCTGTGCTGGAAAGGCCCCAGTGTGACCATTAGCACACCTCGTCTACCTGTGAGTGATGCAGGGCTGCCATCCTTCCCTGCATACCTGCCAGACACAAAGTGATGGGTGCTGCATCCTGCTCTAATGACTTGTGCCTCTTACAGCTGCATGAAACTTGAATTAGGGTGGGATATGATTCGCTGCGTGCTTGAGTTCTCCCTTTGGTTTTAGTGTCACAGATTTCTCAGGCTAACAAAGTGCTATGTCACAACAAATTCAGCTTCTTTGTTGTAATTGCCATTCTATGAATGTGTGAGGTTTCTGCAGAAGTCTTTCAGATCATGGCATTCATTGACTTGAAGCAAAAATTTTACCATCAGCCTCTTACAAGACTTACTTTTTTCCTAAGCAATTTGAGATTTGTTTCTGGATTTTTTCCCTCATCTCTTCTAGGAAGTACATGATTAAATGTCTGTTATATAGTCAATACCATGAAGCTTCTCATTTGTTAGGAAGAAATATAATCTGAACTCAGCTGGAGGAAAAATTGGAGCAATTATGTAGGGGGGAAGGGAAAGGAAGTAAATTTTGCTTGTAGATAGCTTTATATACGTCTTTATGTACATCTGTATCTGAGTCTTTCTGTTTGTTTTGTTTTGTTTTCAATTCCCCAAATGTCATAGGAAACAAATTCTGGACACCACTGCAAAATAATTTTTGGTTGTATAAAGAAGAGAAGGCATTTTAGTCCAAATATGTTACCCTCAAGCTGCTGCATCCTTTCCTTTCCATATGTAGTGGAAGTGCTCAGTTTCTAGCTCACTTCTAAAGATCTGCTGCAGGCTAACGTCAGCATAAAGTTCCCAGCCAAAAATTGGGTTTTTGTGTGTCAAAGGGTATTTTTAATATGCAAGTTATATAATTACCTGCATAAAAAGTAGTATATTGAAAGACCCTTTATTTCACTGGCACAGATACTCAACACTCAAACATATCAGGTATGTTTTAGATCAGTGTAACAACAGTAGTGCAAAAGTGATGAAGAGAAAATAGCATCACCTGAAAACTCCTCCTTTTGCTGTTTTTAATATGGTTGATCAAAAAAAGATGAGCAAAAAGGTAAAATTACATATAAAAGAAACTCGTGTTTCTGATAAGACTTCCGTTGCAAGACAGCTCCTTCAAATTTTGCAACGAAGTGTCTCCATTAGTTTTTGTGTGAGGTACATAAAGTTCTTCTGTTACTTGTATGTTACTGTAAGAACTGAGCTGTCAACATGATTCCCTAAGGACACTCAAAGAATAACAAGTCTTTGTGACAATAAAAACCAGGGAATACTCAATTTTCACCAATTTTCATGGTGCTCACTCCTTGAGATTTGGGATCATTTTAGTCAAGCTCAAGTAAACTAGGAAATTCTCAATAGGAAAATTTAGTTATGCAGTCGGGTCTCCTATATCACGCGGATGTGGTCTTATTTGGGACCTGCTTAGCCCGACTTCCATGTTGATTGGCGGCGGCCACCGCTATCCCCACCACCGTCACCTGCATCGCGGCTGCCGCCTGTGCTGCCCCTGCTGCTTACGCGCCCCCACCACCGCCCATTCCACCACCCGAGCTGCCACCGCTACCGCCACCACCACCACGGTGGCAAGTCGCGCATGTGCAGTTGCGACACAGATCTCTTACTTCTCTAAAAAATCACTAAGATCTGAAGCCACAATATGGGGGGTGCGAAGTGCAAGAGGACCGAGTGTACGTAAAACCCGTATGTAAATCCTGGTGGTTGAACTGCAGCAAATGGCTTTTGGTGTCATACACAGGTGACCACTACTGTTTTGGAATAAGGAATCTACTTTGCTGGGGATTTTTTTTCAGTAAAGGGCCAATGGGTCTGATAAGTACTTACCATCACTCTATAATATGTGTGATAACTTGACAGATAACTTGGAAAGTAGCTCCACTGAAATTTGCTTTTTTCTCTGTCCCAGTATCTTCCATTTTTGTGAAGATATTTGCTCAGCATTAAATTTATTTGATATATTTAAGTGCTAGAAGTAAATTACTTTTTTCAATTTTATTTCTGAAATAGACAGGAAAATATGACTTAAAGGAAGCTGGGAGTTCTCACTTTCAATAAGAGACTAATTAGCAAACTTTGTGATGTTCATAAAGCCCTGAGGAGGAGTTGACAGCACTTCTTTCCTAAGATAGTTTCTAATGAGAGAAGGTACAAGAGACAATTTCTCTATTGACATTATTTAAGTGAAATATATGCCATGATCTACTTTTGATTTCTAATTACTTTCATTCTATATTTAACTCCACTGTCATTAAAGTTGATTTAATTCAATGGAAATCTCAGGTAAGTCAGAGGTCTTAAATTTATATAGCATTAGAAAAGAAAAACTTCAGAAATAAAACTGGACAAAACACTGCATGGCATGTGACTATGTGATATTCATTCAAGAATGTCCTAAGCTGCATGTGTAGTAACCCCTGGCCTAATAGACAAATACTATTTGCCTAAAGAATTATTAGATTGATTTTATAAATTACTAATTAAAAGTGGAATTTGCCCTATGTGTATACGTGGAACTGCAGCACTTTTGAATACATTTTATGTATAGATTAGGCATGTCTGGGAATATGTTATTGCACCCACAACTGGTTTGTACCTTCTGTAAATTTGAGTCATAGTTATGGTAAGAAGTCACACAGGTTGTATATAAACTGAGAGCAGCTCTTGCCTACTGGCCAGTTCCCATTCACTCCATCTCTCTCTTTGTCTTACCTCCATACACATGTATGTGTTCAGGTTTTTGTTAGACTGGTATTCTTACAAAATCTAGTCCTTAGACTAGTAAATGGGGATTAATTCACTCTTAACTACTGGTTAACTAATGCAACAGGTAATATTTTGTGCCTGCCATCAGAGGCTGTAACTTGTTGTCAAAATGTTGTCAATTTATGGAACCTTTGAGACATTTATTATTATGGGAACAAAATACTCCCGAGTTCCTCCTTTTTCTGCCTAACATAAACATCTAAACAGCAATTAGAGAAGCAAGGAGAGCAAATTCCTTCTTCTCCTGCCTAACATAAATAGCTAAACAGTAATTAGAGTAGCAAGGAGACCAAAGGCTTTGGTTCTCTTGTAAGCATGTTAAACACTAGGCTAAAGATCCTGGATCTTGGAAGAGAGTTTTAAGTACTGAGCCATTGGTTACAATGGCATTGGTTTCATCTTCATTAAAGGATGGTCAGCCCTTTGAACTTCAGTGATTTTAAGTAGCTTTTGTTTTTCTACTCTAAATGAAACACACCAAATGGAATATGCGTAAAAAAGGCTTAATTTCAGCAGGAAAAATAAAGTAAAGAGAATAAATAAGTCAATGTTATTCAATTAGAAAGTATTTTCATTGTTTAGGTTCAAAGAAAGAACTAACATAAAGGCCAAAAATAGTGAGTGAAATAAATTAATAACATGGCCTTTTAACTGGTTCTTACAAAAACCACATGCCTCCTAGGGCTAAGTTTCACAAACAGCTTAACCTGACCTTAAGCCTTATTGCTGCCAAGAGTCTCCTCACCTCTGCTTCTCCCCTCCCCATTGTGTTTCTCATGTGACTATGCAAAATGCGCATCAGCCAGGTGAGCTTAGCCAGGCCATTGTCTCATGTGGCTGCACTAACTTCTGCAGAAGGAAATCAAATAAGAAAGATCTTTCCCAGTTGTGAAGCCATAGTTTGTCTCTCAATAAATGCCTTTCTCCAGTGTGCTTTCTTATACTGAGAAATGTCAGCTGTAGTTCCAACATGATGCTGCATTTGTATTTTATAAAAACAATATTTGTTTCACTGAAGGAAGCCTAGTCAGTGGGCTTTACTGGTGTCAGCAAAATGGAGCAGCTCTTTATGAGAACATTTGAGATCATCTGAGTTTAAGATTCTTTATGTTTTTAATGGAATTCTTAAAAAAACAATTGGTTGGTGTTTGGGGGTTTTTTGTTCTAGTTTGATGGTTTGTTGGTTTTTTTCCCATGAAACTTCTGGCTTTGTTTTGGTTTGTGATAATGTAGATTGTAAATGTCACTAGAGGACTGCTAGGTGTCTTGCTGGTTAGTTTCTCAACAATGTGCTTCAAAGCACAGTGGGACAAAAAACTTTTAAATAATATTTTAGTAAGAAATATGAGCATTTCAGTCTTCTAACAAAGGTTTACTTTTAGTCAAGATCTGGGCAGATAGTCTTATCTGCCTGACCCAAAGTGGTTATCTTGGTCTAATAGATTCTTCATTCACAAAATTCCTAGATAGTCAGAGTAAGTTGGCATATTTTTGCACTGACCTTTGTTTAACCTGCTCTGAGATTGCCTCTAAACACAAGTCTCCTGGTTAGAGATGGATGTGGAATGCAAACAAAAACGAAGCCTCTGGCACCCTTGAAATGGAAGATGACCATTGCTTTTTCTTTTGCACCTTTTCAGAGTGAAGGATTTGTGCAAGATCCATTCAGATGGCAAGCTAATTAATATCACGTATTTCCAAAGGCATAATAAATAAAATCAGATTTACACTTAGACTAGAAAAAGTCTGTAAAAGTTATATTCCAAGAGTTGCTTTTGCTCTACAGAAAACTAAATTGAATAACCTGTAATATCAAATATGAAATTAAGGAAGTTTGAATCCATGACTCTCATTCAGCTTAGCCATCCACAAAAACAAAAAGGAACTTTTTCGTAAATGTCTATTAATCATTACCCTTTGTATTTCCATTAAATAAATAAATGAAACACACATGTTAAAATATTACTTCAATGTATTGTGGCTCTATGAGGAAAAGTTATTTACTTTACAACATGGAGTAAAATAAACAGGCCTCTCTCCTTAGAGTGTAATCCTTTCATTCACCAAGGGACTCTAATCCAAGAAAATATGTTCCACATCTACATGACAACAAAGTTTTCCTAGAATAAACAGGTACCAGCCATTATATGTAATCATTTTAGATATTTTTAATCTCAGTTTCTGCGTTTTGTGTAAGAAGAAATTCAGGCTCAAATCTAGAGTGAAGTATGTGGCAATGATGTAACAATTGTTGAGTCAATTTGCTTTTCTGATGTTTTTGTTTTCTTGTGAGTATATGATCATTCTATAACCATCAACTCAAATACATAAAGAAAAAATCATACTTTTCTTTACCTGTATAACCACAGCTGGAAACTAATTATTTTTGAGGAATTTAGACCGGTTTTTAATGTTGAAGTTGAATCTCAAATGCATACCTCAGTTTCCGAAGATCAGACTCTTTCTACAACCTACTTTCTTCCATTTAGCATAATCAGTGGAGGACTAGTAAATAAAAATTACTCTGGTTTTGATTACTTTATCCCAGTCAGTGTCGTCTTAAAAAAGCAGGTCATCGGAGGTGGTGGAGTCGCCATCCCTGGAAGTGTTTAAGAGAAGACTGGACGAGGAGCTTAGTGACATGGTCTAGCTGGGGGGTGTAGGGCTGGATGACCCTGGGCCCCTTCCGGCTCGGAGTGGCCTGCTAGACTGTGAGGGATCTAGGTTGGTGTTGCGCTCAGGGATGTGCTCTCGGTCGCTGTACGCGTATTGGATGGTGAGTTGGACTAGATGATCCTTGTGGGTCCCTTCCAACTCATAATTTTCTGTGATTCTGTGATTCTGTGATCTCTAATTTAGCATGTCTTATTTTGGTAGTCATTTAGAGATTATTTGCCAAAAAGTCACATGAGGATTTCCACTTTTGAACAGAATTGCCTCACCCATAAGGAATCTCAGAGTGAGAGTTTTGCTCCTACAAGGAAAATTCTGCTGAGACACTAAAAAAAAGTCCTTCGGTATTTTAGTTGAGGAAAAATTTTGTGGGCAAGAATCTAGCCCTCTGACTCTGTTTGCCTCTGAATTAACTATAGAAGCTCCACTGTAATCTTGAATCTCTATTCCATACTGTAGTTCTGTGATTTCCTAAACATCTGCTGGGGATTTTGAAACCACCACATTCATTTTCTTATGACCTAAGCTGCAATTTAATTCCGGTCTCTGAAGATGAAAGCCAAGGAAGCCTCTGCAGAGAGCACAAAACTTTCCAAAGCAGTTCTCAGCCTGTGGAGCTAGGAACACCTGGGCTGCTCTCCCTTTTGGGTTGGGAGGGCTTCTTGTTTCCAGCTCACAGCCAAACATCTGAGGAACTCCCATGCTTCTTTTTTTCCTACAACCACTTCCTGAGGCAAAGGGCAACAGTCCTTATCTGTCTACAGTATTTCCCCGCTGCATTGCGACTCCTCCATTATGACCCCGCGGATTTGCAAGGAAAATTTCTCGCAATTTTGCTTCAGCCATTTGCGAGGTTCCCCGGCCGACGCATGTGCAGTGCTTCTGCTCTGCCAAGGCGCGGTGCTGGAGCTCCCTGTGGGACAGTGCTGGCCTGGCCCCATGGGGAGGGTCAGGATTCACACTGTCCCCTGTTACTCTAAGTGCACACAGGGACTGACCTGCCCCGGGCACGTGCTATTGTTACCATGGCTACAGGCGGGGAAGGGAAGTGCCCCTGGAAAGTGGGGCTGGGCTGCCCACGGCGGCGGTGGGGCAAGCACTGTGTGCTGGGACGAGGCAGCAGGGGTTAATGCTCACTCCACTGCTGCAGCTGCGGACTGGCACACCGTGGGCACGACCTCCAGCGCCAGGGCAGGGGGAGCTGGGAGGGAGCAGCGGTACAGGGTTTGGGCTGCGAGCACGTGCGGTCACAGTAGCCCAGCAGCAGCTGCAGACGCGACAGTAGAGAAGAGAAGCCGAGGGAAGGAGTGGAAATGTGTCTGCAGTGCTCTGGAGTGGCGGGGGGGGGGGGAATGGGGATGTCCTGCATGCATATTAATGACTTGTGCATCTTTGTGAATTTGACGTTCTGCAAGAGCCCTGGAATGACCCATTCCTCGCAAATGAGGGGGTATAACCATATCTTGAAAACCTGGAAAGGAACAGGAAATTTGTAAAGGGTTTTATTTTGTTTTCAGTAAGCTGTTTGAGATCTTGTGTGTTACAGAAATAGGAATAAATTCCCCACCAAAGCAGGACTAGAATCAGTGTTTGTTTGCTTATTTGTAGACAATGCCATAGTTCTTGCTAAATCATAACAAAGCCTCCTAATCAGTTTTAAAGCTGTTTGTGGCACACAAGAGAAATTGATAAAAATTATAGAAACAAACGATAAATCTTTAGCTTCAAAGTAGTTCTGGACATGCATTTTTAAGGACCTGACTGATCCCAAAACTAAGTGTGTTGGTGTCAGTGGAATTTTCTATAGAAAAATGTCCCCAAGTCCAGCATAAACTCTCAGACAATAGATACCTCAATTAAGGAGTCAATGTTCATTTTAGATGGAGGAAGCCCAGATGAAGTCTACACTCTGTATGATTTGGAGCCTCCCACAGAAGTGGGTGACGTAGTCTCCAGACTTTTACAATGCAGCTCTCAGTCCCTTTTAACAAACTCCCTGGAAAGAGGGCTTGTTTTTTAACATGGAAAAATGTAGAATGTAAAACCTCAAATATTTTCACCAGACAGAACTTGCATTTCTTGGCCAGCCCCAGCTGGAAGTTATTGTCAAGGTTGTTGTTCATCAAAGGACTCAAGCAGAAGGCAAAGCTTTATTCTGGTATTTCTGTAGCACCTGTGCAGTGGAGACCTGATCCATGTCTGTGGCTCTTTGGTCTGACATATGACTCCTCAGAAACACACAAGTAAATAATGTTCAATGGTAATCCCACAAATAGTCCCTTCAGGGCCACAACTAATATAGTGCATTTAAAATTAGGCATGTGCTCGATTATAAAGTTATTACTGAATCAGAGGCTTTGTAGGCTGAAAATGTGATTAAGGAGTATTTAAGCTTGAGAAAAGCCCCAGATTAAATGCTGTCTTTTGGGTTTGGTTTGGGGTTTTTTTTCCTACAAAGCTCAGACATATGATATAATTTTGGAATATTCATTTCATTTTTAATAAGCTTGTGCAAGCTATAAATTTGGAAATGTCTTCAAATGAAGCTTGTAAAAGGGTATACTTTTCAGATTTCAAAGGAAAAGAGAATTCTGCAGTCAATGCTTTAAGAAATTCGAAGGTTTTTTTCCCCAAGCATTTTGTTTTTCTTAGTCTAGAGTTTTTTAAGTTAAGATTCAATTAATACATTATTATTCAAATCAACCAGAGCATAAATGAAACAATATTGACTTAACCTTCCTGTAACTCTGTGTTTCATTACAGTTATCCCAAAAATTAAGTAGTTCTGCTCAACAAAACGAATTGGTGATGTAAGTGGTGCTAGAAGTAACGCTTTGAGTAGAAGCTACTCAAAAATCTCCTGAAGTGTTGCGGTAGTTAAGCGCCAGAAGTGTTACTATAATTAAGTGC
Organism: Pitta sordida; assembly: GCA_013390025.1. Taxonomy (NCBI): domain Eukaryota; kingdom Metazoa; phylum Chordata; class Aves; order Passeriformes; family Pittidae; genus Pitta; species Pitta sordida. Next base: position 77,365 of record WEKX01018754.1, read on the forward strand.
CAAAGTTGGCTCTGGTGTGAGCTGACCTCAATATTGACACTGGAGTTACACCTCGTGCAAAGAATTGTGATCACTGCCTCTGGCTAAGCTTGTGTAGGATTCCCCACTCATTGGTGGCATTTCAGTCCACTAGTGAAACTGAAGTCAGGGTTTGGTAAACTAGTGCACTGTTGTGCTGGTTTACAACAGCTTGTTGTAAACAGATCTGCAGAAAAAGTAAAGTCCATGATGTGGCTAAGGTGGTGAGACTACAGGAAGAGAGGGAATAGGAGGGACGGTGTTGACTGATTAATTTTTCCAGGCTACCTGAGCTGCCGGAGGAGAGACACTGGCACTGCTGGAGGCTTTGGGGTGAGCTGCTCCATGGCCTGTCTCTCCTCATGGCCTGTGGTGAGAAACCAAGCGAAGCAAACAGGTAAGCTAGGGAGCTAGATAGGCACGTAAAACAGCACGGTGGAAGTACTTTCTACATAGTCACCCACTGCATGCAGACCTCTTCAACATTTACAGTTACATCTGACCTCTTCCAGAGACAAATGTATACTCTCTTCATAATCTTGATGTCTTAATAACTAAGCCTCTAAAATGTGCAAACAAACTTTAATTTTATCAAGATTTGAGAAGAATAATGTAAAACCTTGATGAAAGCAGGCCTTTGTAAGCAAGTCCCCTTTGCCTTGAGGACACCTGTATTTCACATAAGAAGGTTATTTGTAAAATTGGTCCTGGTCCAAATTTAGATACATAAGCATTTGCTTAAGCTTAATGAGCTCCATAATGTGCTTGCAGGTATATGCATGTTTAAACACATTGTTGGAAGGAAAAAAAAAGAATGCTGATGCAGATCAAGGGGCTCATTGGATTGAAAAAATAACCAAGGGATGAAATACCCGTAGTTACTTTTCACCTGAAACTATTCACCTGAAACTGTTCCCTGCTGTTGTTCACCACTGACTCTTACTAGCCCAATAGAAATGGTGACATGGCTGTGTCCTGTGGTGACCTGTGTAGCAAGGTACACACGGAAACATAGCTCTGAAATGAGACCTTTCCGTTTTGCCTTATTCTAAATATAATTAGAACTTTCTGCCCTTTTCTCTGACTCTCTACACAAACATGTAAACTAAACATACTACATATTGTTGGAGGGCAAGTGCATTTGTCTTGTCATACAGAATGTTGACTTTTCACTGAAAAAATCGACATCCTCTAGAAACAAAACATTTTCATTTGAGAACCAAAAATTTCCTATTATAATTTTTTCCAGAAAATTCAACTTTTTTCATATAAAAGTAATATTTGTTGTGAGCTTTTTTGCATTATAAACAGTTTAATTGGCTCATGTCTTTATAATTTAGAAAACAACATGAGTACAAGTGTTATTTTCTATTTGATTCATTGCTGGGGCAAAGTGGGAATTATAATGACAGTCCATATACTGTCCATATAAAGACAGTCCGGTGATATTGTCACTTAGATCTTTGGTAGTTTGAGTCTTTTGGTAACCAATATGTGGACATATAGGGTCTCATGAGTTCGGTAAAAGGACTTGATATCATTAAATGAACCNTAGCCCAATAGAAATGGTGACATGGCTGTGTCCTGTGGTGACCTGTGTAGCAAGGTACACACGGAAACATAGCTCTGAAATGAGACCTTTCCGTTTTGCTTTATTCTAGATATAATTAGAACTTTCTGCCCTTTTCTCTGACTCTCTACACAAACATGTAAACTAAACATACTACATATTGTTGGAGGGCAAGTGCATTTGTCTTGTCATACAGAATGTTGACTTTTCACTGAAAAAATCGACATCCTCTAGAAACAAAACATTTTCATTTGAGAACCAAAAATTTCCTATTATAATTTTTTCCAGAAAATTCAACTTTTTTCATATAAAAGTAATATTTTTTGCATTATAAACAGTTTAATTGGCTCATGTCTTTATAATTTAGAAAACAACATGAGTACAAGTGTTATTTTCTATTTGATTCATTGCTGGGGCAAAGTGGGAATTATAATGACAGTCCATATACTGTCCATATAAAGACAGTCCAGTGATATTGTCACTTAGATCTTTGGTAGTTTGAGTCTTTTGGTAACCAATATGTGGACATATAGGGTCTCATGAGTTCGGTAAAAGGACTTGATATCATTAAATGAACCTGGAGGCAGAGTGGTTCAAATCCCTCTAAAAAAGCAGTTGCTCATTTTACTGTGAGTTAAGTTGTGGTGCTCCTTGCTGTAGAATTGTTCAGATACTTAAAGTTTCCAGGGATTTGAATAGGAGATCTATCACTTTTATATTTTGTAAAAGTATATAAGGTCTTGTTAGTAACATAGAAGTCTCATTATATCAGTGTGGTTATATATATCACTTTTGTATTTTGCAGAAGCACTTAAGATTTTGTTGGTAACATAGAAGTTTAAGTATATTAGTGTGGTTAGAACTAATGAAAACATTTTTGTAAGGATATTGGTTTTCTCAGCCTTGAGAGGGAATGTGAAGAGATAAGCTGGACAGCAGGCTAGGCCGTAAATTATACACTCCTCATCTCAGCAAGGCTGGAAAGGAAACTCCCCTGCTAGATGTAGATGGTATAGGAAATTAGTGGATGGAAGAAGCAATTAACACTCGGAAAGGATGCCAAACACTGAAAAATCTAGACAAGTTCGAAAGTTCACCTGAGGAAGACTTCTTACTTCAGTCTCAGAAATCCACAAAAGACCCCCAAATGAACACTTGAGAGGCAGAACCAGGGTGGAGACTGGGAGGAAACTTATGCTAAAGAGAGACCAAACACTAATCTACATAAACCACTCCTATCCTCAGATACTTAATGTTTATGTGTGCTTTCTTTAATGAATATGTATAATTATGTAGCATACAATGGGTGCCTGGAATGTTAGTTGTTAGGTGGGCGAGAAAAACTTTTTCCCCTGACCTCGCAACATTGCTATTAAAAACATGCCTACTCTAAAACTCTTCGGAGTCTTGGGGTTTGTTCCGTAAATCAGATTGAAGGAGAGACTAAATAAATCCATGAAATATTCTTCTGAGAATTAGTATTGATGTATAAATTAAGTCCGATTCAAGAAGACTCTGGGCTGCAAATGGTTGGAGGATGAGAAAACATTCATGAGTCATAATACATGTTGTGACTAACATGCTTTACTAGCAGATCCTGGCACTAAGAGCAGTGAGAGGGGAGACACAGATGGACTATCTGATCCAATTCCTAAGTGCATTAGTGTTCACTGCAATCCTTTATATGGCTGGAAGGCTAGATGAGACACTTAGTGCCATGGTTTAGACAATAGGTGTGGGATAGGTTGGACTTGATGGTCTCTAAGATCTCTTCCACCCTTACTAATACTGTGATACTGTGATGTGTTAAGCACCTCCTAAAGAGGCATTGCTTCTCACTGATGCGTGGTATAACTGACATCACTCAATACTCACAGGACCAGGCTTTTCTGACTTGAGTTAGAAATACCTGATTATCTATTTGCAAGTTCTGCCTCCTGCAAACAAGACATTGGGACTCAATTCAGTATTTCACGAAGTGCAACAGATAGAACAGAGAATAACGCACAGATTATACACAGAAAGGACTAAAAAAATGCAAAACACAACGTTGTAGAAATTACAATTTTTAAATTAGTAAAGGGAAAAGGAAAATTTCAAAAAAGATTTTACCAATCATAATGTTTTACTTTGTAGGTAAATGCATCCCGCCAAGAAACCAAGCTGATGGAAGAATGTGACCAGCTCATTGAAATTATCCAGCAAAGACGTCAAATAATTGGAACGAAAATCAAGGAGGGAAAGGTAAAAGCTTTTCTTCTTTAGTCACAAGTGGGTCAACACTCTTTCCTCATGCTTACAGCTTTTCTGACTGCAGTTAATAATAATAAAAATTTATAAAAGTCATTATGCAGTCCTAGGCTAATACTACATTCATCTAAAGAAGAACTAAATACTTGAAGATTTGTATGCCAGAGCTCAACTGTTTATTTGGCATTTCTCTTACTACTTGTGATTATGTTTTTTAAGGATAAAACCAGACATGATATCCCAATCAGTAAGTGACTGTTAAATTATACCTACTTAATATTCCTCCAATCTGTTATATGACTGACAGTGTTTCCCCCATAGTTTTCACTTTCACAAGCTGCCACTGCATTTGGAATCATGTCTGGCAATTGTCTACAGGATTTTTTTCTAGATAATTTCATAATTTATTCAAATCAACTCACGTAAAGGTTTTGTTCCAATCATTGTCATTTATGACAATAAGAAGTCCTAACTTATTTACAAAAAAAGATACTAAAAACCATGCAAGAAATTAAATGAAGCATGCATTTCTAATTCCTGAGGTTCAGTGGTTATTAGTGACAGACATATTTAGCAGGAAAAAGTCTCTGATATTCAAGTTTCAACACATTTTGCTAGCTAACTGTTAACTCAGCCATGCATTACTGTGGAATTCATGCTTTTATTTGCTAGGTACATGGTGTTTACTCTTTAACTGCCAGACAAACTAAGTAAAATATAAACTCTTCTTGTGTGGGAAAAGCTCAGGAAACAAGAAAGTCAAGAGCAGGTTAAAGGGTTCATGTAACTGTCAAGATATTCCAATTAACTTGAAATGTAAAACCTGTAGGCAAGACCTGACTTAAATATGTTTGAAGCCACAGGTGCTGTACACTGTGCGACATACCTGAATTTCCTCATACTGTTGACAAAATATAGTTCCCCTAAAATGGAATAGATGGCCTTCTTCATTTTTGTTTCAACTCTGTTTGTCTATGCAGTGAGACCAGATGTGCTGCCAGTGAAGTAGAAAACTTTCCATTCATTTCGATTTGTGCTATATACATGATTGCTTTTAAAAACTCTGTTGCTTGCAAAGATGTCTTCCTATGTCCATTAGCATGGAAGATTTATAATACGATTGACTCCAAATTTGTTTGAATAGAACTGATAACAGAATCTGTCCCCATTCTTTGTTCTAGTTTGTTCATGCGAAAGTGGTATCAGTTGACGTCCATATAGGTACAACTTCCAGTAAAGGTCTGGAATGCTTTGACCCAAATGTTGTATATATTTAATGATTTCAGGAGTTCAAGGGACCCATGTGGAAAGCCACAGGAAATTCTGTCCAATGTATCTTCCTTGAAGGGGCCCTATGACTGAGTGTCTTTCTGGAAGGCAAGGCGTAACAGATTTCTCTACAGGACTGTAGTTATGACCTGGAAACACTCAAGTTCTAGCTATGCCTGCAAGGCTGCAGATTCAGTCATACAAGTCTGAAAATCTAGTGCAACTCCATCCTTAATCTCACCCATTACCTGAAACTTATAAAATCCCACTGAGCATGTAACAGGAAAAAACAAATATCAACTAGATAAGATAATTTTAAGACAGATGTCATTCCTACCACTGCAGAAAAGAGTGGGGAGTAAGTAAGCTGCGACTCTTCCTTTTACAATTTATCATCTGTTGTCTTCTTGAAGAAGATATTTAAAAGAATGAAGCAAGCAAAAAACATATTTCACAAATCACGATATACTTTCTTTTGACTGCAAAAACCTCATAAGGTAGCATTTACTTCAGTTCACTGTTTGCTTGTTAATTAATAAGCTAATAAAAGGATGAGTTTCTTAACACTGTATTGAACCTTTCCCACTTAGACTGATGTAGACCAAATTGTAATCTCTGCAAATGCACTGTTAGAGAAAACATGATGACATTAGTTTAACCTAGAAGCGGATCAGATCATTAGCATTATCAAAATCTAAGCATTCCCAGAATTTTCCCAACTGTGTTGTTTCTGTCTTTAGAAGAAATACTAACGTTACATGACATAAATCATCTGACAAGTATCTTTTTTTTGAAAGTTATTCTGAAAAGATTTTTTTCCTACTTGTTTCTTTTGTCAGATAAGTACACAAAGATACCCTCATCTTTACTTAGGATGCAAATATATATGAAACTCAACTCAGCAACTTCATAGCTTGTGCTGTAATTCCTGAGATCAGGAATGTTATCTTGAATATAAAGTTGGATATTTCTGACAATCCACTTAGTTGTTAGTTTCCTCATTTGGCATGTAACTGGCTCTTAATGTGCCTTTCTAAACTCCAGAATTATTTAATTTCCTTCCTGTTTCTTGCTCCTGTTCAAATGGTGATCCTTACATGATAACAATGGGAAGGACTTCCAGACCTTTCAGGAATTCTTTGAGTGTCTGAAAGTTTTGTTAGCCAACATTGCCTTTAAATACAGAATTGGCTCTGCCCTTCCCTAACCTTTCAGCTAATGATTACAGTCACATCTACTGTGTTTATCTCCAGCACATATGTTTGCAGTAATAATAATCATCTCTCCAGCACTACTGCGCTTTTGTCCAGTTAAAAATATCCAACAAGAAAACACCCTGTTTGACAAAAGTACATGATGAGAAGGTCAAGCAAGCCTTGCTAGTAGAATTGAACAGTATTTTCTGTTAAGTCTTATTTTCAGATCTTTTTTAAGAAAACTCATAGGAAAAATGTAGTTACTCAATATGATGCCATTAACACAGATCTTGTAATTTTGAGGAAATGTTATCTAAGTAGCCCTTAGTTATCATGTAAGCAGAAATTACCAGGAAATGACGTTCCTTCTGCTGGAAAATAGACCAGCTGTGCTTGCTTTGGCTCTTGTCTGTTATTTTCCGTGTGGAAAGTACTCAGGCACAAAGCCTGTGTTTCAGCCCCTTACTGAAAATACTACATGGCTAGATGGAGTTCACCATAAAGCTTGTGGAAAAGAAGCTCTTCTCACTGAAGCCATTCATCTAAACTCCTCCTTTGCCAAGCTTTGCCTCTGAAGTGCAGATACAATTGTGATACACACTTTAGAGATGTGACTGCTTTCTTATTTTTCCACTCAAGGTGGTGAGGTTGAGAAAACTGGCTCAGCAGATTGCAAACTGCAAACAGTGCATTGAGCGCTCGACATCCCTCATCTCTCAGGCTGAGCAGTCGCTGAAGGAGAATGATCACGCTCGCTTCCTGCAAACAGCTAAAAATATCACTGAAAGGTAAGAAGACATTCCTCTCAATAAAAACGAAAACCATGACTTTAAGGTAACTGGGTTGTCATAGTTGCCATAGTCTTGTCACCCCACAGTTGTGGTCCAAGGCAGAGGAGTAATTGACACATTCCCCTAAAACATTACTTTGTGTTGTAGCAGAGTAGGAAGAACCTTACTGTAATGCTAAATCAAAACATCCCTTTGAGGAGCAGTCAAAAAAAGGGTGCAACTTAAGAGTTAGAGCAGTCAACACCATGCACAAATTAAGGAGGTAGAATGGTTGCCAAGCAGATGTCTGGTGCTAAATACACTAAAAAACAAAAAGTGTTTCTGGAGGCTAAAATTTCTACTTCATAAAAAATTCCAAGATTGAGAAAGAAATCAGGCAGTAAGTACACTCCTCAGAAGAAACTGAGAATGATCTTAAAGGATACATATTCTTCATGAAATAGCAAACCACAAGGTAATGAAATGTTTAACTTTGGGAACCTGCACCATACATCTTTGAAGAGGTGGAGATTAAACAACCTGGGTGTCTGGAAGGTATGTCAGTTACAGTGTTGGGTCCCTTGGTGCAGGGAATTTCTACTGATTTTAGGGTCATGGCTCCTTTTCATTTGATTTGAAGATTTAGAAATTATAAATTTAGTGTGTAGAAGTATATAGCANCAAATCACATTCATACAGCTAATTTTTTATTTCTGAGTTCACATTATATCTTCACATTTTCCAGCCAGTTTTCCCTGAATCCAAAGCATTAAGTCCTCTGGTCCTACTAAGTATTTCTTTAAGTCTATCACTGGTTCTGTCTCTACCAAAGCTAATTGTTTAATTTATAAATCAGCCAGCAACACTGGGTTGCTTGTTGCAGATTCAGAGAATTGAAGATCTGTTAGAAACAGCAAGGCCATGCGAGGCAGTGGATTATATGTGGTCTGTCAGACTTAGACCCTAGTTTGTATTTTGTCACCAACCTACACTGTGGCCTCCCAGTTGGAGCTAGTAATAAAACTACCAAGAGTACCAAAAGCTGAAGGTGAGAGGTCTGTCTTTTATTCAGTACTCAGCAGAACCAGCAGTTGGGCAGAAAGCTGTGGAGACACAGAGCTTTTTAACTGACTACCAGGGAACAATCAAAGAATCTCCATTTTGAACTTGCAAATATGAACAGTTGCACCATAAATACAGTCACAGGAGAGACACTAGGAGAGCAGAAATGAGACAAGCTGACATATGTGACCAATCAGACTTAATTCCTGGCTATCACAGTTTGCTGTCTGTAATGAGACAGCTGTGAATGCCTTGAAAATCATTTCAAGCATGGAATAAAACCAAGGGTAAAAAACCACCAAGTGCTTTCAGAGAAATTTCAAATGTAAAAAGAGACTAAATCGGATTAATAAATTATTCTTCCCAAGTAACATTCTTAGTTCTTATGTGTTGAGCAATATTTTGTTTGCTTTTAGATTGCTCATGTAACAGTCTCATAAGGGCCCTGAGCTCCCGCAGCTAAATCAGTCTTCTGAAATCATGCTCATTGCTTGTCTGCATCCACATGTTTCAAAGTAATTGCAGTATAATACTCTCTATTGTAAGCACAACAGGTGACTAGCAGGCAAAGTCATTGCACACTGACGACTTGGGCTTTGTGTTATTTACAGCAGACAAAATGCGTTTATTCCAGAAAAACCCTTTCCAAGCAAGTGTCAGAGCAGGCAGAATTACAAAACAAAATTTAATCCTCTAAATCCAATATGTTGACATGGTATCTGGAACAGTGAATTGTTGAGCTCACCAAAAGTTGACTGTAACACGTGTAATCCTGAGGCATCTGTTGCATAGACCCAAACAACAGTCAGTGATACAGTCTTATAATAAATATTTACTTTGTGGAGGACTCCAGAGAAGCTCTTAGATACCTGTTTACTGGTTTATGAGCAAGGCCATTGTTGATTTTGCAGAGGTGTCACCTTGAGTTTACCCTAACACAGGCCAGAGAAGAAATGTCTTTTTTTCCTAGTAGGTGTAAAATCACCGTATAATAACTGCAGATGAACTATTAGGGGTTGGGGGAGAGGGGAGGAGTTGAAAAGAAGTGAAAAATCTGAGGGAATTTTTCCCTCTAAATACGTGTAGCAAAAGACACTTCAGCTAGCGTCCTTAAAAAAAAGAAAATCTGTTTTAGGATCTACTTTAAACTAACTTCTACAACCACAGTTGCAAGAGAAGCAGTGTTGAAAATTGTACAACAAGAATTATTGATGAGGAAACCTCCTCAGCTCAGTTTCTGCAAACTATGCAGAAGACAAGGAGATATACAGCTCAGTTTTTGACCTTCCTAACTGTATTTTCCTTAAATACTAAACAAAAAAATAAATTAAGAAATAGTCTTTAGTAAACATTTTTCCTGAGGCCATTTTAGTTCTGTCTATAGAAAAAAATACTCTAATTTGGGAGCATTTTAATTTAAGCAATAAAAATATTTTATTCTGAGACATGTTGTGAATGACAGATAACAGACATACATTGTGTGCATGGTTGTCTGTTTACCTCCAAACTGAAGCAATTGGCCAATTTCTATTGTATAACATGAAATCTGGTAATCTCTTTGCTTAAATCAACCAATCTTTCTGTAAACAAATCCAGTACCCAGCTCTAAGAAAAATGCATCTTGAGACAGCATATCTGAAAATCCTTTCTTATGGCAGTTTTCTTCTGAAAGTTCTTCTTTTTATGTAAGTACAGTGGGACAGAGAAAATGTGGATGTAGCTCCTGTAGTGAGGTAGGCCAGGAAACTTTTCAGTTCTGGAGGAAATGTTAGTATCCACACATGCTTTGCTGAGACAAAGCCTTTCAAAATAAACTATGCTGACATCTATTTGTTTTATCTCCCCTTTGTTCCTTTTTGAAGTTAACAGCAGTGTGCTGTGCTGAACAGCTGAGGACGTGTGGGGATCTGTACCAAACCCTTGGGACAGCAGTGCCAAGGAATGCCTGGAGCAAGAACCTGCTTGACAAAAGAAGGGTTAGGAGAGATGTAGCATTTGTCAGGATTGCTTAAAATACAGATAATTACGGTGCTATTGTTACTTTGGCTCAATGGCTGACTAGAAAAAAACAATTCAAAGTATATTATTGTTGCTTAACGAATATTTTATTAAAATCTTAGCTAACACTGCATGTTAGGCCAAAGCTCAGTAATAAGAAATTTTTATTGGATCTTTTGCTCTCAAAAATAAAGCAGCAGAAGCTCCTGACTTAGACCATGTAAATAAAATACATGTGGAAGTTTTTGTCAAGTTTTTTGAGAAGTGATAACAGTCATATTGGTCAAGTCCACCTTGATGTGGAAGTCACTGTGTCTTGAGTGCTAAAAGATTTTTTTTTCTTTTCATTGCAGGGTTTCCATGGCAACTGCATCCTCCCAGGTTCTGATTCCTGAAATTAATCTCAATGATACATTTGATACTTTCGCACTTGATTTTACCAGGGAGAAAAAGTTGTTGGAATGCCTTGACTACCTTACAGGTATTCTTTTTCTCTATATGCCACTATTATATACTCATCATAAAACAATTGTGACAGTATTTTCTTCAGTCTTCTCTGTGGTCACAACTTGGGGTGACTGCCAGAGCATTCTCACTCCACCTCCTCAGTAAGGGGAGAAAATATGATTAAATGCTCATGGGTTGAGATAATGACAAGGAGTTCACTCAAGAATTACTGCTACAGGCAAAACAGACTCAACTTGAGGAAGATAAATGTAATTTATTGCTGATTAATTGTAAAAGTAGGACACTGAGAAATAAAAGTAAATCTAAAAAACAAAACCTTCCCCCACTCCATCCTTCTTTTTGGGCTCAACGTCACTCACAGCTCTTCTACCTCCTCCCCACCAACTGGTGCATGGGGAGGGGTAGTGGGTGTCACAGTCAGTTCATCACACATCATCTTGGCCACTCCTTCTTCCTGATGATCTTCCTCTACTCTGGCATGGGCTTCCTCCTGTGGAACGTCTCCAACATGGGCTTTTCCCACAGGCTGCAGTTCTGCAACACCTGCTCTGTCGGGGGTCCTTTCTGCCAGATGCAGTCCTTCAGGAATGGACTGGTTCAGTGTGGGCAAATCTTGCTACTTGCAAAACCTGCTATGTGACCTCTCTTGAGACTGCATCTTCCTCCAGGTCATATCAGCCTGCTCCAGTGTGGATCTTCTATGACTGCAGGTGGATATCTGCTTCACTATAGTCTTCCGTGGGCTGTAGGGAAACAGCCTGCATCCCCGTAGTCTTCACCACAGGCTACAGAGGAATCCACTCTGGTGCCTGGAGCAGCTCTTCCCCCTCCTTGTTCCCTGACATTTGCATCTGCAACATCTGGGCTGTTTCTGCCACATTTTCTCACTCCTCTCTCTCCGTGTGTCTGACATGGGGTCGGCTCCTGGGCTTTTCTGCAAAGATCACCCTTGCAGCTCAGCCACTGCCAAAACCTTGCTATAAACCCAACACACTCTCTTTCTTAATCCTGAATGTACTACCCCCAGCATCCTCTGATTGCACCAGGAAGCATTAGATGCTACACAACACAATTGGGATGCGTTTCCTACATCCTCTCCTTGCATTGCTCCCCACCAGAGTGAGGAAGTGGGAGTAACAAATGGTTAAAAGCTACTACAGCAAAGTGAAATAAAAGAACAGCTGGAGCTCAGTGTGGAGCAGCCAGAGGAGAGAGAGCGGAGACCAAACTACTTTTCCCTGGAGATGGATGCTCCAGGTGTTGTCTTCTCCCTTGGGGACTGCCTCCTTGCTGCAGCAGATTGCAGCCTGGCAGAGTTCCCATGAGCAACCAGAAACTGTTCAAGCAATCAACATCATGGATTCAGCAGTGAAAGATGTTTTCTCATGTCAGTGACACTGTATTTCCCTCATTACAGAACTGGAGGATCTGTGTCTGGGATTAGAGCACACAGTGTACTTTGTGCCAGGGTGTGGGCTGGATTCTCTCTAGAGTCGAGCCCCACCTCACTTAACTGAGACCTCTGGCCTGAAGAAGCCCACAGGATTAGACCCTTACTGAAAGCCTGAGTAATGTGCACTGTCTGAGTGTACAATGACTCACAAAGAGAAACAAATTACTGTAATTTAGGCTGTTTTGATTTCAATGCCAGAATTAGAACAATTCATTCCAGTTCAATTGAAAACAGAAGAGACGTGGTAGGTTTGCATTTTGCAGGGTCTTTAAGCATCTGCTGCTAACAGCAAGAATATTCAATGAAAGGCACAAAGCACTGTTAGAAAAACACTTGAAAACACTTCCTGGGTCCCACTTTGCAGGAGGTTTGTGTTAGTTCAGGAGAATGTGAGAGTGTGTAGTCTCCTCACTGCCAACCACTGTATCTTTTCCATCCAGAGGGCTGGCTTTGCTTCAGAAGAACGGCTGAAAAAGTTAGGATTATTCAGCCTGCAGAAGAGAAGGCTCCAAGGAGACCTCATTGTGGCCTTTCAATATTTAAAACATTTTAGTAGGGTCTGTTGTGAATGGACATGTGGTAATGATTTTAAACTGAAGGACAGTAAGTCTAGACTACATAGAAGGAAAAAATCTTTTTCAGTGAGGGTGGTGAGACTGGAACAGGTTGCTCAGAGATACTGTAGATGCCACATTCCTGGCAACATTCCAAGTCAAGTTGGATGGGACTCTGAGCAACCTGATCTAGATGAAGGTGTTCCTGCTCACTGCCTGGAGTTGGACCAAATGACCTTTAAAGGTCCATCTCAATCCAAACTATTTTATGATTTTGTGATTCTGTGATTCCAATAATGAATGAACAGATCAATACTGGGAAGCACAAGACTGAGGCACAGAGCAGCAGCATCCTTGCCTAATAGAAGTGTGAGGTTCTGTCCATATCTGAGAGACTATATCTGTGAGTAATTTATGAATCACCATGGGACTGATGAATACAATGTGTCTAACACATATTCAGTAAATAATATACAATAATAAGGTGATAAGAGTCATCTCAACTTCTTACACAGTACCAGCAAAATGTTATAGTGTCTGCCTCTGCACAAATCCACTGGAGTTTTGCCACCACGTTGAGCATTCACTTCGAAATTATAAAAACCTGGGAGAATGAAAGGAAGGATTAAAACAAAAAACAGACTCATTTTCCCTAACCTAGCAATCTACATGTAAAATAATCAGTTCTCAGCTTCTTTTGTATTGAAAAAGAGAAATAACCACTCCATTTTGAGGCATGTCCATCAAGGCAGATTCCATTCTGGAGTTGCCTATTTCTCCGAGTTGCTCCGAACAGAGGCTACACGTACTCATTCAAATACAGATAATTATGGTTTAGATCCTTAAATTTATATGAGGCTAATTCTGTCTAGCAGTCTGTTCCTGCACCCCTCAGGTCTTTTCCCCTTTGTATATCATATGTCAATATTATCAGCCTAATTACTATACGCTGCAGAAAACCAAGGAAGATTGTATCTGAACCAAAATGAAGGGTCATCTTGCTATAAAGATCTTTTCTGTGATCCATCATGTGTCATTTACACAGCTCCTTCCCTACCTTTAAGACTCATCCATGGTCCTAAAAATGTTGCTCACAATGCAGTGTAAGGGAACTTGTGAATTTAGGTGCTTTTTTTCCTAATAAACCATTTTTATCCTTGCCCTTGATGCCCAGTGAAAAACAGTTTTAGCTACCTTTGTTTTTCTGCTATTTTTCTTCCTATTAATAAATAGCATATGGCTACCACAGCAAAATGCAAAACACATGTCCAGCTTATCTGAGAATAAAATACACCTATGTGGACAAAATATATTTATGTAAATATATGTATATATGTAATGTGTATATGCGTAGTACCAAGAGTCAAATGCACTTGATTATTCTCTGCTGTTGTTCAGAAACTCTGGAGGAAGGTTTATGTTATATTGCTCCTTTCATACTGGTGCATGGAATCTTCATGGATCTTAAACTGAACACTCTGTGACAGAGTGAATTAGGCTTTCCTTTTATCATGTTTCACAGTTAAATAAAATGAAGACCATTTGTAAGTCCTGGTGGTAGATCTATGTTGTGAATTAAGTGAAGAAGCCTAGTTTATAACTAACTATCCTCTGTTCTGCTTCTGAACAAAATGTCAAAGCCTAAATTCCAAATTCATTACCTCTGCTGTCAGTTGCTTTTAAAACAATTGACCTTGGTTTTCTTCTGGGGATTTTCCTTTGGTTCTTCCTAGTGTACAATTTGTCAGGTCTCCATCTTCCATCTCCCAATCCTGGTTTTCTATGTGGCACATTGACATTTGCATCTTTCTTTTTTTTTTCCCTAAGCTATTTCTTTCCTAAATATAAATTTTACTAGTTTGTGCTTATCATTCATGCAGCTGTCTGTCTAAAGCTTCTACTATCCAAATGAAAATCTCTGATATCTTTCTGAAAGTTGCCAGCCAGACATTGAGATATCAAGCTCACTATAGTAAAACAATGCTTTTTATCTTCCTTTGACTGTTCTATTCTCTCTAAATATGCCCTTGATGTCTTTTGAAACTTTCTTGTCTTGCTCAAGCTCTTCATCTGGAAATCATCTTTTTCTGCACATATGTCTACCTAGATCCAGGCAATACATATGACTTGCAAACTCTCTACATATTACTGTCATAAGGAATTTTTTTATCCATTGTGAATCAAAAATACCTGTTCTGCATCTTAATACTTTGAAATCAGTTGCAGAAACATCTATTCTTAGACCTTGCAATTTGCCCTGCTTCAGGAATCCCATCTGAAACAATTCTTCATCCATCACCTTAGCTATCACTGCACAAACAAATATGTATATCCTACCATATGCCAGCAATTTTTTCACACAGAAACAAATTTGTTCTGGAAACTCTTCACAGCCTGTCTTACCACTTAACTCTTTCAGTATTGAAAGATCAGTAACCAGCTCCAGACAGCTCAATCTCATGGTTTGGGAGTTATCTCTTCTCATTCTGCTGGTTTTGAGCAGTATATGGGAGAGGTTAAGAGCAGCTTCCTCTAACATCCTCATGTTCATACCAGCAATATGTGTATTTCTAGCAGCAGTAGCTCAAGGAGATGGCTTAGATCTTCCTTTTTTTACTCAGTATCAAAATCCATAAAGAACCCCTACAATGTAATCACCCCATGACAGCAGGGATATGGAGACTGAACAAACAGAAGGAAATTGAGGTGGCTTCAGCCTTGTGCTAAGAAAATTTAGATATAGTCTCTGTAGCCACAAATGGCCACTGCGTTCATGCTGGGTCTCACCGATGGGAGGTGGCATTTCCCTAGACTGTCTCAGGTGTATGGATCATGTGAACACATTCAGTCTGCTTCAGAGCAAAAGCCATGCAGATGACATGGAAAGTTAGTTAGTTAGTTAGTTAGTTAGTTAGTTAGTTAGTTAGTTAGTTAGTTAGTTAGTTAGTTAGTTAGTTAGTTCGTTAGTTCGTTAGTTCGTTAGTTAGTTAGTTAGTTAGTTAGTTAGACTAACCTGGTTGAAAGGAAGTAGTTATGCACACAAGGTCTGTTACTACTCAGAGCAAAAATAAGAAATTGCATTTCTAATACAGTAATCCCTTGAATTTTTGGGGTGGGAATTGGTTCCAGAAAGATGCCATGATAAGCGAAATCCAAGGAGTAGGATTAGAGCCAATCAGCCAATACAGGATCAGCCAATAGTGTACTGAGGTACAATCCCACATTGGTTCACAAATGCAGGTGGATGAAAGTCTGAGTGTCTGAAGCAGTTACCACTCCCAGATATTTCCTCTGATTCTCTGTGGGGAACTGAAGGGTGTATTATGTCTTCCACTGCTGTGCTGGAAGCATGCTGTGCTTCCCCATCCTGAGCAGTTGTGGAGCATGCCCGGAAGTTGCTGGTGCAGCCTTGAGATCACTCTGGAGTCTTAGAGGAGCTTTCCCTGTGGCATCTGAGCTCTGTAGCAGTTACAGTGAATTCAATAACCAAATCACAGGTTCACAGGTTATTCTGAGTTGGAAGGGACCCACAGGATCATCTAGTCCAACTCCCAAGCAAGCACCCACCCAGGGATCAGACCCACAAGCGTGGAAACATGGGCACCATGCTCCATCCATCCGAGCCTCCCATCATCTAGAAATCACACACTATCAAACGTAATAATGAAGCTAACCGGTTGAGATCAGTCTCTTTAATTGCACTACAGACTTACTTACGCTCTAAAGGCGTATATGCTTTGGAATGGTGAATTTGGCATCAAGACTCCTACATGATTTTGTTGTAACAAAGCATTTGAATGCAGACTTGCCTGCCTTTCTACAGAAGAAGCAGATATATTTGTTTTATTCTGAGTGCTAAAGTAATGTTGCTGAATTCACGCAGCATGAATTCATGAGACCTGAGTTTCATGAAGTATGTATAATCTTAGGTGAATGAGGGTTAAGCACAAGAGTCAGGGAATGTATATCCTGCTTAGGTCAAATCTCTTTTCAGCCATTCATATTGCATTGATCCCCCTTACTCGTGGGCTGTTGGGTCTGGTCCTCCTCACGCGAGTCGTGGAATCTGCAAAGATAGTGACCCCACTACGTAGCCAATTACACCACGCCTGTAGCCACGCCCCCTCCCCTAATAATGTCTGGAGGACGGTCCTCAGAGCCGGGCTTGTTTCAGATATTTGGCTGTGCTCGCCGCACGAGCAGGGGAGCCCAGGGCCGGAGCTGGCTGTGCTCGCCGCACGAGCAGGGGAGCCCAGGGCTGGAGCTGGCTGTGCTCGCCATGCGAGCGGCGGGGGGGGACCAGGGACGGGGCTGGCTGTGCTTGCCGCTCAAACCGGGAGTGGGGAGTGGGGCTGGCGGCCAAGCACACTGGGTTTGCGGTAGGTTCTGCGCATGCACCAGGTCCCGCAGCTCGCTGGAAAATCAACAGCAAGTATGGGATCTCACAAATTACGGATTGCGACTATGCGGTGGATCACTGTATAAGAAGGCCTCTGTATTTCCAGCTATAAGGCCAGGTGTGCATACGAAGAGCAAACCTAGGCTGCCATTTTCAAATGAATAGAAGACTCTTAGGTGCTATTGAAATGCAGTTTACAGTTCATTTAATCTTTTGGAATTGTTGCTTTCCATAAATTAATATTTATTTTCTGTGTTGAGATAATAACAAGTATATTTCTCAAGTAAAATGTTTTGCTGTGTTAGGTGCAGGACATGTCTGAGGAAGACTTTAATTGAATACTAGCACAACAACAAAAATGGAACCACTTGTGTACTTGTAATTAAGACTTGTTCCAATTCTTTTATTTTTTCTTTTGAAAGACAGGCAAAATATTAATATGAACCCTTGGGTAGGAAGAAAAAAACCAAAAAAACCTTCAGTGATTCTCCTACTGGATAGAGTTTATAGTACCATTATGTTTCCTGAAAACTGTGGAGAGTTTTCACCCTCCTTTTTTTTATATTCTCCTCCTGGATAACTGTTCTTATTTTAGTTTACTTCTCTTTGTTTCGTTGATGTCCACCTGTCTCAAGGGTTCATCTGCTGAGTTAAAAGGAAAGGCATTGGTAAGCTTCCATGATGCAGTATTTAGAGCATCACAAATCACAGCAGTATCGTGAAACACATACAAATGTTTCCTTATGCCTCTTGGTTGAAAGAGTCTGCTTGGAAATGTATCTGCACTTTAATCCTTAATCAGAGACATGAACTATAAAAATTCTTAATGGAAAGTAAAATAGATGTTTATTAAAAATAAGATGTTAGAAAAGTAAAGGTGGAATTCCTTCAGAGGAACTTTTTTTGAGGCCATTATTTCTAGCTAGCAGATGTTAAAGAGCTGACAGGAAAAACAAAACACTAAAAAGCTAACATTCAGTTACCTTCCTTTTCCTTTAATACAGGCATATTTCAGTTGTTTCAGCTTGAGTGCCCTCCTTCTTCTCTCTGTGACAGTTGGGAGGAATGCTGTTAAGCTCAAGGATTTTTTTTTTATTTGTTTCTTTTGGTTTTGCATGATGTGACTTGTAGGGGAAAAAATTATTAGGAATGAAGCTCCCACTGAGACAAGCATGCAGAAAGACCCGCCAGTCTTTCAAAAAGAGACTTCTTTCTTATTTAAGTGTTTGGCTTTGTAAAGTTTGCAAACAAGGAAATTTAGCCCTAAGAAATTTGCTTCAAGTTTCACTTCTTTAAATAGGTCTTCAAAAGAAACCTCTGTGTTAATATGACAGAAGATTGTACATCTTGCTCCACAGACACCTTGCTTTTTGATGAAAAAAAAAACAGAGAGAGACAGAGAGCTCCTCCATGACTATTAGGTTGTAATATTCATGCAGTCATTATATTATGATAACTCTTTATGTAGGGCTGAAAAAAGTATAACCAACAAATTTTGTGTGTATATATTAGAAAGGATAGCTAGGAAATAAATAAAAATGGAGATAGGAGAAAGTTTAGCATTAAAGTATGAGTGTTCAGAGCTTCCCAAGAGTTACATTTTTTAAATGCCACTTAAGCCAATCTCTGGTAAGATAGGCTAGGCAAATATTGCTTTCAAGTCAGCAGAGTGTTGACTCTCCCTCTTGATACACATCAATGAAACTTTGATAGTTTTGGTATGGTCAGAACAATCATAGAAAAAGCAACACGTCAGTTGTAAGCATTTACTCACAGTTTAATGTGAGCACCAGTACATCGCTTGTTCTAGGGCATCTGAAACTACTTTAAAACAAAACATTTGCAAAATCAAAAGCTCTTCATAGTAAGAATTCTTTTCCATCTTTTTATTTATAATCAAAGTTACTACTGGAATTGGCAAAACTTTGTTGAAAATTCTGTTGGATGGTATCACTACAAATTCATATATCAGATGCATCCCCTCCCTAAACTCAGGTGAGATGGGAAATACTTTGCTGATTGTGTCAGTAAGCTTCCTCTGTTTTATCACACAGCTCCCAACCCACCCACCATTCGAGAAGAGCTCTGTACAGCCTCTTATGATACCATTACTGTCCACTGGACATCAGATGATGAGTTCAGCGTGGTCTCTTACGAGCTGCAGTACACCATCTTCACCGGACAAGCTAATGTCGTTAGTGAGTATAAACCTCCTCTTTTCTAGTTCTGTTCCCTTACGGTTTCTCTGTAAACCAGGTGCCTTTAAGTATAAATGTGCTTCTATGTCAAGAGCAATAGGAGGAAAATGTTTTCTAGGAAGATCTAAAGCCGGAATTTCAAATACAATAATGATTTTTGAAGTTTTTAAAATTCAAAATTAATTCAGTTAAATTTTTTTGTGTCTTTTCTGGGAGTGTCATATATTGGGAGCTTTTAAAGACTAAACCCAGGATATATTCCTAAAGGCACAAGAATTCTCCAGGACTTGTCTCTTGCATTCTAGGTCTCTCGTTGCAGATGCAGCAGATTCGAAGACTTCAGTTCCATTCTCAGCACTTGGGGGCCTGTGTTGAAATGGTCATTTCAATAGAAATGCAGCCCTGTTGTCATTTAGAAAAAATTGACAACTGGATCTTTGTCAGAAACACAGATTAAGGCCTTCCCTCTGATTTTTATTTTCTTCAAGGCTATAGAGCTTAGGTCCTAGTTAGTGTATGTTCACAGGTTATTCTGAGTTGGAAGGGACCCACAGGATCATTTAGTCCAGCTCCCAAGCGAACGCCCACCCAGGGATCAGGCCCACAGGCGTGGAACCACGGGCACCACGCTCCATCCATCCAAGCCTCCCAACATCTAGACCATGTTTCTGAGCTTCTCATCGAGTCTTCTCTTAAACACCTCCAGGGATGGCGACTCCACCACCTCCCTGGGCAGACCCTTCCACTGAGAGATCACCCTCTCTGTGAAAAAACTTGTACTAAAAGCTAGGTCAGAAAATACAAATGGAACAACAATTATTATTATAACTTTGTTTTACTTGGAATTACATTAACAAACATGGTTGCATATTTTGTATTACAGCACACTTTTTATCAAAAATACTCTATATTTTGAATCTGTGACTTTTTAATGACCACATTTACTGACTATTCCTTGTACTTTTTATTGTTATATAACTATTCCTCCAAGAAAAAAATATTGTCTAATCTTTGGTCAGGAAATCAACACTTCTGGGTTCGGTGTTCTGGGATCATTGACAATGAATTTTGAGAACTCACTCAACTTCTTCCTGTTTCCCACATATTTAATGGGAATACCACTAGCTGGCATATACTTACTTGATGAAACAAGGATTCTGAATGAATCAAATTAATCAAAAGGTGGAGTTTGTTCATGTCAATGTGTATGTAGATTGGGAACTCACTGCCACAGAGGATTGTTGTGGGGGCTTTTTGAGTTCAAGGGATGCCTGGGCAGATCATGGAAGAAAAATCCACTGAGAGCAAGGGAGTGCAGAGACCTCTTCCTGGCTCAGGGAGCCTCAAAGCTGAAAGGTCTTAAGTTCTGGGAGAGCATGACAAGAAGTGATCACTGTGTGCTTTCCCTGCTCCTTAATACTTTCCTACACTCTCGCCTTTGTCCACCATCAGATACTCTGGCCCTGCACTGAGCTAAGTAGGGTTAGTTCTGAGCCAGTGCAGAAGTGTTTCTCTTCTTGGAAAATTTGCTGAGATACTCTGATGAAAATCAGTGCTGTGGACATGTTCACGTGCTTTATTTGGTGGAAAAATAGTATGGTCTATAACAACTTTCAGCACTGAGCCAAATTCTAGCACCGACTCCCTTGCTGCTGTGTGCACCTCATTTTCTCCATCACCAATCAGGAGTTGTTTTCTTAGTTATCTGTAAGGATATCTGAGAACCAGAATTTTAATACCTCTTTTACATAGCATATTGTGATTGCATTACAGTATTCAGGATTGACTGAAAAAAAAATAAGATAGATTATAGATAATTTGATGAATGTTTTGCCAAAACCTCCATTTAGTATTTCCCTTAATAACCTGATTTTGAAGATCACACTTAGGACTTAAGACTGCTGGAAAAACCAAATAAACTTCAATTCAGGCTTCTAATTTGAGCAAGCTGGATAACAAAAAAGTCTAGTAGTAATTTTGGACAAATTGAAGCAAGGTAGGTAAGGAAGGAAAACCTTCACTTATTAATCATTAGTAAGCAGAGACAACTTAATAAAAAAATAGTACTTTCCTTGTTTTCTAGCTCATTTTATCTATGACCTTATGCTGTGCAAGTCAATTATTGGCACTATGTGTGAACACGGCAACAGCAAAAGGCATGGCATTTCACAGGTTCACAGGATATTCGAAGTTGGAAGGGACCCACAAGGATCATCTAGTCCAACTTCCCAAGTGAATGCACCTTTGTGATGCAGGGTTTTGCTTACTTGCTTACTAGTGAAAAAATAACGAGGTATTTAATTTTTAGGCTGTCTTGTAAGTTTCCCATGTGGAGGTGAAAGCTTTGATCTGCAAAACATGTATCAATTAGTCTACTTTCAGAGATGCAATATAATTTTCAAGCATGATATGAAGTACTCAGTGTGCAGTCTGAACTTTTATTTTATCACATTGCAAAAATTGTCATTAAAAGTTTGGAAAGAAAACAAATCAACACTGTAAGAAGCTTTGTTTACAAAATACTCTGAAGACCTTAAATGGAAGTAGAAAGGAATTAAAGAACTGACTCTTTTTTTCCTTTTTTTTACCTTTTGGTGCAGATAGTTCTTACACAAATATCCTGGCTATTACTTTCAATTTAATTGAAAGTTATAATGTTAACCAAAATGAAATACATGCATATATATGCAGAAGGCCTGTTTTTTAAATCTTGTTTTAAAATCTCTGTTTAAAATAAACTTGAACACCTCCAATGGTGATGTTCCCACCAATATGAACTGCTATAGATCTGACCAGGCTTCTAACATGTGAGACTCTTCCAGTGTATTCAAACTAACACTGGTATTGGAGATTTGCCCACTAACATCAGAGAATTATAATGGTATCAATTGTACTGGAAAAGACCTCTAAAATCATTGAGTCCAACCATTAGTTTAACACTATCAAGTCTGCCACTAAACCATGTCCCAAAGTACATTGGCACATCTTTTAAACACTTTCAGGAATGGTGATTCAACCATTTTCCTGGGCCTTTCCATGAAGAAAATTTTCCTAATATCCAATCTAAGCTTACCTTGGTGCAACTTTAGCCCTTTTCTTCTCTTCCCATCAATCCTCTCCTCATTTTACTCAGAAACTGCCTGGACGTTTATTCACTTTGCTGCATTATGTTCTTTGTCCTGCAGAAGGATCTAATATCCCAGCTGTTATAAGTGGCTTTCCAAGATTGTTCTTAGAGTATCAGAGTGTACCTTAGTAGTGTGGTCGAACACAGAGAGCTGCTGTCACTGTGAGTGACATTAGCAGGTGCTGCGCTGCAGCCTTCATGTTTTGATGAACTGAAGCTGATTTTTTTTTATTTCTGTTTTAATGAAATAGACTTTGGATTAGCTCGAATTTCTTCCTATTTATGGCATTTGCATGCTGTTACCTGTAACTGTATTTTTATTTCTGTGTCATGTCCCAGAAAGTTTTCCATTGGTATTGTGTGTTGCCTCTAGCAGGTAAAGTGAACAGGTTCATAGGTTGTCTTCAGTCCTATGTTTCTGTAGCTATGAGTTAGCCACCCAGGAGTAGCTGAAGTACTGCATTAAACCAACAAGTCTTTCCCCCTGAAACAACAGGAATCACTTTGCATACATACCCACCTACTGTGCTAATGGAGGGTGTTATTTTGGAATCTGTTTCTTAAACCACATAGCCGGCCTGACTGCACTTTCCACTCCTCAGGATGTTTCCCGCACCAGAGCCATATATCATGCAGAGATTGCTGAGAATTCAGTAACAAAAACAAGCAATGCTATGTTTTTCTAGTATATTTTCTATCCAACATAATCAACTATATTCCTTTTTATTAACTGAAAAATTGGAAAGTTAACATTTGATGGAAAAGATCCAAATAGAGTATTTCATTTGAATCCTATTTCATACAGGAAAGATTATTTCCAAATGTGGCCAAACTGCTTGGCTATTAAAAGCTTGGCAGCCCTGTTCTGTGCATAAGAGCAATACTGAACTTTATACTGAACAGGTTTATACTAAAGCAGTTGTTCTCAGATTTATACCATTCGTACATTTGCATCTCTGAGAGGCAGCTAATCACCTGCAATCTGAATATGATAAAGACTTTTAAAATGACTTTGTCACTAGCTAGCCAAAATGCATTATAATTTCAGTATCTTATTTCAATAAATTTTCAAGTATTCGTTGAGTATGCCTTTTTTAACAACATGCTATACTTGCTATAATGTGCTTCAGGAGGGCTCAAATTTAAAAAGATTTTTTTCCTTGCTCCGATACAAGACATCTTCATGAAAATGGCATCTCTGTCTTTTTGACAAAAAGCAGTAAATAGTTCTCTCTTGCACAGTAAAAGGAATGAGGATATAAAGTCTAATTACTAAAATTAAGGATACAGTATACTACTGTCAGAACCTTTTTGCTGTTACATGACTACCCTTCCTATGAGACAGGATGAAAATTTGTTGAATGATCTAAGACAATTAGGACCCCAAGCTTCCATGAAAAACAATGAATTTATGATTCATCAATTAGTTTTTAATATTCTAGCTTTTGTCTATTTCTGAAAGTTGTATTTTATTGAAGGCAGATTCCTTAGAATCTTCAGATTTCTACTGAAGATCTTAGTGAATGTTTTTTAATGGCACAAAAGCAAATTTAGGATAAAACCAGGAAAATTTCTGCCTCTTGAAAAATATATAAAGTGCATTGCTTAAAAAAAGTAATTCAAGTTGTTTTGCAGAAATCCTGCCTTTTTTTTTCTTTTTTTCATATGGAAGGAAGAGTAAACATGAAGAGCTGTTACCTTCACCAACTGTATTTGCTCCACAATTTGAATTGGTAATAATTTATTTAAACAAAACATTTTAAAATCATTAAAATACTCAAGATTAAATAATCTCATTACTTTTGTGCTCCTCTCTCAGTTTTCAAGAAGATACATTTTATTAAAATCTACCAGTGTAAATTTTAGGAGGATTTACACCTTTGGATTTTTCCCATCTGCTTTTTTAAGGTGCATCAACAGCCAAAACCAGCGAAATAGCTTTACAAATTATTACCTCCAGACTGTGAGAAACTTGTTTTGAAAACTCACACATCCTGTACGGACATCACTGTGCTCGCTGCACCATTCCAGGATGTAATTTAAATTCTCTACATTTTTGTAGGCTACAGTTTTAAAATACATTGTTTTACCATCTGCGTAACCCTGTAAAAAGCCCTGGATTTTTGAAACAAGAAACCTGAATGTAGCCTGGATTAGGAATGGATACAAAAGGAGACCCTTAGCTCCTGCTGCTGCTCCAGTAAAGAGATGTGTGCTTTTCCACTTCACCTGCTGCCACCAGCAGGGAGCTGAGAGGGCAAACACTACCCCCGGATGCCAATGTGACCAGGCTGCTTGCTCATTTCTCTGAACTTTCCTAATCATATTCTTTTGTATTCAGAGAAGAAAGGCTGTCCTGATAAGACGTAACTGGAGACAAATTCTTTTGATGCAGTGATAAATTAACCTTTCATACCTAAAAGCTCAGCGTGGCTGCCACAAGTAACTATTCTCCATTTTGAAGGAGTTTGGGCTTGTGGTTTGGCATCATCAAAACTTCATTCCCAAGATTTTTGAATCAAAGTACAATTTAAAGCCTACTATCAAATATCTCAGAGTCAGAAAGTGCAAGGACATATCATGAGCCCCTTCATGCATAGGCAAGAGCTGAACTTGTTGAGACAGCGTGGTTTGTCAAGCAAAGTACTCGAATCAGTCACTGCAAGTCCAACATGTCATGCACACCAGTCGTCTGGGATGCCTAAGACTAGAAGGACGCAGAAAAGAAACACAGGGTGTCGTCTGTCATCAGAAAGGATAGAGCCTTCCCCTAGAACATGAGTGAGACCAAATGGAGGGTTTCTAACTCTCTCTATTGACTGTGCAGAGAGTTTAGGGTAGGTAAGGTCTTTAGTGATTACTGGGTATGTATAGATCTACATATGCAGGAGGAGAGGATAAACTCGAGGGGAGACTCATAGCTGTGCAACAGTACCTTTACAGTCCATCATATAGATATTCGGATCAAAGTTTTATACTTCATTAAGGAGCCATCAGCCGCTGGAGGGTATCATAAAAACTGTAATGCAGTCCTGGAAAATGTACCTGTTAGAGAGTTGTACTGACTAACACAAATCTAGTTTCTAGATAAGTTAGCAAAACCCTGGGCACTTCTCTGTCTGCATAAGGGTTAGTTTATATATGGTTTATGTATACTATATATGGAGTATATATGGTATACATCTATATACCATATATAGAACTTTGCTTTCAGTGTGGTTGTGGGAGAGAACACTTCTAGGACCACTGTCTATATCCATCCAACTTACTGTCGTATGTTATTTGCTAACCCATCAAAGGCATCTTAGTTAAGGATTCCTTGGTCATCCTGGACTTTATCTAAATCCAGTGCTTAATTTTGTTTTATTTTTTCTTAGTACTTTTGCAGTAGCACCTGTGAGTCCAGTAAAAGGATGCTCTTGATGCAAAATCAACATGGTAGTTCAGCTACAGAACAAGTGTGCATGTACTCTAATAGCCATGGCAAACTGGGAAGAGATGAGGTTTCCTCTGAACAGTTAGTGAAATATTTTATGAAAGAAAGCTGCTTCTTTTATTTCCTTTCTTCCTCTTAGGAAACCCTTGCACACACAACCTAAGAAAATAAGTAAGATCCAGTGAGTTTGGCTCAGCGAAAGAAGACAGGGACTGGTCTTGCTATAAGCAGTTTGCTACAAGTGCTAGACCCAAGGGGGATTACCATGGGGATAACAATGGATTCTTTTTCTTCATGAGAAAGGCAGATTATTGCTCTATATGATCTAGTTTTTCAATAGTCTTGAGAAAATCAGTACTGTAAGGTTGCTTTTCTGTGCTGCTTCTATTCACATAGAGCAAACAGTTTGAATCTCTTGTAGCTGATAATTATGGCAGCTACATGTAGTCAGATGTTACTGTATGTCAGTTGGATGTTCACAGGTTGGTGCGTAAAGAACATACCAGAATTCTTTTTTGTTCACACTTTACATTAAGAAACTGCAAAAAAAGAAACATTATCATTCTGGTAAATCATGATCCAAAGGCCAAAACCCACATGTGAGTGCAGCCAGAGTCTTAGAGTTGCAAACTTCAAATCAAGCTGGTGAAGAAGAGTGACTTACGTCATTTTAGATGTCTGAAGTTAGGGACCTCACCAATGCTAGTCGCCTTAAGCTTCCTCTGTGGACGAGAGAGGCCCTTGTTCACACCTGAAGAAAGAAACTATTTAACTGAATTCTGACTCTCCTGAGAAGCCAGAAAAATCAGTTAGACATTGCAGCTCTTCATTTGATTACAAAATAATTCATACAAAAATATGAATCCAGCCTGAAACGGTATTGCAGTTACCTATTCGCACAGCAGGATGCATATCTGCATGCTGCTTAAGTTTGCTTTCTAATGTAATAGAATTTTGAGACACAAGCTTCATAATTCTTACACTGAAATTTGGAGTTTGAAATCTGTTTCCAGTGGTATTATGATATGAGGAAGACATCCCAAATTAGGAGGTAATCTTGCATTATGGTTGTGAATTATCTTTGAGTCTGCAAAGCTGCATCACAGGTCTGTTTCTTTCAAGTTTTGTCTCCAGTAACCTTTTAAATTTTATTTTACGTAAGGGGTTTGTATTGTCTAATATGCAGAACTGAAATTGCTACTGAGTTCTAAAACATTCTCATTCATAGTAGTTACTGGTTTCCTCATAAAACATTAATTAAAAGCTGAAACTCTCTTTAAATAACAGCAGCTTTCATGTTCTATGCCCAGTAAAGACAGAGACCAAAAAGTCTGTCAGGTTCCTAATCCAGTCAAGCATTTCTCTAATAGGTTTTCCCGCCACACATGTGCATGTACATACATACGCTTCCATCTGCATCTGTCTTCTTCTAGCTAACCATATAAAAGGTTGAGAATATAATCTTCAAGAAGGTTATATTTTTTTCTTTATGCAAACATTTATAACAGAAGAGCTATCAGATTGGGGATTCATTAGACCAGGAGCTATTCCAAATGTACAGTGAATAATATGGGTTTGATTGCCATTGACTGCTATTGATTGACTGATATTGCAGTTATACTAAAGTAAGAAAAATATATGTAGATGAATAAATTAATTACATTTTAAGGGACTGTTTTTGTGGTTTGATCATGATATTGCTACTCCCTTGTTTTAATTCCTATATGTTATCCTTCTGATGTAGGCATCAAATGTACCCAGAAATGTTTATAAATGGAAAATTTTCCAACTCTTTCCCAGCTGGCATCTCAGTATGAGGATATAAATCAAGAAGCCGCATCCATTAAACTTACTGGCTTATATTATTTTCTGGCAAAGTCTGGAGTGTAAAAACCAAAGCTTTCTCTGAAGCCCATGCTCTCCCCTGTTTGGCCTCTCCTGATTTTCTTCATGTCCTGAAGAATGCATACCTGGGGACTGTCAGCAAAGGAGCCAGTCCAGTCCTCCTGGCTTTACTGCTTACGCTAGTTTTCTGAGGCTAAAACTGAGTTCATTAATCCAAAGAGTAGATTGATGGGATCACCATAATCCTCTAGCTCTTAAGCAATAAAGAATTCCTTGTGCTGGGATATGAAAACTCTGAGACTGCTGGTGTCTTCACTGAGACTTTTCTTAAATGCCCATTTTATATGGTTGACTTCACATAGCAAGAACTTAAAAGGTACCTTGGCTGAGGGTTGATGAAATGAGTTACTGGCATTAAGCAGTGGCTGACTAAATGTAATAAGACTTTAAAAGGTACAGAAGCAAAATTCATATTTGTCATTGAGTTCCTGGGAATGCTCTAAATGTCCCTCTGTTGCAAAGTGTTTAGTATGTTATGACTGATGTGCTCTGTTTGAAATTGCAGGTTTATGCAACTCAGCCGACAGCTGGATGATTGTTCCTAATATCAAACAAAACCACTACACAGTGCACGGGTTACAGAGTGGCACAAAGTACATTTTCATTGTTAAGGCTATTAATCAGGCTGGCAGCAGGAGCAGCGAGCCTGGCAAGCTCAAGACAAACAGTGAGTAAAGTGAGATCCAGCATGCATGCATTCTTCTCTTTTCTGGCCCTCCTTTTTAGGTTTGATCTTTGGAAGATACAAGAGCACAGAGCAGTTTAACTTTCTTAAAGTGCTTCCCACAATGAAAGCAACTTATTTAGTTCAATTCACTATTGCCAGTCTTCAGTAGTGCAGAGTTGGTTTTTTTTTTTTCATGAGAAGTGTCTGTAGTTTGGTGATTGAAATGCTTAAAAATACTATTTTGTGGTTTTAATATCCTCTCTATTCTTTACCTCTGTAAAGCAAAAGCTTTTCTTATCTTTGCAACAAAACACCTTATTTTGGTATAGTGTTCATAAGATAATTGCTAGTCTAATTTTATCCTCCAAAATTACCTGGTGTTTAGGACATTGGAAAACTTAGCTTCATCCCCTTGAGTTTTTTATGGAGTTCAGCAAGGTGGTAGAGTAGTCAGATCCCACTTCAAAAAAAAAATTGGTTTCACAAATTATTTGCAGATGTAGAATAACAAAATTATGACTGCTTTTCAGGTGTTTTCTTCTTGTGTCCCAGCTGATCCCTCAATCATATAGTCATCATGGGCAGCTCTGAGGGCTGGAAATGCTGGGATTTGTTCATCCTCTGAAACCCGCTTATTGTAGGGAGGATGCTTGAAGAAGGTTGATACTGAATGTTACAACAAGGATTCAGAAGAGAATGGCATGTAGACCTTTCTGACTCCCCATTTCTGGTATTAACTTGTGTGATGTGGCTGGGCACAATTCAGTACAGAGAGACGTACTTCAGATATTGCTTCAGCACACAAAGGCTTCTAACCAGTCAAAGAGGCAGAGCGTACATATGTTACTGCTACCAGGAAGTAAGAAATAGTCCCCACGTGCTTTCAAAGGGGTTATTTTATGTTTAGTCATAATACATAACTAAGTGCACATTGCAAAAGTAGAAAACCCTGAACAATTCACATCTTACTTGAAGTACATGTGCCAGTGCCTGACACAAACTTCACGACAGTGCTCATTTTCATTTTCTGTGCATGTCATCAAATCTTTAAACTACATTTTTTCCCCCTGATATGAAAGACAGTAGGAAGGGAAAAGTGCTGTCCTGGACTACTTCTGCAGTCAGACTTTTCTAGTTTTCTCCTTGTGGAGGTAAATGATCGTTCTGCTGTCTGATACAATGAGGAAGCCTGTCAGAATTGTGGTGGGCTTTATGTATCTGCAGGGTTCAGTTTACCAAAAAGCTTCCTGTTATTGTCTACAAATCTTGTGCTACAGCCCAAAATGCTTGCCAAGAGCAACAACCTCAATAATGTTATTACACCATATTATTTGGACCAAGTTACAGTTCACTTCCGTCTTTTTAATGCACAATATCCAGGGCTACATGGGCATCCTTCCAAAGCAATCCTGAATTGTTGACTTGCCATAAATAAAGCTGTGAGTGAATGAGGAGACAATGTTAGTGCTTCTTCTTGTTTTCAAACTCATTTTGTGGGATTTGAAATCATACTTTTTGTAGGAAAAATGAAGATGTTATTATGAAGCTTTATACCTAGAGAATTAATAGAACACAACTTATTCTAAATCTAATATGCTGCAAAAAAAAGCAACCCACAGACCTTTATTAGCATGTGTATTGGTTGAAATTACATGCAAGAATTAGAGTATTCTGGTTACCTCTAGGTCAGAGATAAATGACATGATGATTATGCAGGGCTCTTTTCAGGGATTATACACACAGGGAGGTTTGTGCACAAAGAAATTGACAGTAAACTGACAATGCAATTGCAAACTAGCTATTGCAGGGAGCAGAATAGGTTAGTTTATCTCAAGAATGCTTGAGAGGAGGAAATTAATACGGTTATGTAGTCTTTCAGGCTTCTTAGAGGCTCACTAATCCATTCTTCTTTTCAAAATCAAAGCCAGACCATTCTTCTGTCATCTTTGTCTCTGTGTCTCTAGGTCAGCCATTTAAACTGGACCCCAAATCTGCTCATAGAAAATTGAAAGTGTCTCATGATAACTTGACAGTGGAGCGTGATGAGACATCCTCCAAAAAGAGTCACACCCCAGAGCGATTCACAAGCCAGGGGAGCTATGGAGTAGCTGGAAATGTGTTCATTGACAGCGGGCGGCATTACTGGGAAGTGGTTATAAGTGGGAGTACATGGTATGTATATAAAAATATATGTGAAAAGAAGCACTAGTTCACACCATGCAGCTGCTGGTACAGTTTCTTTGTTAAGAGACCAAAAGTGGAGGCTTGGGGAACAGTACAAGAGCAGGCCAGGCATATATTTTCATATAGTTTGTCAGATTATTTTCCCTAGACCCTAGAACTAGATCTGTCAGATTAAACATCTTCATGTTTAGCAGCCTTCACAGGACTTTTGCTCCATACCTGAAAGTTGTTGGTTTTTTGAACCATCTACAGTACTTTTAAGAGTGAACTTTTTAAAGATGATAATTTCTCTACTAAATGTTCAAAATTTCAATGTCCTTCAGTGAGAAAAAATAAATAAAAAATTAAGACAATTTAATGATCCAGTTTCAAGGTACAAATATCAGATCTGCTTCTGGGGAGGGGACATGGAGCAGCAGAGCTGTAGATCTGTGCCCTGAGGTATGAAGCAAGGAACAAGAAGTAGTAGAGTGCTTTCCTCTACTTCTGAATGATCCTCTGTGCCACATACGGGTGGATTTCGCAGGGCCTTTAGTCAATGGAAGAGATGTTATCCTTTGGTGTTCAAGGCATCATGATGAAGGTTAATGGAGTAGAAAAAACAGCATGGTCTTCAGGTATTGCCCAATGTCTCAAACAAGAAGAATACTGTTTGACTGTGCCAATGCTAAGGAATGGAAAAAACTTATGGCCCATTAATCTCTGTTGGTTGAAAGCCCAGCAAATACTGCAGTGTCTCTAGAACATGAGGAACTTTTAAATTTCTGTTATATATGACAAATCAGGTATTTTTCCTCAGTGTCCATTAATGAGAACATTTTCATAATTCTTTTCCCCTGCACGTCTTGCCATAAATTATGGTTTGCAGAGCAAATATCTTCACCTACAATTGCTTCACTTGGCCTGAAACCGAGTCCCAAAAATGTTCATTTGAATCTGAAAACCACGCCAACATCTGGCAAAACATATTTGAGAAGTGGCAAAGGGGTTTTTTTTAACGTATCCTTGATGTTTACTTTTGCATTCCTTCTTCTGGGCCATATATTAAAGGAGCAAGGAAAGATCAGATTAGCTAGCAGATAGCAGTGAATTTTAAAATCAGTGCATTCCTCTGTGTTATAATTGGAAATGGAAATTTGGGGACCAGTGATTTAAACACTGAGTTGTTGAGTACTCAGCAGTCTTCCTTTTGAGTGTCAGAGTTAAGTGTTCAAAAAAATTGCCATAGCTGCCAAACCAGAAACAATACGATGAGTTTCCCTGATCTTTCAGACACGAAGGAGAGATGGGAAAAAGCATTCATGAAGCCTGTGTGGTTATTGTGGTGAAATGTGATTTAATCGGAGCTTAACCAGCAGCAGTAAGAGACTGGGGCACTCCAGTGAGTTTTCTGGGCTAACATTTGCCTTCACCAAGAGACGAACATGGCAGGAAGCATTTGTTTCCTTGAGATGTCCTTTTGTTTTGCAGGTATGCTATTGGTATTTCCTACAAGTCAGCACCCAAGCATGAGTGGATCGGAAAGAATTCTGCCTCCTGGGTGCTTTGCCGCTGCAATAACACGTGGGTGGTGCGGCATAACAGCAAGGAAATCCCCATCGAGCCTGCACCTCACCTCCGGCGCGTCGGGATTTTGCTGGACTACGACAATGGTTCCCTTGCTTTTTACGATGCTTTGAACTCCCTACACCTTTACACTTTTGACATTACTTTTGGGCAGCCCGTGTGCCCCACGTTCACAGTGTGGAATAAGTGTTTGACCATTATAACTGGCTTGCCTATCCCTGACCACCTAGACTCCTCTGAGCAGCTCGCGTGACTGCTGAAAGCCAAAAGGTAGGATAATGCATCTTCCCAGGGTGGCCAGGCAGCTCCTTGTGGGAGCTTGGTCAGAGCTGGCAGATCCATGTGTCATCCTGGCCATCGCTGCCAAATTTGGCCAAAACTGAAAAGGAGAGAATATCTCTTTCTGTGTGCTTCGTACGTAAGGACAAGAAGTGGCTTTAATGATATCTTAGAACTTTCTTTTGCAGTTGGTTTTGTTTGGTTGGTTTTGTATTTAGTCTCTTAGAGGAAGATTTATAAATTATTTATAAAAATCAAAAAACAAACAAAAAAGAAAAGATGTGAAACCCTGGTTTGGACACCTGGAAAATTTCTTTCTTTCTTTTTTTTTTTTTTGCACATGGACAACCGCATTGATTAAAGTTTCTTCAGCCTTTTGCATCATTTTTATTTTACAGTGGATAAAAACAGGAAATTGGAAGGATGGAAACTGTGCAGTGGACAAGTCAGTATACTGCAGGTTTTACTTGTGCCAGCATTAGTGCTCTCATTACCAGCTTTGTTGAGTGCAAGATCTCCCAATTTCTACTGCGAGTGGGATTGTGCAAACCAAAAGAACAGAAAGAAACATGAGAGCTTGCCAACACAGCAAAAGAATAAAGTTTAATTTACTTCTGTTCACAGAGCAGTGCTCTCTCATTTTGTAAAATCATATGGAATATCTTTTAGAAGTGTGGGTGGATAAATCATCTGGTGATTTATTTAATTGATGGCAACATTCCCATCTACCAGTGCTTTGCTTTCGTCTTTGGGAAACAATATAGAATCACTGAGGATGTGGAAGTCTGATACCGTCTCTGAGAAGCAGCAACACTGGAGGAGAGCAGCCAATCCAAGGTCTGACTGTAGACTAATTTGATAAAGCACGACATCATTTAAGGATTGATTGTAATAGAAGATGTCATGGTTGTGATGGTAGACATGTGAATGCTTATTGCTGATTTTACAAGGGTCAACATAGGAAGCCCAGCCAACAGCTCAGAAGTGAGACATGTGCCACTTTACCATTGATTTTAAATTACGTACAAATGTTTCATTGTCATACACTGTGTAGTGTCTATAACAAAGCAAGGAAGTCTGTTTTACATGTGCTGTATGAGAAACACTGCAGATGGAGTTAGCTCATAGTTATCATTGTCCTGGGTTGTTTGGGAAAGCACAGTTCCCTTTGTGAATGAGGGGTAAAGAGCAAGCTTTCAGCAGCAGGAGGAATCTGCATGGGCAGACCCTACATTCATCCTGGTGTTGGCAGATGAACTTCAGTAAAGGCAATAGAGGTTGTGTGTACTGTATCTCAAAGCTGAATTAGGTGCATTTTTCCCTCTTTCCTTTTTACAGAATAAAAGCCCTTTGTAATTACTGCAATTCTTATAAATGATCATTTTAGGAGGTGCTTGAGGCATATGACACCTTTAAAAGAATGGTTTTCGTGCATTGTTTTGTTGTTACTATGCAAATGGTGAAAATCTGCCTGTGTAGAGAAAGCATGAGTCGAATATCAGCTTTAAGAAAAGGTTTCCTCAGTAATTTATAACCATGCTTTAGGTGTCTTTTGAAAAAGATGCCTTAATGCACTTTGTTCACTAATGGGTCCAAAATAAAATGGTCCCAAGCTCAGCTTCAGATTTTTTAAACACTGATTCTGCATGTACAAAGGTGTATTACAGTTTTCCTTCTGATGATATCAAAAAATTCTGAGCAAAATGAGGAATACCTGTATGCCTATTTGGGTTTTTTCCTTTTTTAATAGAAGATAAATGCCTACCCATGTTCGTTTGATTTCGCTTTACATGCCATGCTGACTGCTGAATTAAGTGGAGACAAATCTGTCAGTACATTCCTGGTACCATGGCTTTCAGCTGGGCAGCATCCCGTTGTTCACATTTAGGAGCCACTGATCTTTCTAGAGTAGGCATAAATAAGACTAAATGTGTACGCATAGTGAACTACAGTGTTTATCACAGTGTCTTCAATAATCAAGAAATGTATACCCTCAAAAATTAAAAGGTAAAGAAATCCCCAAACATTACATTTTATAATTGAGTATAATATTAGTGATACAATGTGGTATACACTGCCCAGATGATCTTGCCTGGGATGTTTGGGAGGTAGCTGAGATGTCATGAACATTTTTATGAGTTGTCAGGAGATGACTGATGCCAAGCAGTGACAGAAAGATGCATGAAGGAAAGAGTTTTAATCTAAAGTTATTGCCAAGTTTCTGCCTAAAAGGGAAAGGTATATTACCAAAGTACGTGTATCAAGACTGTGTATCTTCTCTTTTGCCACAAATATTGAATCTAGAAGCGAATTTCTGTAGTGGATAAACTTAAAACACTCTTCAGTATTCGGCTATACAGTGTTGGCAGAGATGGAGCTGGATGGAAGCAATACCATGGATTTGGAAAGGTCTCAAATGATCTCACATATTTTCATTGTAAAGATAGACCGTGAGTCTAAAGACAGATCATGGTTTTGGCCATCGAGAGGCAAAGGGTCTGTTATCTACAGGCCTTGCTATATCATTCTTATTTTAAAATAAAACATTTCATTTGGAGCTAAGCCACGTTTCTCTAATGGCCTATTAGCTCAGTCAGTACCCTTTGTGCATATATGGTTGTGTATATCTGTACACATGTATGAGTATACACAGACCAGTGAATGCACTAATATAGAGTGTGATTTGTGTATATGCATATAGGTGTATATACACAGACAAAGTGACAGCAATTAGGTAGGTATTCCTTTTTTTGCTTGTTTCTTGAACAATTTCGTATTCTGTATGATGAGGAGGAAAGAAGTTTGCAATGAATGATATTCTTCTGGACATTTTTTAACAAACAAAATCTGTTTATTTTGCAATACTTGATTCAATGCCTGATTAATCAATAAAAACTTCCATTTGAAAATTTAGCTTCTGTGGTCTGGCATTTTGCATGGTCCAGTAATTAACTGAAGTCTGGGGTGAGCTGTAATCCTTGTGTAAAAAAAAAACCAAACATGGTACTTTAATGTGGCGTGTGGTCTTAGATGAGGGATTTTCCCTTATTTTTGAAAGTTTTGTGACTAGGAATGAGGTAGCATTGTACAGTGCTATGTTTAACAAAGGCAGGTTTTTGAAGAATAGTCTGCTGAAGTGCAAGCAATGAATGTGGTAGATAAAACCTGTGTTGGTATAATGATTGTCTCAAATGTGTACTTAAAACCCGAGCTGGAATTCAGCAGGGTTAGAGCAAACAATAGCACAATCTCTTTAGAAGATACTAGCAGCTCAGAGTAGACTTGAGATTGAGCTCATAGCAGAGTGGGGGACTTTTTTCCTCTGAGGTCAGGTAAGATTTTCCATGTGTTAGACTTCCATGTTGTTAATGTACATCTAATAGGGGAAAAAAAATCATTCAGCAACAGGCTGTGTGTCATAAATTATTTAGTAGACTGTTTCCAGCTCACTGTAGTTTCCCATTGTTGACTTTCAGAGAGCAATAAAGTTGCTGCATTTTCTGTTACGAGTTTATTGTTTGTCTGTTTTGAGTATCTCATTTTTCAACTGCTCAGCAAAGACACTCCCACTGTGCAGTGGGTCCCAAGGGTAGGAAGCATAAAAATATATTAGTAATAGTAGGTCACTAAACGGTAGAGTGCATCATCTGTTTTAATCCTGTATATTAATTACAAATACTGTATTCTTTGCATGTTAGAAAAGGCAAGAGTTGCAGCAGTACAATTTTCAGATAACGCCATGCAGCAAAACAAAGTGAGAATTGCAGTTGGTTCTCATCTATATCACCAAAACTGAGGCTATTTATTTTAGCTGTAAACACTGTCTTCATTTCTGGTTAGAAGTGAAGAAGTGCTAGACCCACAGAAAGTGCACGTCAGTACCTCAGTGTCTGACCAGGGCATACCTGGCCCTAAGGCCTTTGGTGGGCTAAGAAGCTGGTAATAAACAAAAGTGTGCACAAGTTGGTTGTTATGTAGTGATGTGATGGCAATTTTCTTGTGACACCATCT
This sequence comes from Pitta sordida, assembly GCA_013390025.1. Classification (NCBI taxonomy): domain Eukaryota; kingdom Metazoa; phylum Chordata; class Aves; order Passeriformes; family Pittidae; genus Pitta; species Pitta sordida. Next base: position 113,745 of record WEKX01018754.1, read on the forward strand.
CTGATGTCTTTTCACATACTGATCTTTCTAGTAGTGGAAGTGTGTATTGAGATACAGGGATGTAAAATGCAATATTTCCCTGAGTTGCTGTGTTGCTTGCCCATCTAGAAATTAGCACAGTGTTTTTGTCTTCTCCACATTGAGGAAGGTCTTGCTCAATACTAAGTGCTAGTGGTGTGTGTTCTAGATTATGCCGAGTTATTTGTACTTATTATGCTTCCTAAAATGAAAGAAACTTTCTTTACATTTTCATCTTTGATTTAGTAGTTGATTTTCATATAAAAAATAAAGAGACCAGAGGGCAATGATTTTAACAGTGCTTCAGTGTGGATGGGACTCTTGGTTTGGCATGTGAGGCTTAAGGCATTTGTGTACGTAAATCAAATCTCTGTGCCAGAACAGACTGATTTGTCATTCATATGGGAGTTGAACAGTGCAGGTGCATGTGTTTTTTTCTGAGGTAGGCGTTTGCATTAATTCCAGTCTTTGAGTGGAATAGTCTGTTTCTTTAAAATTTTTATTGGTATTCTGATTCAAGTGCAGGCCATGTTAATAAGACCGTAAATGATACAATCTTTCATCACATTACCTGTTTTACCAAGCCCTGCCATATCACATGCCTCTGGCAGGTTGCTGAACTCATCAGCTGAAGCCATAACCTTTGCAGCATCACTTCCAATGTGAGGACTGTTGAACTGCCAGAGGGTGGGAGGGCCCTTCAGAGGGACCTTGACAGGCTAGAGAGATGGGCAGACTCCAATAATATGAGATTTAACAAGTCCAGCTGCCGGGTTCTTCACTTTGGTCATAACAACCCCATGCATCACTATTGGCTGGGGGATGAGTGGCTGAAGAGTGGTAAAATGGAGAGGGATTTAGGAGAAATGATTGACAGGAAACTTAATATGAGCCAGCAG